>CM069858.1:215180744-215730540 GCA_036172795.1 Pelodytes ibericus | reverse complement strand
CCCACTGCAAGTCTGCTAATTAGCTGCCGTTGCAAAGTACCTACATATGGGGGATATGTATTTAAAAAAAAAAAAAAAAACATTCTGGGCAAAGTTCACCACGGAAACCAATAGGACATTCCTGGCGATTCTCCCCCCCCCCCCCCCCCCCCCACTAGCAGGCCCAGAATGGAGGTCTGTACATTACCCACAATGCCCTTTAATTGAACCCACAAATGCTATTTGTTTTATATACGATGCATCTGCCAGCCTGTCGGCTTCTCAATAATCTGAAGGTGTTGTCTACACACTTATGCCACTGTCATCAACTTTGTTCCTCCCCCCCCCCCCCATCACTTCTCGTTTCTCCTAATAAAGCACCCACACACCCCCTTTCTCCTCACCCCACACAGCGCTTTGCCGTTCGTCAACTGGGTGTCACATATTCAGGAAGGAAGCTGTGCTCATCGGACATTATTCCGGAAACCAAAATCATGCGCGTCTGCTGGCTGTGCGTATAGAATTAACACGCAGATCTTGCACTCTAATGACAGGTGATACTTTATATAGCGCACTATGCCTTCCACGTAAGTCTCTAATTACATATACGGCCGAGTTCCTCTCCCAAAGGGAATAGTATGTTATTGCATGTGGAATCTGTAATTGGCAGGGCTTGATGTCAGGCCTATTCATGTTTTTAATTGTTTTTTTCCTTTTATTTCTGTCCCCCCTTTCCACAGTGTATTCAAGAAGTCCAGCCCAAACTGTAAGGTGAGTGGTGATGCCCTGTTAGACCCAGGCTGTATCCTCCAGCAGCCAGGAAAGAGTTAAATCCATTGGCTATGCAATGTTTGTGTTGCACCAGAAATCCCCGTGGCCCCTTCTCCTCCTCCAATCAGAGGTCAGTCCTCCTCTCAGGAGGCCAGATATGGCTCCCAAGTGTTTGGCAGTGTAGGGAGAGGAAGGTAGCGGTAAACAGGAGATGAGCAGAAAGGAGTTAGAGGTGCAAGCCAGCAGGTAGGGCTTTAGATCCATGGAGCAGGAAGAACACTGTCCGTTAAATCCAGACCCCTTGGACCTGGACCGGATCCGCTGCATCATCCCCCGTGGGCTGAGCGTGTTCAAGAAACAGCTGGAGAATGTGGTAACACTGTGGGCAATAGGGGGGGGGGGGGGAGGCAGGGTATTAATGTCAGGAATGTGGCAGTGAGGAGCCTGACACAGCTGTAGGTACATTTCCCCATCCACCATGCTTACAGCAAAGCTTCCTGTAGGGGGTGATAGTAAGGGGTCACTCTTTTTTTTTGCTTAGCTTACAGTGTACCTGGGAAAACGAGATTTTGTGGATCACCTGGATCGAGTGGAGCCCGTAGGTAAGCACGATGTGTTTCTCTTACACTTTACATGTCGTTTTTTTTGTAATATATGGTATAGTTTTTGGAATATGAGTCTTTAAAACTTTGCTTTTGCAGTGTTTTCTTCTGGGGATTGATCCTCCCATCTCTATCTCTCTTGGATTTGTAGGGACTGTACATGCACCTCTCTGCTTAGATAATGTGCCCCTCCCCGTAGGGATACATTTTTACATATATCGAAATAGATGGATACAAGGGGGGGGGGGGGGGGGATGTTAGTAGAGGAAAGGGTTTACAAAGTCAAATACACACATGTTTCATATGAAAACTTAACACTCAGGCCAGTAAAATTTCAGCTGGGTGGCAACCCCAGTCCCCCTATTCATTTCACAGGGAAAGCCCCTGGCATGCCTACGCTCTACTGTAACCTTAAATATGCAAAAACAGTGTCTTTTGGGACAGGCATACTTTACAGCATGCTCTACTATATGCTCAGAAGACAATCTGGGGCATCATCTCCCTTCCCTTCGCCTGAAAACTGCACATAAAGTTTGCCTTACTGCTCTTGCTATAGCGACAGCCCTACCTATCCTTCAAAGCCCTCCTTGTGAAGCCCACACCCCCTCTGCATTCCAAGAGAGAGAGTCTGATTCCACAGTAATGACTGGTAACAGCGCTTACTCCGACCGGAACATGAAACCCCGCCTCCTGGATTCTCCCTCTCACTGATATCCCTGAATTTTGAGGTCCCGGTGACATTATTTTCAATGTACAGGAGAAGTGTAATTTTCTAGAAAAGTAAAAAAATAAGGGCATTTCACTTCTATGAGACCCCTTTCCATCATACAGAAAATAAGCTAGTTGGGACTGCCCCTTTAAGGACAACCTAGGTTGAGAATATATAGGTTAATGGTGTTTGGTCATTATTGTTGTTATTATGCGTGTGTCCAGTGCAAAGCATCTACTCTTTACGTGCAAAACACTTCTCTCTTCCGTTCCAGATGGCGTTGTTTTAGTGGACCCTGATTATCTGAAAGACCGTAAAGGTAAAAATCTATAATGCCCCGGATGATCAGTGCCAGCAATACCCCCCCCCCCCCCTCCCCCCCCGCTCATGCTTTGAATGCTAGCCTTCTATATTTCCTCTCATTTCACGAGTGCCCTTATTTAAACCTTCGTCTGTCTCCCGGGTGGCGATTCCCCCGGTTTGTCACGGATTTTGTGGCAATCACATAGACCGTTACGGAGTGACATGCTGAAAGCCCAGATGTATTTGTTTTTCAGGGTTGTATGCACACCCCAGGCAGTCTGGATTTAATATACAGTGTTGACTTTTTTTTTTACTAATTATGATGTTGCACAGTCTTAAAGGACAACCAATGTTTTTTTTTTTTTTTTTTTTTTTTTTTTTAAAAACCCTTGCTTCCTTGAAGGAAGAGTAATGCCCCCTTTCTTCCGCTAAACCCATTGTGTATCTTGATAGATATATGCAGGTTTATTCTGTGCTCAGCACCGCACCATCTGATCGTCGGCTGTTGGGACTCTGCTAGCTCAAGAGAGAATAAACTGGCATGTACCCTAATAAGCACATGCCATTTTATCTGCACACTTGTGCCACTCCTTTACTTGTGTTTTGTATATTAGCGAAAAAGAAAGTGTAGTGGCTCTTTAATTTCTTGACTCTGTAAGTCTGGATCAGGACTCCGTGTTTGACATGTCTTCTGTATTATTATCGTCTGTTCACCATTCCTCTGACTCCCATTATGTTTTGCCCTGTGACCCTGTTTTAACACCTCCGCTCTCGCCCTCATTCTCGTCCAGTCTACGTCACCTTGACCTGTGCGTTCCGCTATGGCCGGGAGGATCTGGACGTGCTGGGCCTCTCCTTCCGGAAGGACCTCTTCATCTCCACGTTCCAGGCGTATCCTCCCCTTCCCGAGGAGAAGAAGCCGCTTACCCGCCTCCAGGAGCGCCTGATCAAGAAACTGGGAGAGCAAGCACATCCCTTCTTCTTCACAGTCAGTCTGAACATCAACCGTTTCATTCCCGCTGCCCTCGGCTTATTGATGGACCATAACTCCCATCGGAGCTTTAGCCCAACAAGAGTCATAGGGCTTCATTCATGAAAGAGGGAGCTGCGGGGAATCTCAAACAAAACTTTCATTTTCATTTGTGCGTCTAATATAGAAGCACAAGTGCAATGTTAGTTGTCCCGAGCGTGAGGATAAACTGGTTTGTACGTTTGATAATACATGCCGGTACATCCTCTGCCCTGAAGCTGCCGTGTATCCTGGGAAGCAGGCAGCCTGGTTTGGTCGGTGACTGGCTCTCTGCTAGCACCTTTAGCAAGTACTTAAACTACTGATCCCGGGCAAAAATATCAGAGCGTGACTCCTGCACTGTTCCAATCAGAAGAGCGGGGCAAGCCCCCCGCTGTTATGGGTTGTGCACGTGCTGACACTGTCAGCGCGTACCGGCCTCCAGACCTACCGGAGAGTACGTTTTAAGGCCAAAGTAGCAGAGTTGGAAAAATTCTCCCATTTTGCAGAATTGAAAGTTTTTTCTTTTTTTTTTTTTTCTTCCCCAATTCGGCTACGTTGACTTCACTTTGAAATTCCCTCCTCGATTCCCTCTTTCGTGAATAAAAGCCCATAGGGTCTTAGTTTCTTGTCTGTTTTGCTTGTGTCCCTCCCGGTTCGTTGATTGCTTTGTTTGTTTTTTCTCCCGTGTAACGTTTCTTTCTCCTCTGTTTTGACCAGATTCCTCAGAACCTGCCATGTTCAGTGACGTTGCAGCCAGGCCCTGAGGACACTGGCAAGGTAAGCAAAGTCTGCAATAATAATTCCTTTCTCACAGCAGATCCCTGGCAACTAGGAGATTTCATCTGGTGCCCGGGTTTCACCTCCTTGCTGTTATCATTGGTGGGATCCACAAGAAAGAGGGCGGGTCCGTGCTTACACTGGCATTGATTCGGATGGCATTGTGCATTGGCGCTCGGCATCACTGAAGCACGCGGGAGATCAGCGCATTATATCTGTACCGGGGTAACGAGTGCCTGGCAAAGGGTTTGCTCCTCCCTCTTCCACCCTCGCCCTAAAAGGCAGTCTGTTTGGAAACACAAGGAGAAGGAAGACCGCCGTGCCTGACATTAAACATCCCAATTGTTCTGGACTACATTTCCCATGATTCACATATATATGATATCCCATACATTATGGGAACTGTAGTCTACACTGCTTTAATAACGGGAAACTACTTGGCTACCCAGTTGGTGTGAAATGGAGGTCCCGTGGGTGGCTAGCCATCATGGCAAGTATAGATCACAACAGCTGTAGTGTTAAACATTTGCCCTCACTGGAATCTGGGTTTCTATGTGTGTAACGGCAGGGCATGGGGTGGCTGGCAGGTGCTGTGTGCATTTTATGGGGGTGCTGCGTGCTTGTTGTGGAGGTGGCAGGGCAGGTTTGTGTGGTATGAGGGTGTCAAGTTCTGCCATGTTGGCTTGTACCGGCTCCTAGATGTTTGGGAGCCAGATATTTATATTGATTTATTATATTTGGGAGCTCGGATTCTGACCCAACACCAGTTTGTGAACACATGCAGGGCCAAGATTAGCCGTCACCGGGATTTGTAATTCTTTAAAACCCTTTCCTCTTTTCACGACAGGCCTGCGGTGTCGATTATGAAATCCGTGCCTTCTGTGCCAAGACCACGGAGGAAAAAATGCACAAAAGGTAAAAATTAGCACTTAATGTCTCCCGTCCCAGTCATACTGTGTACATAGCCCTTCCAGGGGCCGGAGTGATGCCACGGCTTATGACAGACTATTACAGAGCACTGGTGAGACCTCACTATGTGTGCAATACTGGAGACCGGATCTCTAGAAAAATATACATACTCTTGAGAGAATTCAGGAAAGGGCTTCTGATGGTTTACAAGGTAAAGGCTAGCAGGAAAGACCAAGGGGGTCTCAATATGTACTGCTTGACCGAGAGACTCGGCTGTGCATATGATGGAAACATTTACATACATAAAGAGAATCAGCATGGCGGACAAATAACATAACGGACAAAGAGAATCTAGAATTATATCCGAGGGAGCTAGCTTTAACTTATTACTGAGAGGGTGGTGGATGCATGGAATATCCTTCCAGCAGAAGTAGTTCAGATTAATACAGTGAAGGCGTTAAAGCGTGCGTGGGATAAGGCTATCTTGAACATAAATAGGGTGTGAGGGTTTTACAGCATATAGTAATATCAGCAGACTAGATGGGGTGTGAGCTTACTATCTGCCACACGTTCTGTGTTTGTATTATCTATCCTGAGAGCCTGTTATGTGTCCATCTCTCAGACACCTCTGCCCAGCCTCCATCTTTCTTTCCCTGAATGCCATTTATTTTTAGACCCACTCTCCTCTCCTTATCGGCCCCTGCACTAGGCAGCATCCTCCGGATCCCTTACCCTGCAGCAAGCGCACTCTTCCAATTTATTCACCGCCGCCACGCTCACACCTAACTAAGTAGTCCATTGATACTTGGCATTCAGGGAGCTATTCACTGAAGCTAAACTGACAAGTGAATGGCACTGATAGGCAAGCCGCTATAGCAACAGCCCCGCCTCTCTCGCTAAGCCCCTCCTGATTGGATGATGATTTAGAAGCCCCGGTGGAATTATTTCTAATGTAATACTGCAGGAGATCTGTAAATTGTTTTAAAGGAATATTTAAACACATGTACGTCATCCAGAAAATAAGCTGGGCGGAATTGTCCTTTTTAATTACGGTCACAATCTGCCCAAGTTCTTCCTTGGGGACCTTGGTTTCTCCCCCCAAAGGGAGATGACTACACCACGCCAGGCTAATGGTGTAATTCTCTGGCAGACAAAAGGAAAATCAAAGTGCAATAATTGCTGGGTATAATGACATACGAGCGCACCAAGAAGCCAGCGGCAGAATGCAATTACACCTGACTGCATTAATAAGCTGGGCACTACGCGTTTAATTTTAGAAAATGGCCAAGGGAGTTTAATTGGGTGCTGGCAGCAGTGAGCGTTTTAAATGTAGAGATAACAGTGACTATATGATTAGCTCAGTCATTGTGCCTGTGTTGCGGCACGAACACTCTGGCGCTAGAAGAAGATATAATACAAGGAGATAGAGGTCATATTAAAGTAATTCCACCAATTCAGCTTTAAAGGGGTTTTAATCCCTAAAAATAAAAGCTTAATAAAGTGCTCCGCTAATACTTATCTTTTGTTCTGGTTTAATATGCTGGAACAAACAACTTACCTGTTAATCTTCAGCATATTCTGTCCTCCCTCTTCTACTAGTGCCGACATCATGTACAAGGCTCTGGTTTCCTTTTTTTTTTACCGTCTACCTGCTTCACTTTCTTCCTTCCGAACTAGTCACATTCCCATTTACAGACTTTTTCCTCCCTCTCGTCTTCCATGATTGACACACACAGACACACCACTAGCAGTGACCGACGGTCTCTGTGAGCTTTACTAAATGATTTTCGCCCAAAACTTATGACACTCTTGCTCTAAGCAATAGTCTTCCCATCAGCTCTTTGATAATCCAGAGAGCTGAATGAGTCAGCCAGCGTATCTCTCTCAAATCATTGTCATCCGTTTTAAACCTCTGCAGAATGAAGTCCACCAAGCTAAGACGTTGCTTTCTTCGTTTTATGACCTCTGATATCTGTTTTACAAAAAAAACCTACATCTCCTTTGTCACCTTAAGAGTAGTCTCTCAACAGCTGGAGGGCAGCAAAACTTAAATTGTCTACAGGATAAAAAGGTCTTTTGAGTATGTCAATCCCTCCTCAGCTGTGGTGTATGGGTGAGGGTAACGGCTAAACCCCTCCTGTCTGGGAAAACTACAAAGAGAGGATGGACCAGGGCAGCAGATGTATAGGTCAAAAGGATTCCATCTCTTCAGCATTGTCATATGGTTACGTGCAATCACCACCAACATTCCGCTGGTTGCCATGGTGATTGCTCCACTTTCAGCCATGGCAGACTGTAAGGTGATATAAATGGCCGGTCTGTTGTGATCACAGGGTCCTATTTCCGAGTCGTTTAGGATAGTCTTGTACCCCGGCAAGCATCATTGAATTCCTTTTGTAGCGTCGGCTTTTACTTTTTCTACTGGAAAGCTGTCCCAGGCATCTACTACTTTTCTTGTGCAATAATATTCATTCTCCTCTTTCATTCTCTCCCCCTCCCCCTAACATTGTGTGTCGTCAAAACCCAATACTTCTCCTTTTATTGGAAGCGTTTCCTCCTAAATACAGTCACGTGAGGAAAACAAAAGACATGTCTGAAATCAGCAACACAAAATACAAATAATAAGCCCTTTTCATATTTTGGGGAGTGTCCCTTTAAGAGGCGGAGCTTCAGGATACGCTTCAGGTTTTCGAAGCATCAATAATAATGGAAATGTTTAGTGTTAACCCTTAAATGGTGAAATGGGTGGGTCTTTTGGAGGTGAGCAAACTGTCCGACTTCCTGACTAGATGCTGATAATGGGTCTGTTTGCTGGGCCTGTGACCTGCGGCTTTTATCTAGAAGGTGTAACGGTGCTGATTACTCCATAAAGCCCAGCACTACAGGAGTGACGGGGTCTATTATCTCTCCCAGCACCTCTAAAACAACTTGATCAGAGCCAGGGAGAGGAAAATGGTCACTCATGTGTTAATTCAGTGACTCTGAAACTAGGGTTGACCCTTCCCATTCCCCCCTGCCTGGGAAGTAAGGATTGCTTACCATGGTTAACTCTTCCCACCCCCCCCACCTGGGAGGAAATGAATGCTTACCATGGTTAACTTAACCCTTCCCATCCCCCCTGCCTGGGAGGTAAGGATTGCTTACCATGGTTAACCCTGCCATTCCCCCCCCCCCCCCCCCCCCGCTGGGGAGGTAAGGATTGCTTACCATGGTTAACCCTTCCCATCCCCCCCTGCCTGGGAGGAAATGAATGCATACCATGGTTAACCCTTCCCATTTCCCCCCCCCCCCCCTGCCTGGGAGGAAATGAATGCTTACCATGGTTAACCCTTCCCATCCCCCCCTGCCTGGGAGGTAAGGATTGCGTACCATGGTTAACTTAACCCTTCGCATCCCCCCTGCCTGGGAGGTAAGGATTGCTTACCATGGTTAACCCTTCCCATTCCCCCCTGCCTGGGAGGTAAGGATTGCTTACCATGGTTAACCCTTCCCATTCCCCCCTGCCTGGGAGGAAATGCATGCTTACCATGGTTAACCCTTCCCATTCCCCCCTGCCTGGGAGGTAAGGATTGCTTACCATGGTTAACCCTTCCCATTCCCCCCTGCCTGGGAGGTAAGGATTGCTTACCATGGTTAACCCTTCCCATTCCCCCCTGCCTGGGAGGTAAGGATTGCTTACCATGGTTAACCCTTCCCATCCCCCCTGCCTGGGAGGTAAGGATTGCTTACCATGGTTGACCCTTCCCATTCCCCCCTGCCTGGGAGGTAAGTATTGCTTACCATGGTTAACCCTTCCCATCCCCCCTGCCTGGGAGGTAAGGATTGCTTACCATGGTTGACCCTTCCCATTCCCCCCTGCCTGGGAGGTAAGGATTGCTTACCATGGTTAACCCTTCCCATCCCCCCTGCCTGGGAGGTAAGGATTGCTTACCATGGTTAACCCTTCCCATCCCCCCTGCCTGGGAGGTAAGGATTGCTTACCATGGTTAACCCTTCCCATTCCCCCCTGCCTGGGAGGTAAGGATTGCTTACCATGGTTGACCCTTCCCATCCTATATCCCAATTTAGGAGCCAGCCTAGTTATTCTCACGAGCCAGGGAAATGCTACCTCCATTGAGCTCTTCATGAAATAATCAAAAGGCTTAGGGGCCAGCAGCAGGGATTCTAGGAGCCGTGGACGCCTGGCTCCAGAGGTTTTCTTTTAGTTTTTTTTTTTAAGGCTGGAGACATTTTTTGTGGACGCAAGTCAAATCTTATTCCCAAAAGTTCCTGCTGATTAGACCATTTTAGATCTCTGCCCCAGCATGGGCTTTTATAAAAAAAAAAAAAAAAAAAAAACCATTTGTTGGGCACAGTTATTATGGTCAAAATCTCTCCAGACTACAAAAAAAAAAGTTTATTTGTCCTTTAAATCACTAGCTGAGAAGATCTGGCCTGTGGAGTCTGATTATAGATTGTATTGGATGCATTCAGGTACAGTGTGACTTTGTGAGTACATATACTAGAACTAGCACATCAGAAGTCATACTACACCATATTATGGTTTTCTGTTTCTTGTTTATTTCTTGTTATTCGAATGTTTAGTATTTTATCAAGGCTTGTTCCCTGTTGTAGTGAAATGTATGGCCACTGACCCTCCTTCCCATCTGTCTCCTCTCCAGGAATTCAGTACGACTGGTAATCAGGAAAGTGCAGTTTGCCCCAGAGAAGTCAGGACCCCAGCCAATAGCAGAGACCACCCGACATTTCCTGATGTCTGACAGATCCCTGCACTTAGAAGCTTCTTTAGATAAGGAGGTGAGTGAAGGGGAGTGCCTCGGTATTATGGGGGGCCGGGGGAGTAGGGATAAACCTAAGTTAGAAAGGGAGTAATGCCAAAATGTCAAATAGAAAATAAATGTTTTACTGACTTTGGCACTGTATAGATTGTTTCTATCCTGTTTTGTTTAGAAGATATCACTTAGTCGGAAAAAACACAAGCACTAGTAGATTATTTGTGGGTGTGGCCTTTGGAGGTGCTCCCTCATTGGTCTGTCTGACAGACAAGAACCTCTTTACAGACCCAATAGGGGAGCACCGTCACTGACCACTCCCACGAGCTGCTGCTGCAGAAAGTGTCCTAGTGCTTGATTCCATCTTAACCAAACGTATCAAAAAGATCATGCTGATTATTTGTGATCTCTCCTTACAGCTCTATTATCACGGAGAAGCCATCAATGTGAATGTGCATGTGACCAATAACTCTAGCAAGACCGTCAAGAGGGTCAAAGTGTCAGGTACCAGCTCCTTCTAAGTGAAATGTTAGTTGCCCCTAGTGTGCGGATAAACTGGCAGGTATTTGTGATAGTACACGCCAGTTTATCCTCTGACCAACAGCTGGCATGCTTCCTTTGGCAAATGGCTAATTTTCACTCTGCCACACATACGATCGCTCTCTCAGGAGCGAAAGTAAGTGCTCCACCGGAAGTAATATTGCAGAAAAAGTGTTTGGCTTGAAATCTAGGGGTAGGGTTACAATAGTATTTAGTGTTAGGGTTAAGTTTAGGATTATGGTTCATTTGATCATCAGGTTTGGGGTCAAAAGGTCAACGGTAGGGGAAAATCGTTAGGGGAAAAAAATGCTACTTATGTTATTGCCCTATAACGTGCAAAAACAACAGGAAAAACATGTAAACATGGCTTATTTCTAAACTCAGGATACATATTAGAAACTATTTAGACGTGTAATTGTGTAAAATTTTTAATTTTTTTTTTTTAATAGTACTTTACAATATATGATGAAAATAATGGTCTCTTAAGAAAGCCCTGCTTATGGCAATAAAATAAAGTCTATAATATTTGTGGGTACATTAAATGAGAGAATTTTTTTTTTTCTGTTGTGAGTTCTTTTTTTTGTTTTTGGAGAAACTAAATTGTGATACACATTAGAGTTCCCACCTTTTCTTTAAATAAAATTCCGGCCTTGCTATCCACTCTATAGACCTGGTCTCATGCCAGTTTGTTTACCGGCCTGCCCGCTCGGTGTAACATGTAATAAGTACAACATACTGAGAATAAGCTAAGGGCGCTGCCCCGTTAGACATGCCTCAAGTCACTTTCCTATATTTTCAGCCGTTGTCTCCCCAGTTTTTTTTCCTGGTTGCAGTAATTCTGTGCAAACGTCTATTTTGCAGTAGATTTGTATACACTTGCCTGTGATTATAGTAGGAGAGTCTATGTATGTATTGGAACCTGTTTATTTTCTCTCGCAGTCAGGCAATATGCAGACATCTGTCTGTTCAGCACAGCGCAGTACAAGTGTCCGGTGGCCCAAGTCGAACAGGAGTAAGTGAGAACCTCGCTCTCTATTCTCATTGTTTTTCCTTGGTGCTTTTTCCTCCCTCTCCCTGTGTCATACTCTTGGTTTCTATCTTCTTGCTACCTACTGTTCTGTTGGATAAAAAGTCAGGTTTTCTGTCCCTCGGCCTGTTTTGAGTAAATTAGACTGATTTAAAAGGACACAGTCACTGGAATATTATTTATACTGTGAATTTAGATTGATCTGTACACTGTGTTATCAGAATTGCAAGCGTAATGTCTGTGGCATCCTCTGTTTATAAACAGCCTTGTAGCTTCATCTGCAAGCCGCACCTTTCACCTTGATTCGCATGAGAAGTCGCATAAGAAGTGATGTCATAAACCGGAGACGTCATAATGTGTAGATCATTTTTTTTCTTTATTCTCCAAGTTCACGGAATAAACTATGTTTAGGTGAACTTGTCCCTTTTTATTTCTTGAATCGGTAGCATCTCTCGATAATGGTGGTCCGGCCTAGTTCAAACTTTAGTGGTTCAAGGGGGTCTGCTGTGTGGGAAAACCCGGTACTTCACTAATTCTTCCAGAGTCCGCTTCACACTCCATTTCCATTGTAAACCGGGGAGGTTATGTATTATAATCTCGCTGTGTATCTTGCGTGTCCATACATCTGTATAAAATCGACTTTTCTAGAGAAATAGAAAAGTGTTGTTGTTATTGTTTTCCCATGCAGCTTAATATAAATACCATACTCCGAAGCAGGATTCCTATATTTAGCGCTAAAAACGGCAGCTTTATTTATAAATCATCCCCAGCACATTTCACATTGTGCCAGAAGTAATTGCAGGGCTTTCTGCACAGACCCCTTTAATGTCCTAGTGGTTATTGACTGCCGTCTTTTTCCCTCTCTCAGTGACCAGGTCACCCCGAGCTCGACCTTCTGCAAAGTTTACACACTAACCCCGCTGTTATCGAATAACCGGGAGAAGCGTGGGCTGGCGCTGGACGGGAAACTCAAACACGAGGACACCAACTTGGCGTCGAGCACCATGTACGTGGCGGCAGGGTATTGTATAATCGCGGCTTTGCAGGCGGGAGCGAGGTTGTGTCCGGGCTTGTTGTGCCGTCGTGTCAGCTTTTGTGTTTGTGTTGCAGTGTGAAGGAGGGCTCCAGTAAGGAGGTGCTGGGAATACTGGTCTCGTACCGTGTGAAGGTGAAGCTCGTAGTGTCTCGTGGCGGGTGAGTATCTCATGCACACTGGGAATTAATCCTGGAGGAAACCAATCGAACGTTACCCCAGAACTTACCTTTTATACACAACCCTGCCTTAGTGCCCTATGACCAGCCTATATGGGCAGCCTTGAAAGCATACATCTAGGACGTTAGGAGCCAAACCGTCTAATCCAGGAACCAGCCTTGTTATTTTTAGGAGTCCGGGAAATGTTTTTTCCATAAAGTTCTGTCTAATCAAAGTCTTGAGGCTGGCCCCCTGTCAATCCCTGAGAGAGCCAATAAAATACAACAAATAGACGCGATGGCAAGACCATACCACAGGTCGAAGGTTCTTCTCAATAAAGAGAGGACTGCAGGAAATTGAGAAGGGAATTTCACACAAGGCGAAAGTATGGAGCATTGGAACATTTCTCCCATTCAGCTGCGCTGGGAGAATGGATCCAACTCTGCTAATTTGACCTCAAGTTTGAAATTCCCATCTCTCCCTGCAGGTCTCGCTTTACTGAGGAGACCCTTGATGCTCACAGTCCGCAGTAACAATAATATAGGAATGAGTGTTATTTCACTTTATTTTTTTT
Organism: Pelodytes ibericus; assembly: GCA_036172795.1. Taxonomy (NCBI): domain Eukaryota; kingdom Metazoa; phylum Chordata; class Amphibia; order Anura; family Pelodytidae; genus Pelodytes; species Pelodytes ibericus. Next base: position 215,717,373 of record CM069858.1, on the reverse strand, counting down.
GTTTGTTATATGTACATAATACCAGGTACTATACGTGTATAAACTGTTTCTATCAAATCATTATCACTCCCGACCAAATTAAATTCCAAAACGTGCCTTTAGGAATCAATATTGAGATAAAGCCGTCACTTATTCTGCAATATGATTTGGTTTTACTGCTCATCATACCGGAGCTTTAGAGCCAATAAGATGTGTTGTACACTTAATGGCCACAAGATGTCACTGTTGCAGGCCGTGGTGTTCATGTCTGTATCAAACTATGACAATGAATATTAATATGAGCGGGGTTTATAGAGAATAAACCAACCAGGGCTTCATCTTGCTGCATTGTGATAAACTGTAAATTGCTATATCTTGGCCTTTAGTTTATGGGGGAAAATGAACAGTAGTCACAGAGCCTCTACAGATAATACATTTCTGATGGTCAGCAAGGTTAATACAGCATCGCTCGATCGCCCCAGTCATTTCAATGGATGTTTGGACTTGTGTGAGTGGCGTGTGGAGTAAGAGCTGGCCATTTCTATTCACTAGTCTTGCAATGAATACTTTAAAGCAGCAGTAATGCTTTTTTATTTTTATTGCAGGGATTATTGAGGCAAACTGTATTTTATGGAATTAGCTTTGCATTTCACATACAAGCACTATACTCTGGTCCCAGGTTGGGGCTGGCGTATTTAATTGTTATTCAGTCATAACTAGATGTGATTGTTCCTTTAATATAAATTGGTTCTATGTAAATCGACACAGAAGAGAAATGTCAATGTACGTGGGAGCGTCCTACACCTGCCCTGTACGTGGGGGGCGCTCTGCACCCCCCCCCCCCCCCCCCTTGTACGTGGGGGGCGCTCTGCACACAGAGTACGGCAGCAATATAAACAAAAATGACACCTGTGCTACACATTTCTTTAGCTGGGATTGTACCTCCCAGAGCCCCCCGTAATATGCAGAACCGGCTCATATAATGAAACCTTGTGAGTTTTTCCAGGAGTCAGTGTACACATCTTCTCTCTATCAATACACAGAATGTATGGTTAGCTCACTGATTAGTCGCCATGTCCTTAGCTGGCCTTAGAAAAGCTTAGGTTCAGGATCTGTATGTGACTAACGCCTTCCCCTGTCTCCTAGCGATGTGGCCGTGGAACTACCCTTTGTCCTAATGCATCCCAAGCCCCCGGAGACAGTCACACGGCCTCTGTCTGGTGAGTAGACGTGGTATGTCTGTGGTGCAAGCTCCATACGTGGGCCCGTCTGTGCCACTAACACAAACCCTCTCTCGCTTGCTTACAGAATTCCCTCAGATGGACATCCCTGTTGATACAAACCTTATTGAGTTCGAAACAAAGTAAGTAGGATCGGGATGAGTGTGTGTGCGCTTAGATCTCATGCTTGGCCTGTCACTGGCTGAGGATCTTGGGAGGTCCTAGTTGTACAGTGGGAACCTTCGCTATTTATCTTCATGATTCTTCATTTCCTCTCAGGTTAGCGGGTCAGACAGCGAGGTAGAAGGTCGTAACCGATCATTTTCCTGATCATTCCTCCACCTCTCCAACTTTTGCTCCGGCGTTACTTATTAGACATCCCTTCCTGATGTATAAAAGCCGATAAATTCTATTACATCATGAAATTAATAAGAGTCCAGCCCCCAACTTAAGCTTTATGTAGAGTATGTCAAATTCCCACATTAATCTGGTTTATTGAAAGGATCACCCACATCATTGTTGGAATATATAATGAATAAGTAGCCATGCGTCAACTCTCTCCTTCCACTGAAACTATGCCCTTCCCCGATCTCACCGGTCATGGCCATACCACCCCCCAACCCCCAAAAAAACCTCACCAAAACTGTCATTTAAAAACAAAAACCCTTCTGACATTTTAGTAATTTTAACGTTTACATTTCATATCATGGAACTAACGCAATGATTGATGACAGTTCTTTAAAAAATATATATATAAATAAATGTATAAAATAAGAAAAGCATATCTGCTGACCTGTCCCACATCCAGACAGGGAAAAGGAATGTTTACACCAACCATTGTCTTGACTGACTGCTGTATGACACCCACACCCTGCAGTTGGCATAGGAAACAGTATATATTTTTCCCCACTGCTGGCGTTTTGTTTGTTTTTAGCCGTTTTGCATATGTAATCATGTAAAAATCCAGGCATGCTCTAGTTTATTTTTGGAATAAAGTTTGAGGTCTTTTCCGTAGAAGTATGTATAAAAGAAATGCATATGTTTTAAAGGTAAAGTTAAATTAGGCCAACAATGTTTAAATGACAACTGTTGGCAGAAAAAAGTTATGTTTAATTGAAAGATGTTTTGCATTTTAAATAGAAATGCTTTAATGAAAGAATACAATTCAAGTACCTTACAGAGCCCTCTTTGCTCTGTAGCGCTCTATCTGGGGGCGGACATGTTGTTTAGAATCTTTGCTCTGTAGCGCTCTATCTGGGTGCGGACATGTTGTTTAGAATCTTTGCTCTGTAGAGCTCTATCTGGGGGCGGACATGTTGTTTAGAATCTTTGCTCTGTAGCGCTCTATCTGGGTGCGGACATGTTGTTTAGAATCTTTGCTCTGTAGAGCTCTATCTGGGGGCGGACATGTTGTTTAGAATCTTTGCTCTGTAGAGCTCTATCAGTGGGCGGACATGTTGTTTAGAATCTTTGCTCTGTAGAGCTCTATCTGGGGGCGGACATGTTGTTTAGAATCTTTGCTCTGTAGAGCTCTATCTGGGGGCGGACATGTTGTTTAGAATCTTTGCTCTGTAGCGCTCTATCTGGGGGCGGACATGTGGTTTAGCATCTTGTGTTGGCATCAGGAAGATCTGACAAAATTGTAAACAACATGTCCCCCCCAGATGGAGAGATACAGCGCAAATAAGGTGCTTTATTTGTATTCTTTCATTAAAGCATTTCCCTTTAAATGTATAAACTTGAATCAATCGTTCACTTAAACTTCCATTTTTGTTCACAGTTGTCCTTTATAGAATTCTGTATTTTAAATTATACCAGCTTTAGAGAAAAGGCAGACCCAATAAGATTTCCCTGACCGCACCAAAATATTTCTATGCACATTTGCAAAATGTAGAGATAAGTGCTTGAATATGAAACGTACATTGTGTGTGTGAGTGTAAGCTTTTATGCAATGTGCTTATTATGTGTTTTCTATTTCTGTTCAGCTTTGCTCAGGATGACGACATTGTGTTTGAAGATTTTGCGCGTTTGAGGCTCAAAGGGTTAAAGGACGACAAGGATGACGACGAGGCGTACTGCTAGCCTTCCCAGCTGGTGGCTCCACCCGCTGCCACAAACCGAATCCCCGCCGCCCATTCCCCACTCCCTACCACCCCCATGAGTGGAGGCCCCACATGGATATGCATCCAGTGTGTGGCAGGCAGTACTCTGTATAGGCAGTGTATGTATATGTATTTGCTCATATGCAGGATTGTATAAACGCCCACTATAATGGTGTATACAAGGGGCCATCCATGGGAGCACGGTATATACACGAACACTGTGCATCCATCGCCTATTGAGTAGAGGAACACCCACTATAAAGGTGTATACAAGGGGCCATCCATATACACGAACACTGTGCATCCATCGCCTATTGAGTCGATTACCACTCACTCTGACGGAGTATACAAGGGGCCATCCACGGGAGCACACCGTGTATACACGAACACTGTGCATCCATCTCCAATTGAGTCGAGGAACGCCTACTATAACGGTGTATACAAGGGGCCATCCATATACACGAACACTGTGCATCCATCGCCTATTGAGTCGATTACCACCCACTATAACGGTGTATACAAGGGGCCATCCACGGGAGCACGGTATATACACGAACACTGTGCATCCATCTCCAATTGAGTCGAGGAACACCCACTATAACGGTGTATACAAGGGGCCATCCATGGGTGCACCATTCATTGTATAGATTAACACATAATATATACCTGGGCTGATACGTATACACCAACACTGTGTACCCACCATGTGTACATATAGATTGCACATGTGTACGTGTTGACAGAGGGGGCTGTACATAGACGTGTATTCCCGGCGTCCATGCACTGAATCTGAATGCTGTATATATAATGGGAGAATAAATGGAAGACAGTTTTTGCATTACACTCGCATACACATACACACACTCCCCTGATCTGCACATGCGTGCTGCACCACTGGTTGTATATTTAATGTGCACGTGTGTGTATAATGTATGCACACACACATAACATACAGAGTCCATGGCGTGTAGGATATTCATACCTGTGCACACGTTGTGCGGTTTGTTTTATGGCCTCTCCGCAGTTGTCTGGTGGGCACAGCACACTGTATATTTGCACTGCCTCCCTGCGCCTCTCACTCAATATCCAAAACCCTCCCTCTACCCCCCCCCCCCCCCCCCCCCCCACCGCCCCGAGAGGTTTCCCCACAGCTGTGAATTGAACCAGTTCCTTTCGGAAGGAGAGGTGATCATGTCCTAACCCGAGTCAGATTATCCGGCTGAGGGTCTTCAGCGAACAGTCCCAAAAGGCCAGTGTAGAAAAGAGAATCTCCAAGCCAATCCCTGGAGTTCTCTTTTATTTTTTAATTTTTTTTTTTTGTTGTTGCTTTTTAATGGGGGTGTCGAAGGGGTGATTTTGGAGGAAGAAAGGAAATGACCCTCAGTCCTGCTGAAAAAGTAAAAATGGAGGGGCGCACAGGGGGGATTAAGCATCCTCGTGCAGTCCTCATTCTGGCCAAATGATGTCTACTGACAGCATGACCTGTCTGAATCTGCTGTCAGCGTCTCCCCCCCGGGGGACAATTTTAATGTGATATGTGAAATAAAACATGGGAGTTCCTTTCAGCTCCTTCCTTCCCACAAGCTGCAGGTGACATATTCCACCTTTTTATAGAGATATTGTGTCATTTTAATTTGTGTTTTTTCATTTAATAATAATTATTTTTTTGGGGGTTGCCTTGATTCATAATATATTTTGCCTGGATGTAAAATGATCTTTTTGTGTTGTTTTAAAAAGCTTCACTGGTTTTAAAAACAAACAAACAAGCTTCTATTTTTTATCTTTTTGTTTTTATGCTATAAATATTAGAATGTGAGGAATAATAATAATAAAAAAAATGAATTAAAAGAAAGAGTCTTTCGTGTTATCTTGGGCTGTTTTGGTGCTGCAGAAATTAGGTGTAATGAGAGTTTATTCTCTTTGTACATAAAACCCGTTAAAGACCAGACTAGCCGAATTGGAAAAATTCTCCAACTCAGACTAAAAACAGCAGAGGTGGTAAAATGGCCCACTTTTCCAGCTTGGTAATCCGTTCAGTAGGAAGAGGGAAGTGCTCATGCCATTGTACAGAGCGCCGGTGAGACCTCACTTGGAGTATTGTACAGAGCACTGGTGAGACCTCACTTGGAGTATTGTACAGAGCACTGGTGAGACCACACTAGGAGTATTGTACAGAGCACTGGTGAGATCTCACTTGGAGTATTGTACAGAGCACAGGTGAGACTTCACTTGGAGTATTGTACAGAGTACTGGTGAGACCTCACTTGGAGTATTGTACAGAGCACTGGTGAGACCTCACTTGGAGTATTGTACAGAGCACTGGTGAGACCTCACTTGGAGTATTGTACAGAGCACTGGTGAGACCTCACTTGGAGTATTGTACGCAGTACTGGAGACCGTATCTCCAGAAGGATATTGATACTTTGGATAGAGTTCAGAGAAGGGCTACTAAACTGGTTCATGGGTTGAAGGATAAAACTTACCAGGAAAGGTTAAAGCATCTTAACATGTATAGCTTGGAGGAAAGACGTAACAGGGGGGATATGATAGAAACATTTAAATACATAAAGGGAATCAACACAGTAAAGGAATAGAGTATATTTAAAAGAAGAAAAACTACCACAACTAGAGGACATAGTCTTAAATTAGACGGGCAACGATTTAAAAGTAATATCAGGAAGTATTACTTTACTGAGAGGGTAGTGGATGTATGGAATAGCCATATTCAATTGGGCAGACTAGATGGACCGAATGGTTCTTATCTGCCGACACATTCTATGTTCACTAGGATTCAGTGCTGTGCTCTGACACAGACTTTCTCCAACGTCCCAGCCTGGCTCTATCCCAATCATTGCTAACCTCTGGCACCCCCAGCTGTTGTACGGTTCTCCTTCACATCTATACATCCTTTGGAGCAGTATGGTAGCAGCCTGTTGGTTAGTAGTCGAGTTCTTGCTCTGACACAAAAGCCACAGGCTGCTCCAAGGAGTTTGCAGTTTAAACTAGGCTGCCCCCTAGTGACACGATATGGAGTAACTGGATTCATTCGGTAGCCACAAATTATAGGCAAATAGGATCAAATGGGTGAAATATAGATTCTTCTATTGATTATCATCATAGATTGGCATACACAATTCCAGAGATGAAAGATTATATATATATATATATATATATATATATATATATATATATATTCACATTTTCTGAATACTTGTTTATTAATCCCTGCCCTTATATCTAGGATAGCCTTGTGCCTATCCCACTCATGCTTAAACTCCCTGTGTTTACCTCTACCACTTCTGCTGGAAGGCTATTCCATACATCCACTACCCTCTCAGTAAAGTAATACTTCCTGATATTACTTTTAAATCGTTGCCCCTCTAATTTAAGACTATGTCCTCTAGTTGTGGTAGTTTTTCTTCTTTTAAATATACTCTCTTCCTTTACTGTGTTGATTCCCTTTATGCTTTTACTGTGAATGTATTTACTGAGAATAATAAAAGATTCAAAATAATCTATGCACCCATCAGTGGTCATGGGGGGGGGGGGGGGGGGTGAATGACTTAGGGCAGAGAAGGTGAGTAAGGGTTCAGTAATGAAATTTTAATATGGTGATAGAACCATCTCTAGATAAGCAGCTACCAAGACACGCCACCGTATCGAAAGGGGTGAATAGACAAACGCCAAACTTCAGTATGTTCATAAAGAAAAACTACCTCCATGATGTATGGCGGACTTTCCACCCAGATACACAAGATTATACCCATTGGTCGAGGGTTCATAACTCGTACTCTCGAACGGATCTGTGCCTATCCGGTTCAAACTTATTAAAGGATTCACAGAGTAGGCATTCAAGAGATAACATGGTCGGATCATAATGCCCTATTTTGGCAGATAAGGAGAGAGACGTAATGGTGAATCCTATAGATCCTGGAGGCTGAACAATAGCTTATTATAATCAGAAGAAAATAGATTATACATCAGAAATATGACGGAATATTTCTTTAAAGTGAATATGACCCCTCAGATTCATTTTGAAAAAAAATTGGTGGACATATAAAAGTGTCTTTAGGGGTTATTTCAATTAAGATGGGGGCTTTGGCTAGAAAGCCAGAGGGGGGCATCTCTGTCGGACCTGTACATCTCTCTCTCAAAACTAACAGAAAGAAAACCCCTTAGATATATATCCCTCCCAGATTCAGATAATAAAAAAGGACATAAATCAAAAACTCTTAGAAAACACACTAAAGTCAACTTAAAAAGAGCTTAATCAGGTCTATTATTCGAGAGCTATTGGGGCAGACAAAAATCTGATGATGAAGCTAAAAAAAAAAAAAGAATAGCGGCAAAAATTATTTATAAAATGAATTACAACAGTAAAGCTCTATATTAAACTATATTCTGCAATATTAGCAGAAAGGGTAATACCGATAGTCCCAGACCTGGTAATCACGGAACAAGTAGGATTTTTAACAGAGAGAAAGACCTTCAAAAATATATGTAGAATAATAGACCTGATTGACCTGACCAATAAAAGGATAGACCCGACTGTTTTAATATTAGATGGTGAAAATGCGTTGGATTGGGTTAACTGGAAAAATTTGGATATAAAGGCTGGATCCTGCAAGCGACTTCAGCATTATATACAAATCCATCGGCTAGAATAATAGGGTCAGGGATTGAATCCCCCAGGTTCAGCATCAGAAATGGTACCCAACAGGGATGCCCCCTATCACCCATACTATATCTCCTCTCTTTGGAACCCCTTGCCCAATGTATGAGAATAAATTCTAACATTAAAGGTATATAAAGTGGCCATGAGGTATTCAAACTTAGCCTTTATTACACCCGCCTACAGGGGTTATTCTTTTAGGGAATGTGGAATGTAATGAAGGAGAAATTTGAATTTAATAGGGTCAATTATTACTTGGAATGCCTGTGTATAAGAATTCCATTAGATATAGAAAACCTAGTGAGAAATAGCCATGACCACCTTCTGAAGCAAACCAATCAATTGCTGAAAGAATGGATGCTTCTGGAAGTATCTTGCTGGGGACGAACCAATGTCATCAAGGCTTACCTGCTTCCAAAATGGACATTTCTTTTTTCATAACTTCCATTCTTTCTATCAGGGGCGCAATTGAGGGATTTGCAGAGAGCATGGTCCAGCTATATATGGAATAGGAAAAGGCCAAGAGTCAGGCACACCCTAATGGCCAAGAGTATTAAGAAGGGAGGCTTAGCAATCCCAGATATAAAAAAGTATCATGATGCAGCCCTCTTCAAACACCTTTCCAAATGGTTCAAGAAAGAGGAGGAGGAATCTCGGAAAATAATAGAATGTTGAATGACATGGGATACACCATTTTTCCATTCTAGCAGAAGTATATCTTCCACAAGGCAAACAAGACACTCGCCTAGGGCGGCACTTTGCCAGAGGGCGGCACTTTGCCAGATGGTGTTAAAGCACACTTCTGGTGCCTCAAATATTTTCACTCCCTCCCCCACTGTTCAGCAAGCTTCCAATTAATCAGGGTGATGGGGGCCTGTAATGGATGTGTTGGGGGTATGTAATGAGGGAGTTGGTGGCATGTTATGGGGGTGATGGGGCATTTAGTGTGTATGCATTGTGGGTGATGGGGGCATGTAATGTCTGTGCAATGTGGGTGATGGGGTATGTCTTACGTGTGCAATATGGGGGGGGGGGGGGGGGTTGCCCGAATTTTGTCTCCCTAGGGCAGCACAAAACCAAAATACACCCCTGCATCCTAGTATGGGTAGAATCCAAAGAATGTGGGAACATTAGTAGATCTAGGGAAGTGTGGGGGAAAAAAAACTTTATCACTGCAACATTATATATAGATTTCGGGAGAAATTGAATTGAGGTTAAGGATTAATGTGGAGGAAGAATATCTGGAGAAACTGTGATATTAGACTCTGGGAATATAACATAGACAGTATGGATATAGGGTCTTGCTATCAAAAGGGCATACACAGTTTTGCAGATATACTAACAAATAAGGAAATAAAACCAGATATTGGCCTCCGAAGATCAATTACTCCCGAGAGAAACATTTCAATATTTAAGAATTAAAAGTTCCATCTGAGCACACAATTTTATGTTGGACGCAGAAATAAGAGGGTTGAGGGAATTATTAAACCCTGGCGCTGCTACGGGGGCGCTGCTACAGGGGGCGCTGCTACAGGGGGCGCTGCTACAGGGGGCGCTGCTACAAGGGCGCTGCTACAGGGAAGCTGCTACGGGGACGCTGCTACGGGGACGCTGCTACGGGGGCGCTGCTACGGGGGCGCTGCTACGGGGGCGCTGCTACAGGGACGTTGCTACAGGGGCGCTGCTACAGGGGGCGCTGCTAAGGGGGCGCTGCTACGGGGGCGCTGCTACGGGGGCGCTGCTACAGGGCCGCTGCTACAGGAGCGCTGCTTCAGGGGCGCTGCTACAGGGGGACATCTTTGAGCAGGATAATTTGACAACAGCAAGCCAGGTAGCCAATTTAATAAATAAATAGGTACTGGATGGGTGATCCTGCCAGCCGACTGGTTCAACAGGAAAACTAAAAAAAAGAACATACACTGTTTGAACCCTGTGGAACTTCAATATAAGGTGATAAGATGGTACTTGGTACCAAGGAAATCCCTACATGGGAGAGACTGACATCTCAAATAACATACCAGTTCGAGATGGAGGGGGGTATCTCAGAGGAAGCAGGCTATGGAAGGAATACATGGGAGAAAGATATTAATGAATAAATAAATGGGTTATTAAGGTGTAGGGGATGAACAGAACCTTGACTGATTGTTCCTGATTTAAAGGATAGATAAACAGATAGAGAGATACCTCCCGTTCCCCCCCTCCCCCCGCCCCATAAACATACATTCGCCTCATATCGAGGCAAAATGAAATGTTGTATGTTTGTCTTTTGCAGTAATATTATGGGATTTCATATTGGTGATATATTTAAAAATGTCTCATGTATAATTTGTAAACGTAAAAAAAAAGTAATTTAAAAAAAAAAGATCTATCCATTGTGTGAGCAAAACTGCAAGCAAATGTCTGTGGAGTCTCCTGCTTATGACATCATCACCTGTGGCCTGATATGCCAATGAACTGGTTGTCCGTGGGAAATTTGCATATCAAGCCCCAGGTGATGTCATAAGCAGCAGACTCTACAGACACATTTAGAACACATTTTTCTCCTATTTTTGTTTCAGCTAACATAATGTATAGATCCTTTTCAAGCCTGTTAGATTTCCTGTATTCACAGTAACAAACAAACAAACAAACGTTTGAGGTGAAAGTTTTTGTCAAACCCCCAAATCTGGTCTTTCTTCCAAGGCTTCTTGAACATTTTCTGGTAAGTTTTATCCTTCAATCCATGAACCAGTCATTTATTTTGCTACATATATCCATAAGGGAAGATCTATTGCGGCTAAAAGCAAGAGTGTGATTAAGAGGGATGGCTGACTTGTGGTGCTACAATGCCCGAGAACAAACAGTACTGCAATAGTCTGTCCTGTAGGATAATACCTACTCGGGAGAGCAACTCCATTTTTTGCCTGCTTACACCATTGCCAAGGAACCACTCCATTAGCATATCAGACTGATCCCACCCATAAGGGCAGTCCAAATACGAAATGCATGGCTAGTACCCTCTACACGAGGAACACAGCAAACCACAGACGTACGTTTTGGCCTACATGGCCTCGTCAGCGTGGTATGGCTGATGATCCTCTAGGTGCAAGCATATCTGTTGCCAAAAATGCATCTCCCACATATTAATGCATATCAGTGTGCTTTCAAAATACTTTAAAATGCATGTTTTACAGTATTTAAAATGATTGGAATTTCCTGTCCCTCTAGTGGTCATCATATAATGCATTGTACTGTTAAGAGATCCTACAGTGTATAAGAGCAAGGTCACTTAGAGTCCACACAATGCATTCTGTTCCAGTAGACCACCAAGTGACTAAATGAAACAAAACTTTATGTCAGGGAGGTTTACTCACATTCAGGTGTTTGAGCCCAGTAGCTATGGAACCACATTTGCTGGAGCAGCACAAAGGAGGGGAACTGAAAGTGTGAACAGAACTCCTCACAAAGTGACCGCAAGCACGGGTGATCGTGCTGGAACTCCAAGGATGTGCAATGAAGTCTTTCGCAGAAAATAGCGTGGTGGAAAGAGACGAGATGTAGTCAGGGATACCGGAGAGTAGAGTAGTAGGAGGAGACAAGCCAAGGTCAGGGGTACCGGAGGGTAACGTAGTAGGAGGAGACAAGTCGTGGTCAGGAATACCGGAGGTAATCGTAGTCAAACAAGCCAAGCCAAGGTCAGGGGTACCGGAGGGTAACGTAGTAGGAGGAGACAAGTCGTGGTCAGGAATACCGGAGGTAATCGTAGTCAAACAAGCCAAGCCAGGGTCAGGGGTGCCGGAATGCAGAGTAAACGGGAACAAGCAGGGTCAAAACCAGGAAACAAACAAAGTAGAGCTTGGAGGCTGTGAACTCACTGGAGGCAACAGTAACTCTGAGCAATGCTGAGAGGGAGCGCAGAGATTAAGTAGTGTAAGAGGGAGGATCTTTGTTAACGATGCGTGGGCGGAGTCTAGGTGTGCATTGCCATGGCAATGTTTGTACTTTATTTCTACTCTCGGAAATGTGCACTTGCGAGTAAGGAGAGACACGTGCACTGCCTCTAATGGAGGATTCTACAGAGGGGACAGGAGCAGCGCGCACCCGGCGGTGGACCACTGCAGCGGGGGAGAGCCGCTGCCGGGCAACAGAACGGGTAAGGCAGCGGGTAGGAAGGTGGCCGCGACAGTGGGCCTGACACTTTATATCCTCAGTGTCTATATAATCAGTGCTGCCACACCTGCAGTAAACATGCAGAGTAATCACTGGGGGAGGGCTTGAGTCAAATATTAAAAATGTGATTTATACAGAATGCCTGCATCAAACCACACAGAGTAAAAGCCTGTTAGGTATCTAGACTGTCCCTTAAATATAGGGCAATGGTCTCACCAGTGCTCTGTACAATGGCATTACTACCCTCTTTCTCTCTATAAACAATGTCACACAATAAAAGCTGTCCTTGATGCACTCACTGGTATCCTGTATTGTGTGTTTTCACATTTGAGTTGAAGGTACTGCTAAGTTAGTGCTGCTGTTTGGTTTGTTTTACTAGTCGCACTTAGCCATTTTTATAATAAATTGTACATTGCTTAGTAAAAAATAGTTCATTTCCACATCAGGCAACAAGGTGATGTAACCAGACGTCACCACAGCCAACACACATTTATGGGGCTATTCACTAAAAGGTGAGTTGAGGTGAACAGCAGGTGAGTTGAGGTGAACAGCAGGTGAGTTGAAGTGAATAGCAGGTGAGTTGAAGTGAATAGCAGGTGAGTTAAAGTGAATAGCAGGTGAGTAGCAGGTGAGTTGAGGTGAATAGCAGGTGAGTTGAGGTGAATAACAGGTGAGTTGAGGTGAATAGCAGGTGAGTTGAAGTGAATATCAGGTGAGTTGAGGTGAGATGAACATTCCATCTCACCAATGCAGCTATACATTGTGCAGGAACAAACCTGATGAGTTCACTTAGCCGGGGAAATAACCAGGGTAACTAACCTGCGCAATGAATTAGTTAGTGGAAATGTTCATCTAACCTCAACCTTTTTGTGAGTAGCCCAATGTGTGTCTTAGTTTTGTACCTGCAAGGCCTTGCGTCACTTATACCATAGATGTTAGGGCAGCATGGAAAAGTAATATGTGTCTCTCTCAAACAAAATGGCCGAGCATACAGCTGTATGCATGGAATAAGAACTAGGGAGAATTAAGGTTAGATCTATTCAGGTTAAAAGCAAGACAATTGTAGCATTTCAGAGAGTGTGGTCAAGAGGGAAGGGGCTTAGGGTACAAATAATAAGATAGAGCTTAACTATTTGCTTGAAGCATTTTAATCAAAAGTTAGGAATTCATCAGATCATAGATTTGTAATTTAATATAGGGAGATGGATCACAATTTAAAAAAGGCAATATAAAAAAGGACATTTCCACTTATAGTGTCTATAAATGTTACCAAATCCTGTGTCGCGTAAATGTAAGAAAAATATATTTATCCCGTTTCTATATCTACTGTAAAACCACTGCAGTGGGAGCCAGCCCCCCCCCCCCCCCCCCCGTGTCCTGCCCTCTCCTAATGCCACTGTATTCCGCAGCCCCCGCCATCACCTATGTAATCCCTGTAAAGGACAAATACACTTTTTGTTTTCTTTAATTTAAATTGTACTTCTAATATAGAAGCACATGTGAATAATTACATGCCAGTTTAGTAATAAATTACAGTTAAGCACAAAACCTTATAAATCTGGAGAAAATATACTTCCCAAATGGTGGAGAAAGTGGCACAAGCGTGTGACCTTTCCCTTTGGAATAACCTGTGGCAAACTCCGCAATGGTGAATTCTCTCAGATGCTTTTACAATTGATTCTTGAAATCCCTGCGCGGCTAACCATGGACTTCACCTTCGCTGCCAGATTATATTTATTTACCTGGAAAGTCTTACCCCTCCAGCGGAAATTGCTAAAAGATGCCTGGATCATCTCTAACCAACTATATGGCACTGCCAAAAGTATCCTCCGGAACAGATGGGTCCATTTTGGTTACTATGTAACTATTTAGAACATTGACTTGCCCCAACCAGGAGATCTCGGCTCTACCCCTCTACTTCAGTGTCTTATCCATTTGTCTCAATAAACCTAGAAAATTAACCTCCATGATCTTATTTGGAATTTTTAAAACCCAACTAAGTCAAAGTTTCGAAAAAGGAACTGGAGCATCACAGGATTTCCCCATAGTGGACATTCCCATGTAGTTACACACCCACATATAGCAAAAAAAAAAAAACAACAGCAGCAAATTGGCTTCCCTCGGAAGGACCACAGGACGAATCCAATGATGCTGGGTATGTTGCCTGGATTCAGATGGCTCTTGTGGTCCTATGTAGAGTCACCAAAGTCTGAAAATCAAAATATCTTCAACCTAATTCCTCATTAGGAGTTTTCAGGTATTTAAGTTGCTTTCTCCGACAGTATAGTCCAACAAGGAGAGCTACTAGCACGAGAGAGATGAGAAGTAAAGAGACCACGGCTATTGTCAAAGTCTTCATCTTGCCTCTATCTTCTGGTTTGGTCGGTGTAGTCTCCAGCCCTTGTTGCTTGTCCCGGCCTGTATCATGTATAGAACAGTCAGAAATGATTAGACAAAAAAAAAAGAAGTCAGAGTTCCACTACTACTTGTGCGCTAGACCCCATCCCTACTCACCTTGTATCCTCTCTTTCGCCTCTACTCTGTCCAACTCTAACCCATCTCATCAACCTCTCCCTGTCCTCTGGAATAGTACCGTCAACCTTCAAGCAAGCCCAAATCGTACCTGTATTGAAAAAATCTTCCCTCGACCCTACTCTTCCATCTAACTACCGTCCTATATCCCTTCTCCCCTTCGTGTCCAAGTTGCTGGAGAAAACGGTGCACTCACGACTGACAGACTTTCTGACTCACAATGACCTACTTGACCCTTTTCAATCTGGCTTTAGACCCTTACACTCTACTGAAACAGCCCTCACTAGAGTATCAAATGACCTCTTTTCTGCCTCATGTACCAGTCTGTTTCTAGTTTGTCTAACTTTGTATGTCGTTCCCTTCTATGCTCTGTACCTAGCGCTAAGTAAATTGTTGGCACTATATAAATAAATGATACTGTAATGTCAGAGTTGGGTGCTTGGCCGAAATCCTGGCTAAAAAGCCTGGAATAGAATTATATAGAAGGAAGTAATAAACAACTTACCATTTTCGACCTCTACTGGCTTGACTGCTGGCACCGCTATCGTTATAGCTTGCTCTGTGGGTGTAACTGTGCTTCTTGCTTGGGTGATGGATTGGCTAGTTTGTGACATGGTGGTTAATGGCGGCCGTTCACTGGTCCTTTGAGTATTTGAGGCGGGCTTGATGTCTGCATCACCGCTGCACAGTCGCTCTAGCTGGTAATCCGGGAGATCCATACATTTCTGTTTACCTGGGCAGAGGACACAAGTCTGGATTATTGTAGTGTTCCCCTGACTCCCTCAAACCTCCATCGCTAAAATAAAATTCGAACGCCCTTGTGAGCCAAATAGATGATGTCATAATCAGGAGACAACATAGAAAATATATATTCCTCTTATTTTATATATATTTTCATGCAATTCTGCTAACACAATGTATAGATAATGTTTGATACATTTGACTTATCCTTAAAATAAAAAAATATGTTAACAGATCCCCGTGCACTGGGATGGCCAACTGAGCGCTTCAAATTATTATTATTATTTTTTTAAGTATTATTATTATTATTTTTTTTTTTTTAAGTATTATTATTATTATTATTATTATTATTTTTCAAAACCAGCAAAAAAGGAGACATATACAGAGTATAGCATCAAACAAAAAGATTCATTAGGAAAAAGAAGAGAGGGTATCAACACCTATTCAGATTGGTTTCACAGCGATCCCGTTATCAGTGATCAGCGAAAACTCTCCGAGGAACCTACAGTACCAGATGTGGCCACTAGAGGCTCCAACAATCAATTTGATGGCTAGACATAGCTTTACATAGAAATATAGTCGGCAGATAAGAAACCATTTGGCTCATCTAGCCTGCCCAATTTTCTCAATATTTTTTTTTAATTAGTCCCTGACCATACCTTTTTTCTAGGATAGCCTAGATACAACCCCCTCCTTTCTTGCTGCAAATTAAGGTTTCCTTGACTTGGGTTGATAATCACTTTAAAGGGACACTACCACTTACCATAAGATGTAACTGGTCATTTAAAACAAACACATATATAAATCATATGCCACTGCTGATTTTTTTATTTTTTTTTATATTATTGAATTAATTGCATATAAAAGGAAGAATAAAATTAGGTGTTTATCTCCTGGCTCCATTTTGAGAATTTTGCCCATGATGCAACATTCTCTAAAATCTTCCAGCCAGTAGTCTCAATTTACAGCTGTGGCCAGAGCCTGCATGATGATGTCATGAGATACTCCCCTGTTCTCTTACTGGCTCCTGTTTATCATAGTGGGCAGGGCTAGATGGCTGTGTACAACCCAAAGAAAGGAGATTGACCTGATCAAACAGGATTATAACTCCGCCCCCTTGTGATACAATAGTTACATTACCCTCCCATTCAATGCAAGTCTATGGTCAGAATTCTGACTTATAGACTGCATTTTGTGTCCCCAGCCCCAAAGTGAGAAAATGGCGACGCCCCCGTCACACTTGTTTAGTTACATATTTTATTAAATACAGTCACCTAACAAAAACATAAGAAATATCTGAAATCAACAATACAAAATATATATATATTTTTAAAAACTTCATTTTTTGGTGGGAGTGTCCCTTTAAATTGAAAGCTTTATGTCCATTTCATGTGTTTTAATTGATGCAATCTATGGGGAAGTATTATGTATTAACCCTTTAAGGACCAGGGATTTTCCAAGGCCAAAGACCAGAGCGGTTTGTACAGTTTTTAATATATGTGTTTTTTTAAACATAATTTTCCTCTCTCTCATTTAACGTACCCATACAAGTTATATGTTGTTTTTTAAAGGACGGTTAGAGCTTTATTTTGATACCCTATACATAAAAATGATTTACATTTTAGTATTAAAAAATACATATAAAAGAGGAAATTTGGGGGAGGGGAAAAGTTTTTCCCCATTATTTTCCCAATAATAAGCTACACAACTAGTGCAACACTAACCCACTTATCCCCCCTTATTAACTAACTAATAAAAAAAGAAATATATTAGTTCCCAAACCCCCCATAACAAAAAAAGACAGAAAAAAATGCGATGTCAGATCCATAAAAATCACGCAACAGGCATGCAGGGGTTACATTTTATTAAATAAATATATTACAATTACTTTTATTTATTAAAAAACTTTATAAATTGTAAAAATAAACACACTGACTTTGCCATCTAATTTGCATGTTATCACGGTGATCACTCAATCACCGCGATCACATGCCCGGAAATCCAGCGATCGGGTCCAGGAGCTTTGCCTCGGGTGCGAGGCTTAGTCCTGGACCCGTTGCAGACTGGCTGGCGGTGCCCACGGAGCGCACCGCCGGCTAGACTGCATGACGAGTTAACTCGTCATAAGGTCGCGAATGGGTTTAGAACCCTAAGGATTGTGGGAGTAATGGCTGACATAACCTCACCTGTGCCCGCACACTGCAAAAGTTCCTGTACCCAGGCATCAGTTTTTTTGCCAAAGATCGATTGAGGAGTTCCGTCAAGAAAAAATCTAGAGGAAACAAATGGATAGAGTGAGCTCAAATGAAACAAAAGTAAACGGTGTCAAGGCAGGCATCATGGGGTGACAGGCGATACACCTGTCACTGGCCCGGACCCTTTAAAAAATAAAAAAGATCGCTTGCCTGCAAAGGCGCTGGCTGGGGAACGATCTCCACTCACGAGCCTCTCTGTGGCGTGCAGGCAGTTGGATGTCTGTGCAGCAGCACAGACTTTCCCTTGCTGCCTCTCACTCCCCACGCACTGCTGTGAGGTCACGGTATTGTGTTGTCACATGACCTGCCACACTAAGACTTCCACACAGAGTGGGCAGTGAGAGAGGCAGCATGGGAATGTGTGTGCTGCTGCACAGACACCGTGCTGCCTCCATTAGACACCAGAAAGCGACTGGGCAGGGGTAAGTCCTTGATGTGCAATGTGGGTGAGGGGGCATGTCCTGGGTGTGCAGTGTGGGTGATGGAGCATGTCCTGAGTGTGCAGTGTGGCTGATGGAACATGTGCTGGATGTGCAGTGTGGGTGAGGGGGCATGTCCTGGGGGTGCAGTGTGGGTGATGGGGCATACACTGGGTGTGCAGTGTGGGTGATGGGGCATGCCCTGGGTGTGCAATGGGGGTGATGGGGCATGTCCTGGGTGTGCAGTGTGGGTGATGGGGCATGTCCTGGGTGTGCAGTGTGGGTGATGGGGCATACCCTGGTGTGCAGTGTGGGTGATGGGGCATACCCTGGGTGTGCAGTGTGGGTGATGGGGCATACCCTCGGTGTGCAGTGTGGGTGATGGGGCATGTCCTGGGTGTGCAGTGTGGGTGATGAAGCATACCCTGGGTGTGCAGTGTGGGTGATGGGGCTTGTCCTGGTTGTGCAGTGTGGGTGATGGGCCATGTCCTGGGTGTGCAGTGTGGGTGATAGGGCATACCCTAGGTGTGCAGTGTGGGTGATGGGCCACGTCCTGGGTATGCAGAATGAATAATGGGGCATGTCCTGGGTGTGCAGTGTGAGTGATTGGGCATGTCTTGGGTGTGCAGAATGAGTGATGGGGCATGTCCTACGTGTGCAGTGACGCTTCTCCTGTAGTTTTACCCTGAAAATAATTTCCACGGGACCCCTAAATTCAGTGAGATGAACTACACAAGAGCCGCCTTCCTCTGCTGCAGTTTTCATGCTCCCCTTTGAGAACATTATGTCATTAGCCATTACTGTGGAATCAACCTCTCACTCGACTATTTCAGATACTTGCTGGGAGCATTGTTTCAGCCAGCCCTGTGTTGTAACACAAGAAGGAGGGGCTTGGAGAGATAGGCAGGACTGTTGCTTTAGAAACAAGAGATCACAAGTCTTACTTGACAATGGTATTATCTGGACAGTGAATGACTTTTTTCAGTTGGTTAACGTAGCTCCTATATTGGTCGGGATTTGGACACGGTATCGGCTTACTCCTCCAGCATGCAATCAGACTCCCGCCAAACTGTGAAATGCCTGAAAGAGAGGAAATGCACAAGAGACGTGAGCAATGGAGTGTGTGTGTGTGTGTGTGTATATATATACATCCTACATACTGCCGGGCTGCACTTTACATGAATTGGATTGTGTGTCTGTGTATATATACATCCTACATACTGCCGGGCTGCACTTTACATGAATTGGATTGTGTGTCTGTGTATATATACATCCTACATACTGCCGGGCTGCACTTTACATGAATTGGATTGTGTGTCTGTGTATATATACATCCTACATACTGCCGGGCTGCACTTTACATGAATTGGATTGTGTGTCTGTGTATATATACATCCTACATACTGCCGGGCTGCACTTTACATGAATTGGATTGTGTCTGTGTGTATATATACATCTTACATACTGCCGGGCTGCACTTTACATGAATTGGATTGTGTGTGTGTATATACATCCTACATACTGCCGGGCTGCACTTTACATGAATTGGATTGTGTCTGTGTGTATATACATCCTACATACTGCCAGGCTGCACTTTACATGAATTGGATTGTGTGTGTGTGTGTGTGTGTGTATATACATCCTACATACTGCCGGGCTGCACTTTACATGAATTGGATTGTGTGTGTGTGTATATACATCCTACATACTGCGGGGCTCCACTTTACATGAATTGGATTGTGTCTGTGTGTATATACATCCTACATACTGCCAGGCTGCACTTTACATGAATTGGATTGTGTGTGTGTGTGTATATACATCCTACATACTGCCGGGCTGCACTTTACATGAATTGGATTGTGTGTGTGTGTATATACATCCTACATACTGCCAGGCTGCACTTTACATGAATTGGATTGTGTCTGTGTGTATATACATCCTACATACTGCGGGGCTCCACTTTACATGAATTGGATTGTGTCTGTGTGTATATACATCCTACATACTGCCGGGCTGCACTTTACATGAATTGGATTGTGTGTGTGTGTGTATATACATCCTACATACTGCCGGGCTGCACTTTACATGAATTGGATAGTGTCTGTGTGTGTATATACATCCTACATACTGCCGGGCTGCACTTTACATGAATTGGATTGTGTCTGTGTGTATATCCATCCTACATACTGCCGGGCTGCACTTTACATGAATTGGATTGTGTGTGTATATACATCCTACATACTGCCAGGCTGCACTTTACATGAATTGTATTGTGTGTGTGTGTGTGTATATACATCCTACATACTGCAGGGCTGCACTTTACATGAATTGGATTGTGTGTGTGTATATACATCCTACATACTGCCGGGCTGCACTTTACATGAATTGGATTGTGTGTGTGTGTATATACATCCTACATACTGCCAGGCTGCACTTTACATGAATTGGATTGTGTGTGTCTGTGTGTGTATATACATCCTACATACTGCCGGGCTGCACTTTACATGAATTGGATTGTGTGTGTGTGTGTATATACATCCTACATACTGCCGGGCTGCACTTTACATGAATTGGATTGTGTGTGTGTATATATATACATCCTACATACTGCCGGGCTGCACTTTACATGAATTGGATTGTGTGTGTGTGTATATCCATCCTACATACTGCCGGGCTGCACTTTACATGAATTGGATTGTGTGTGTATATACATCCTACATACTGCCGGGCTGCACTTTACATGAATTGGATTGTGTCTGTGTGTATATACATCCTACATACTGCCGGGCTGCACTTTACATGAATTGGATTGTGTCTGTATGTATATACATCCTACATACTGCCAGGCTGCACTTTACATGAATTGGATTGTGTGTGTGTGTATATACATTCTACATACTGCCAGGCTGCACTTTACATGAATTGGATTGTGTCTGTGTGTATATACATTCTACATACTACCGGGCTGCACTTTACATGAATTGGATTGTGTCTGTGTGTATATACATCCTACATACTGCCGGGCTGCACTTTACATGAATTGGATTGTGTGTGTATATACATCCTACATACTGCCGGGCTGCACTTTACATGAATTGGATTGTGTGTGTATATACATCCTACATACTGCCGGGCTGCACTTTACATGAATTGGATTGTGTCTGTGTGTATATACATCCTACATACTGCAGGGCTGCACTTTACATGAATTGGATTGTGTGTGTGTGTATATACATCCTACATACTGCCGGGCTGCACTTTACATGAATTGGATTGTGTGTGTGTGTATATACATCCTACATACTGCCGGGCTGCACTTTACATGAATTGGATTGTGTCTGTGTGTATATACATTCTACATACTGCCGGGCTGCACTTTACATGAATTGGATTGTGTGTGTGTGTATATACATCCTACATACTGCCGGGCTACACTTTACATGAATTGGATTGTGTGTGTGTGTGTATATACATCCTACATACTGCCGGGCTACACTTTACATGAATTGGATTGTGTGTGTGTGTGTATATACATCCTACATACTGCCGGGTTGCTCTTTACATGAATTGGATTGTGTGTGTGTGTGTATATACATCCTACATACTGCCGGGCTGCTCTTTACATGAATTGGATTGTGTGTGTGTGTGTGTGTGTATACATCCTACATACTGCCGGGCTGCTCTTTACATGAATTGGATTGTGTGTGTGTGTGTGTGTATATACATCCTACATACTGCCGGGCTGCTCTTTACATGAATTGGATTGTGTGTGTGTGTGTGTGTATACATCCTACATACTGCCAGGCTGCACTTTACATGAATTGGATTGTGTCTGTGTGTATATCCATCGAAATTGAAATAGCCTCGTCCCAAAAGAAGTTTACCACAAACTAGCCCGAACGATGTGAAGAAAAAGCCTTATAATAATAAAATAAGACACAAATAATTGCCAACTCTAGAAATAATAACAGCAACAAAACAAAACAAACCACAACACCTAGAAGTTAACTGCTCCCTTTACCCACCAACAAAGCCGCTTCTGTGGTTATGACTCGGCCCAGGTAGTCGTACAAGTAAAGACAAAGTAGTACAGGTTGGTGGTGTTTTTGGCAGGGTCTGAGATGGCTGGATAATGCTGTTATGATGCATATAGTCACAGACAGAATCCAATGAGTCAATCCTGGCAGGTCCTATGAGATCTGACTGATCCACTGGATTCTCTCTGTATGTATATCACACCTTGTTTTTTTTTTGCTGGTGGTGAGATCTCTGTGCACTAATTATTTCTGTGGGTGTTAATCAAGCCGCTGACTTGTCTGGGGAGGGGTGCAGATTTACTATATAGATATCTACATAATGCTCTGCTGACTTTTATCTGTTTGAACTTTGTTTTATGACTTTGCACCACCCCAGCTTCGGTGTTGGCTTGGCTAAGACTGCTGAGAGTTGTGTTCCAAGCAGCTGAAGATCCAGAGGTCCCCCATCTCAGCCCCTCACCACCACCTTCCGAAGGATTTATGCTCTAAATGCTTTCTCTATCATATGTGGTTTCCTCGCAAGGAGAACTGTCCAGCCCTAGGGTGACAGGACTGTCACATCCAAGGTCCTGTAAAAAGACACCTCTCCCAAAAATTCAGCTCTTTTTTGTCCGAGTACCCTAGTCCTTATCTAACCTTGTGTGACTTACTCTGAAATATTCCATTCGATAAAAATGGAATTCACAAAAACCTAAAAATAATCTTCGAAATGATGGACGAAAACAAACGCACCAAAGGCCAAAACTCGGTTCAGACGAAAAACAAATTATTTTTTTTCCACCCCAATCGAATACATTCACGCAGCCCAAGTCCAACAAGTGTAGACATTCTAACCGGAAACACTTCAAGGAAAGAATAGAAATAAAAGTACGTTATTGAGCTCGGGGGACCTGGATTTAAATCTTAGAATCAGACCTCCATTGGCGGGCCTCGAATATAAGAAGACGGGTCTTTTTTCTGTCCTATACTGATTAAATATATTGGTATTTGCACATGAAAAGAACAAGAAAATGATTATTTCATAATGTGCTATGTTGGAGGGTTCTTGTAATTAAGAGACTGGTTTCATGGAAGCGGGGGGAGGGGGATTTTTAGATGAATTAATATCATTCATGTCCGACGGTCACTGAACCAGGGAAAAATTTCAAGTATGTCTTCAACAGCCAAAAATCTATAACTGATTAATCCCGAACAGCCCTTTTCCGATTAACATTTAACCGCAAGACAGAAAGCAGCCTTCTGGCTGCTATGGACCAGGACCATAACTGCCAACATTCCTGACTTTGCTGCGGTAGTCTCTTCATCTGGGCTCCTGTCCCGGTGAAGCATTCCGTCCAAACGGTGATAGTCTAACAGACATACGCAGCCTACATACAAAGAGATGATCTCTAGATGTACCAGTCTGGAGCTCAATCTTGCAGGGTCACATAACGCCCACCCACTTTAGGCTCCATCCTGGAAACAAACCATAAAAAGCTATTTTTTATTTGTAGAACAATCACGATAACGCTGTTGGAAATCACAGTAGCAGATCAGAACTGATGGAGATTACCTAACCCTAAAAACAGGGGAGACTTCGTCACACGGTAGACAAATGTACTCCTTTCTAAGACTGAGCAGATCAATAGCTCACACTGGGCAGACAAACAGTAAATACAAAATGATATATAAAAAAAAAAAAGTATAAACTTTATAATAAAGGTAAGAGAAATTATGCGGAGTACGCCGTCTCACGCGTTTCGCCTACAGCCGCCTAAGGCGCATAGATAACTTAAACGGGGTTTTCAAAAATACAGCCCAATTCCCCAAATCCCTGATTGAAACATAGAACATGTCACCGGCAGATAAGAAACATTGGGCCCATCTAGTCTGCCAAATTTTCTAAATACTTTTATTCGTCCCCAGTTCCCTATCTTATATGTAGGATAGCCTTGTGCCTATCCCACGCATGCCTAAACTCCTTCACTGTGTTTACCTCTACCACTTCTACTGGAAGGCTATTCCATACATCCACTACCCTCTCAGTAAAGTAATACTTTCATCAGTCCCTGACCTTATCTTATATCTAGGATAGCCTTATACCTATCCCACGCATGCTTAAACTCCTTCACTATATTAACCTCTACCACTTCTACTGGAAGCCTATTACATACATCCACTACCCTCTCAGTAAAGTAATACTTTCATTAGTCCCTGGTCTTATCTTATATCTAGGATAGCCTTATGCCTATCCCACGCATGCTTAAACTCCTTCACTGTGTTTACCTCTACCACTTCCGCTGGAAGGCTATTCCATGCATCCACTACCCTGTCAGTAAAGTATTACTTTTATTAGTCCCCAGTTCCCTATCTTATATCTAGGATAGCCTTGTGCCTATCCCACGCATGCTTAAACTCTTTCACTGTATTAACCTCTACCACTTCTGCTGGAAGGCTATTCCATACATCCACTACCCTCTCAGTAAAGTAATACTTCCTGATATTACAGCTGTTTGCTACTCAGTTTGTAAAACTGTATTAAATAGGGGGGCGAGGTGGGAACATCTATATTCTCTCTGCAAGAGATAGCTAAACTCTCACACAACTCCCCCCACACATGCACACGGGGTCTGCCACAGATCCACTATATCACGACTATTTTAGCCAGGTCACACAAGGTATAGCTTATTGACCCCATCAGCTGAATACTATAGCAGAGCTAGACTTCCCATTACAGGTCGGGTATCTGTCATCCAAACATTTTTTTTAGGATTTTGCCACAAGTTGCATATTGCACCCACACCTGTCAGAATACAAACGCACAACAGTGTGTTCAGTGTGCAGCCCCCCTTAAGCTGTGATATAGCCTTTCCATGCATGCTCGGATTCTCCAAGACAGGTCATTTTTAGACGTCTTTTTCTCATCACTTCGTTTTTCTGTTCCTGCTCTGTCCGAATACAGTAGATCTATCTTTACCCTTAGCTTTAAGGTAAGCCCCGTCAATGACTTTTTCCAGGTGCCGGATACGTAACCCTGCAGATTGTTTTTCCAATTCCGTAACCTGAGAACAGTTTCTTCTCGAGTATAAGAATTCCCCCGCGGGTATGTTATCTGTCACATGTTTCGGGTGGAGACTTGTCGAGAATAAGATTGTGTTCCCATAACAGAGCTTAATTTCACCCCCTTTCAAGACTGCTTTGTGTGCCTAGTAGATTGTAGTAGAGGTTAGGGTCTCACCTTATTGAGAGTCTGCCAATTCCTAGACTCTAAACCTCTAATTTATGTTATGTTTCTATAATTATAGCCAACTTTATTCGGGTGAGAAGCACAGCCAGTTACCCTGCATTTGCAGCGTGCTTCTCACCTGTTTGCTAGGCTTCATTTTACACATGTATATTGTTATTATTTGAGCACACCAAAGATTTTTTCTTTACCTTAGCAATGTAGTCTCTTCACTGAAGAGGGCACTGTGAAGAATGGACAAGTGCACTGCAAAAATCCCATCTAGATTCTTTTCTGGATGTTGCCCAATATGAAAAAGAGGCACAAAAAGTACACCTAAAAATGCACTGACCATTAGGGTTGCCACCTTTTCTACAAACAAATACCGGCCTTGCTGGTGCCTCCATAGACTTTCCATTGGCCTCAAGGCAATTTTTTTTACCAGCCTGCCGGTAAAATACCAGTGGCAACCCTACTAATAATCTGCAACATTCAGCCGCAAAAAAAAATCGGTATGTTTGATAAAAAGATGAGATGATACAGTCCTAATCAAATTGGGACCTTTAGCTCCTGGGGACCAAATTTAAGTGGCACGGGGACTTTGTGGGACAGGCAAGCTTCTCGGAAAGAAGGAAGCGCTAGGCTTACTGAAAAAACATAGGAGTAGAATGGAAAACAATCCGAGTAGGAGGTGGGAGACACAAGAAAGGGGTAAAAGACCATCCATGTAAGGATGTCATGTGACAGACGGAAACTGAAACACAATGAATTGGGCAGGCCGAGCAGGAATAAGGACGGAAGACACTGAGCATAATTACTAAAGAAAACTGAATGAGTGTTGGACAGGAAAGGAGAAGGTGATCGCCTGGCCTTCTGATTTAGTGCCATGGGAATTCCTGTAACATCACTTTTTATTTATATATATATATATATGTAGATTGACAGGGAACGGACTAGAGGGAAAACAGATTGTAAATAGCAGCGGAAAGCCAGATATCCGTACCATTTGAAGAGGAAGTATTTCTTTGCGTATTTTTGGTATGATGAATGTGTGTTTAATGTATGGGAAATGCAATTATTTTTATTTTAAACACATTTACAGGTCTCCTGTAGTTCTCTACTTCGTGCCCCGAGTTCACTTCCTTTTGCTCCCCCAGTTCCCCAGGGGAGAGGCCTGCCAAAATGCTAGCGCACTCGCTTGTGATCTATCGTCTTACCCCTCCGTGAATGGCCTTCCTCTATCACAGAAACACAATTATAAGGATAATTAATTTCCCCAGTATGAGGTCAGCAATCTGTCTCTATCTGCTGGACCAGAGAGAGAAGTGTTTTTCAAAGGGAATCAACAGAGCGGACATTAACTAGATCCATTCTAGCAGAAAGATCCCCTGGCTAAATACTACTGACCCTGATCCCACGAGCAGCGGTCAGACGAGCCAAGAGTAAACCCACATGTATCTATAAAGATGGTAGTAGTTGTACTTTAAGACATGGTCTGATTATTTATGGAGAATCCAACATGTATAGATCATTTTCAGTGTTTTCTGCTCATCTCTTCGAAAACTACCGTATTTGCTCAAATATAAGACAAGATTTTTGTTTCAGAGCAAACGCCCCTGGTCTTACATTCGAGGTTCGTCTTACAATCAGACCTCAAAAAGAGGTCTGACTATAAGACTGGGATCCAGGTCCCCTGCAGAGCTGCAATGCGCGCAGACATTATCCAGTGCACTTCCGTCGGCACCTCTGTCAGCACTTCTATGATGGAAGCCGGGAGCACATGTGACCTTCTGGTGGTCCGTCATAGAAGACGAATATGTTGGGCAGCACCGGAGGATGTCTGTGCGTATCGTGCAGACATCCAGCGGATGCCCCCCACTAGCTACCAGGGAGTGTGTGTATGTAAGTGTGAGTGAGCATGTGTGTGTGTGTGTGTATGTCAGTGTGAGTGTATGTGTATGTCAGTGTGAGTGAGAGTGTGTGGTTATGTCAGTGTGTGTATATGTCAGAGTGAGTAAGTGTGTGTGTGTGTGTGCATGTCAGTGTGAGTGTGTGCATGTCAGTGTGAGTGTGTATGTGAGTGTGTGTATGTCAGTGTGATTGTGTGTATGTCAGTGTGAGTGAGTATGTGTGTGTCTGTGTATGTCAGGTTTGTCAGTGTGTGTGTGTGTGTGTGTGTGTGTGTGTGTGTGTGTGTGTGTGTGTGTCAGTCTGAGTGTGTGTGTGTGAGTATGTGTGTGTCTGTGTATGTCAGTGTGTGTGTGTATGTCAGTGTGTGTGTGTGTGTGTGTGTATGTCAGTGTGAGTGAGTATGTGTATGTCAGTGTGAGTATGTCCGTGTCTGTGTATGTCAGTGTGTGTGTGTGTATGTCAGTGTGTGTGTGTGTATGTCAGTGTGAGTATGTGTATGTCAGTGTGAGTGAGTATGTGTGTGTCTGTGTATGTCAGTGTGTGTGTATGTCAGTGTGATTGAGTATGTGTATGTCAGTGTGAGTGAGTATGTGTATGTCAGTGTGAGTGAGTATGTATATGTGTGTGTATGTCAGTGTGAGTGAGTATGTGTATGTCAGTGTGAGTGCGTATGTGTATGTCAGTGTGAGTGAGTATGTGTATGTCAGTGTGAGTGAGTATGTGTATGTGTGTGTATGTCAGTGTGAGTGAGTATGTGTATGTCAGTGTGAGTGAGTATGTGTATGTGTGTGTATGTCAGTGTGAGTGTGTCTATGTCAGTGTGAGTGTGTCTATGTCAGTGTGAGTGAGTGTATGTCAGTGTGAGTGTGTCTATGTCAGTGTGAGTGAGTGTATGTCAGTGTGTGGATAAAGGAGTTAACTCCTCTGACACTGACTATATCTGTCTGCATTTTGTTATAGATCACTGGTCACATTATGTTTTAGGGAATTGCACAGGGTATTATAATAATAATGTTTTACCATTACTCTCATTTTATCTTATGGGTGAGCTATTTGAAACAAATATATTATTATGTATATAAGAAGTGCTTTAGTGGGCAGGAGCTCATCCACGAGGTGACAAGAAAGAAATGGTAAAACAAACATTATTATGAAAATTGGCTGTGCAATTCCCCAAAAAATAATGTGACCAGTGACCTAAGTGGGGAAGAGGCTGTGGGGGGCGATGTATTGGCTACGTCTGGGGGCAGATGGGCAAGTAAAAGGTATTAAAAACAAGAAATGCATTTTTTTCTATCATAATTCTATCATATTGGAGCAAATACTGTATGTTTAGTCTTTACATTACCATTTATTTATATAGCACCCACAATTTAAGTAGCGCTAGGTGCAGAGCATAGAGGGGGACTATATACTAAGTTAGACAAACTAGAACAGACTGGTACAGAGCCCTGGTCGCAGAGCTTACAATCTAGAGGAAGTGTTGTACATTGTAGCATTTATACTCATTGCAAGCGTTAGAAGAAAGGTATACAATGTCATATTATTAGATTACTGCCCCCCCCCCCCCCCCCCGACAATGCCACGCTACTAGACTGCTAACAACTGTCTATTATAGGGTTAATCGTGTGACACCAGTTAACTCTTTCAGTGGACTGTTATAGGGTTACCCCACTAAATCCCCAGGCATTCCGATATGGAATGTTTTAGGTTCGCCATCTCCCATGGGATTAATCATTAACCCCTCACCGCCCATCTTCTATGGTGAATGCCTGGTGAGTGAGTGGACTGGGCATGACAGGGTTAAAACCTACTTGGCACCTGTGCCCGGGGAAGTTGGACACGCGGAAATGCCAGCTAAATTTAAAACGCTCGACTGTACACAAGTCGACTGTATGACTCATTCCTTTTTTTGGTATCGATTACACAACACCCCCACCTTGCCACCTAGAGTGTAAGCTCTTCAGCCCAGCCACGGTTGCCCGGGACACCTTATCCCCTCATGTACGCTGCATCAACACACACATACACACACACACACCGAGAAACATACCTGGCTCCGGCAGTAGAAGGGTTAACAGGACAAGGACCACAGACAGTGGTAATAATGCGCCCATCGCCTCCGTACAGCGGTCACTGTGCCCCGTGTACACTCACTGTATGGGTGCACGCTCTGGGTGCACAGATCTGCACCGGGTCAGATACTCCTAGCCCTGTATTTCCTGGTAGGCTGGTTGAGCGGTGTCCGACTGTACGTGTGTTAGTATACCCTTCACTGGGTACACAGTGAGCTCTCCTTCAGTCCGCCTGTTCTCCTATCCTTACCCTGTGAACCCCTAGAGCTTGTGAGCAGGCTCAATCATGCTCCCGAGCTGTCTGGAATTCACTTCCTACTAAGTTAGTTTCACTTTTACTCCAGGGAGTCAGATGATGGCTGTGACTATTACCCCACACAGTATAGGAGCAGGGGAAAACACTGGATGGGAAATTCCTTTTAACCCCTTAGTGACCGAGTGCTATGCTGCATTTAATGTGCCTTGAAGACCAGAATTCCCATTATTTTTGTCATACGTTTACCGAACTGTGAATTTCTTTCTTTGTGTTCAGTCCACCCACACAACTTATATATCATTTTTTAAAGGACGGATAGGGCTTTCATTTGATACTATTATTTTCATCAAATGATATCATTTACTATTAAAAAATATATTTAAAATATGATGAAAATATGCCATAAAAAAACACTTTTTCTAACTTTGACCTGATTTTTTTTTAAAACAATTTACAAATGGTAAAAAAGACCCCGTCTATATATTTCTAATATAGTTTAGTAATACCAATGTTTCCATGTTTGTCTATGTTTTATTTCAAGTAACCATTTTCTTCTACAGTGACCTTTTTACCCCAACTCTAAATTTACCCTAACCCTTAATATTCCCCAGCCAATTTGCCCAATAAAATGCCAGTATCTGCAATTAATATGCCCCCAGCACTTACCTTTCCCTGGTGGCTAGTGGCAGGCAGCATGGTGTCCTCCATGCTGCCTGTTCGGCGTCCCAGCGGTTGTGCAGTATGGGGGGGGGGGGGGGCATTTTGTGCCTCCCCTAATGGCATACAAGGCAAGTGAACAGTAAATACAGCACTGGGGGGGCACATTTCATCTGTCTTTTCCTCTCTCCCATACCCTTCTGTCGCTCTTCTCTTCCTTCCCATGTCTGCCTGTCTCTCTCCTCTCCCTTCCCATGTCTCCCTGTCTCTCTCCGCTCCCTTCCCATGTATGCCGCACTCGTCTCCCTTCCCATGTCCGCCTGTCTTTCTCCTCTCCCTTCCCATGTCTGTCTTTGTATCCTCTTCTTTCCCGTGTCTGTCTCTCTCCCATTGCTTCCTATGTCTGTCTGTCTCTCCTCTTCCTTCCCATGTCTGTCTGTCTCTCCTATGCCTTTCCACGTCTGTCCGTCTCTCTTCTTTCCCATGTTTGTCTCTCCTCTATCTTCCCATGTCTGTCTCTCTCCTCTCCCTTCCCATGTCTGTTTCTCCTCTCCCTTCCCATGCATGTCTCCTCTACTTCCTATGACTGTGTCTTTGTCCCTCTACCCAAGATTGTCTCTCCTCTTCCACATGGGGGGGGGGGGGGGGTAATTGCCGCGTTGCCTCCCCGGATCCCCCACTGCCCTGATAAATGGTTCTCTTTATCCACCTTTTTTTTATTTGAATTCTACCATACTGAAAAGGTGGATAAACAGAACCATATTTGTAAAAAACACAGCACGGTATGAAACTTTATTGGGGCACTGTGGTCGTCCTCGGTAGCTTTTTAAACTTGTCTGAGATGTCCGAGAGGGTGTTTAAGGGAAGGGCTGCCATCATAAATTGTGGGGCACAGTACAGAACACTCGATTTCTCCTGCACTCCTTTTATTATAGCCCCCCCCCCATCGCTTGCCATAGCACCACCTTGCACACCCAGGACATGCCCCAGCACCCACATTGCACACCCAGGACATGCCCCAGCACCCACATTGAAACATTGAAACATAGAATGTATCACCATCAGATAAGAACCATTCTGTCCATCTAGTCTGCCCAATTTTCTAAATACTTTTATTTTTCCCCAGTTCCATATCTTATATCTAGGATAGCCTTGTTCCTATCCCACGCATGCTTAAACTCCTTGAAGACCAAGGTCTTGCCCTAGCATCACAGGACATGCCCCAGCACCCACATTGCACACCCAGCATATGCCCCAGAGCATCCACCAGTACTCACATTGCACACCCAGGACATGCCCCATCACCCACATTGCAGACCCATGACATTCCCCATCACCCATATTGCACACCCAGGGCATGATCCATCACCCAAACTGCACACTCAGGACCTGCCCTAGCACCAACATTGCACACCCAGAACATGGCCCATCACCCACATTGCAAACCAAGCACATGCCCCTGCACCCACATTGAAGACCAAGGTCTTGCCCTAGCATCCTAGGACATGGCCCAGCACCTACATTGTAGACCCAGATCTTACCAGAGCACCCAAAGACATGCCTCAGCACCCACATTGCACACCCAGCAAATGCCCCAGGACATCTGCCAGTACTCACATTGCACACCTTGTACATGCCTCATCACCCAAACTCCATACTCAACACCTGGCCTAGCACCCACATTGCACACCCAGAACATGACCCATCACCCACATTGCATACCTTGGACATGCCCTGCACCCACATTCCACACCCACGACATCTGCCAGTACTCACATTGCACACTCAGGACATGCCCCAGCACCCACATTGCCCACCCAGGATATGTCCCATCACCCACAGTGCACAGTCAGGACATGGCCCAGCACCACTATTGCAGACCCATGACTTACTCCAGCCAGCACCCACAGTTCCCAGATGTCTAGTGGTAGACAGCTGAATGTCTGTGCTTTTCCCAGATGCACGGACATCCAACCATGCTGCCTCTCACACTCCCTGTGTGGTATGAAAGCTGAGCGCCGGCAGGTCACGTGACCACTGATGCTCTCATTTCAGAATGCAAGCGCAGGAGTAAGAGGCGGTATGGGCGGATGTCTGGACTCCTTGGGTGGCTCTGTGCCTGCTGGCCCACATAGAGGTTGGTGAGGGGAAATATTTTGATCACCCCAGTCAGCTCCTCTGCTGGCATGCATTTTTTTTTAGCTGCCCCCCACTGGCAAGTGCCACCCGAGGCAGTTACTTTACTATAAATACAGTACTAGGTAGGAGTTTACCAAGGAAGCTAAACAATGAGGAAACCTGCTGACATCTTTCTAATCAACAACCCATCATCATTATTACTCTGTGGCATGTGCTGCATTTATATTTGTGTTCTTTGCTCAGCCAAAGAACTAAGTACCAGAGAGGGAAGAGGACGGAGAGGGAAAGAAAAAGCAAAAAAATGTATTCCCTTCAGTCCTTCCCCTTTTCTAATTCCTCTCCCCCGGAGGAGTCCCGAGACGTGTCTCATGCACTTCATTTCTTACTACTAGTATGAATACCAGTAACATGAATCCAAATATAACCCCATATCCCTTGCAAGTCTTTTCTCACTAGAATCATGTTCCCATCTCTACCCACAAAACTTCCCACTCCCACCCCACAAAGTTATAAAACCAGTTACAAAACTGCCAGAGAAAAATGCTGTCCATATTCCTGTTTTTTTCCCCCCCTACCCTTGGCTGGGGGCACATGTTAATGATCAAACTGTGGCATATTAATGAGCAAACAAACAGTGGCATATTGATGGGCAAATTGGCTGCGGCACATTAATGTGCAAACTGGCTGGGGCATATTAATGGTCAAACAAACAGTGGCATGCAAATTGGCTGGGGCATATTAATATGCCACTGTTAGTTTGTCCAGTAAAATAACACATTAATGTTCAAACTGGATGTGGCATATTAATGGGCAAATTGGATGGGGCACATTAATTGGCAAACTGGCTGGGGCATATTAATGGGCAAACTGGCTAGGGCATATTAACCCAATAGAACATAAGACAGAATAGGTCCATCCTGTCTGGCAAACTGTTGCTGACATTGGATGGACCTAGTCAGATGGTGATGGTTTAATGCCACTATGTGTGTGACTAGGGCACCCTTGATCGCTCCAAGGAAAGAATCACAGGCGCCATATTGGAGGGCAACATACTCCTCCAATATGGCTGCTTCCCTCTTGTGGGAATAGCGTTAGAAGTGATACATTTTCGCTTCCGTCGCTGTAATGCTGTTGCTAGACTGCCCCTAGAGGCCATCAGCAACATTGCAATGAAAAAAAAAAAGCACCATCTCTGTCACTATAACTCAATACAGAATGCACCTGTAATCATGATCTCTGTCACTATACCTCAATACAGAATTCACACGTAATCATGATCTCTGTCCCTATATATCAATACAGAATACACCTGTAATCATGATCTGTCCCTATACTTCAATACAGAATGCACCTGTAATCATGATCTCTGTCATTATACCTCAATACAGAATGCACCTGTAATCATGATCTCTGTCACTATAACTCAATACAGAATACACCTGTAATCATGATCTCTGTCACTATACCTCAATACAGAATACACCTGTAATCATAATCCCTGTCACTATACCTCAATACCGAATACACCTGTAATCATGATCTCTGTCACTATACCTCAATACAGAATGCACCTGTAATCATGATCTCTGTCACTATACCTCAATACAGAATGCACCTGTAATCATGATCTCTGTCACTATACCTCAATACAGAATGCACCTGTAATGATGATCCCTGTCACTATTCCTCAATACAGAATACACCTGTAATCATGATCTCTGTCACTATACCTCAATACAGAATGCACCTGTAATCATGATCTCTGTCACTATACCTCAATACAGAATACACCTGTAATCATGATCTCTGTCACTACATATCAATACAGAATACCCCTGTAATCATGATCTCTGTCACTATACCTCAATAGAGAATACACCTGTAATCATGACCTCTGTCACTATACCTCAATACAGAATGAACCTGTAATTATGATCTCTGTCATTATACCTCAATACAGAATGCACCTGTAATAATGATCTCTGTCACTATACCTCAATACAGAATACACCTGTAATCATGATCCCTGTCACTATAACTCAATACAGAATGCACCTGTAATCATGATCTCTGTCACTATACCTCAATACAGAATGCACCTGTAATAATGATCTCTGTCATTATACCTCAATACAGAATGCACCTGTAATAATGATCTCTGTCACTCTACCTCAATACAGAATACACCTGTAATAATGATCTCTGTCACTATAACTCAATACAGAATACACCTGTAATAATGATCTCTGTCACTATATATCAATACTGAATACACCTGCAATCATGATCTGCTGCCTTACCTCAATACAGAATGCACCTGTAATCATGATCTCTGTCACTATACCTCACTACAGAATACACCAGTAATCATGATCTGTCACTAAATCTCCATACAGAATATACCTGTAATCATGATCTCTGTCATTATACTTCAATACAGAATGCACCTGTAATCATGATCTCTGTCACTATACCTCAATATAGAATACACCTGTAATCACGATCTCTTTCACTATACCTCAATACAGAATACAGCTGTAATCATGATCTCTGTCACTATACTTCAATACAGAATACACCTGTAATCATGATCTCTGTCACTATACCTCAATACAGAATACACCTGTAATCATGATCTCTGTCACTATATATCAATGCAGAATGCACCTGTAATCATGATCTGTCACTATACCTCAATACAGAATACACCTGTAATCATGATCTCTGTCACTATACCTCAATACAGAATACACCTGTAATCATGATCTCTGTCACTACATATCAATACAGAATACACCTGTAATCATGATCTGTCACTATACCTCAATACAGAATACACCTGTAATCATGATCTCTGTCACTATACTTAAATACAGAATTCACCTGTAATCATGATCTCTGTCACTATACCTCAATACAGAATACACCTGTAATCATGATCCCTGTCACTATACCTCAATACAGAATACACCTGTAATCATGATCTGTCACTATAACTCAATACAGAATGCACCTGTAATCATGATCTCTGTCACTATACCTCAATACAGAATACAACTGTAATCATGATCTGTCACTATAACTCAATACAGAATACACCTGTAATCATGATCCCTGTCACTATACCTCAATACAGAATACACCTGTAATCATGATCTGTCACTATAACTCAATACAGAATACACCTGTAATCATGATCTCCGTCATGTTAATATGTGAGTTGAGTTTTATGTTAACTGGATTATGCCTGAATATGGACTTTGTTACTGTTCAATAAATGTGCATTGCTGTACTGGATATGGCTTGCAAAGTCATTTATTATTGATTCACATCACAGAAGCAACTTCATAAGTGCATTTTAATGATATGAAGTACCTCCCTTTAGATAGACCCCACTCCTTTAACTGTTGCATCCATTTAATACCTGAAGTTCTATGTAGAATTGTAAGAAGTGCATTACTCCTACCAACAGGTGTCACATTGGTGAGTGATGACCTTTTGTTCTACCACATAAATCCTGGAGGGGGGTGGGAAGCAGAGACTGGATTTTTGCTGCGTGGAGCAGGAAGCAGCATGGTCAGAGAAAGGAAGAGCTCTGGAACTATTTATAGTTAAAAGTAAAGCTTTCATCTTGGGCCAAGTTTAAGTGCCAAGAAGCTAAAGTTTAGCCATTTTGGACACTGCCATGTGCTTTGCTGAACCTCTCTGACGTTAAGTACACATGTTATCTAATTAATACAATGCTATATAAAATATAACAGTTGTATGTTTGTAACTTTGTTTGGGATATACACTGCTTCTGCCTGGTGGCTTGGGGTGGCTGATACATGACCAAGGTATACCTGATAATACATTCCCCCCACCAATAAAAGAGACAGACAACTGAGTGGCTAGAAAGGTCGCAGTCTTTAATGAAATGCTGCAACATAAATTGACAGCTAAAATATAGCTGAAATAAATAACAAGTATTGCTGTAAACCAGATATGGTTAAAACTTTATAAATAATTAAATAACCGGGCATATAAAACTATATATATAAAATTATATATATATCTATATATACCAACTCACACATGTTTATATAACAAGACATATAAACAACATGAACTAATACTAATGAACCTTAGCGGTAGCGTGTGACTCATCCTAGACCAGCTAGGATCAGGACCCCGAGAATCTGGCGCAGGCGTATCACATGCCCCACGGCTACTGACGTCCCTGTTTTGCACAGTAGCCGTGCCTCACTCCCCAGGGACGAGCCCATGGGGAGCCCGTGCAGCTAGCTTCCCACAGCTACTGCCCAACCGGGTTGGCCATACCCCAGATGACCAACCCCCTGCACTAGCGCCAAACCTCGGGGACCCCGCCATAGCCAATACGCGTGAACCCTTAAGCGCATTGGCTCCTCCAAACAGCTACCGCTTTTTCCAAACTTGTCTGGATCGCCAGGTTCCAAAGATCCAGACCCACCGGAGTAAGATGCACTCCATCTCTCCTATATAAGGAAGCATCGGCCCCGTTAAGGTCAAGATGCCGAGCAACGATCCCACCATTAAACACAACAAAACGAGAGATGGTCCCGTTCAGCTTTTTTCGGGCACGTTCAATGCCCTGAGGACTCTTCGCTCCCCTCCACGACATCCTGGACACCATATTGGACCATATTATAATTAACTCGGGATATTTGAGCCACAGTCGAAGCATGTCAGCTTTCATATGACATATCAATTCCCTCAACGGAGTGGAACAGAGGTCATTGCCACCCAGGTGTAGCACCAAGACCTGGGGCTGGCCCCACCTGGCTACCGATTGGGATAACAGCTGCGGCATAGCAGCCCATCGTAATCCCCTAACGCCTATCCAACGGACCTCGACTCCTACAGGACCCAGGCCCAACTGTTCGCCGTTGGGGCGTAAAGCAGCCCTCTTAGCGGCCCAGAAAACAAACGAATGGCCCAGTATCCAAGCACTGCAACGCTTGGAACCTGCAAATGAATAGATACAATCAAACAAATCGAATGAACACTCCGCTATCCTTCTCAACGTAAAAATAAATGTTTTTATTTATTTATTTTTTTTAGACTCTTTTTTTTTTTTTTTTTTTGTATATTTTTTTTTTTTTTTTAACAATCAAACCCCAGAATCATTGCACCTCAGGACACCAAATCAGACTAGATGCGGCCTAATATACGTACGAAACCTAGACGATTCCCACCGCCCAATTAACTTTACAATATCTTCCCCTAAACCCCAACGCGAGGCCTCCGTGGCCGCCCCTATCCGGAATGAATGAGAACCAAACATCCGCGGTTGCAACCCGAGCGCCGAGAGACAGCGCCGGAATATGGTAATAAATTGGTACCGAGACAGGGCTGTTCCGTCTCCGTGCAGCAGCAAACTAGGGGAGCCTATAGGGCGCGCATGGAGAAATTGACGCAAGCAAAATACCGGGCAAGCAATTGAACCGGGCAAAGCTAACATAATGACTTTTAAGCCCCGCCCACCCTGGTCTGTTTTGGACTTACGAATAACTGTCCAGATCCTGCCCTGCGAGCTGTGGACATCCTCAAACAAAATACCCCCATGTTTATTCTTAGTGGGAGAAACAAGTTCACTGAACCTAAAGGCACCAAAAAAGGCCCATGAAAATGCTATGCTAAACAACAGAACCTCGTAACTAGACACACAAATGGCTGGCAAACATGTGAGCAAGCGAAATAATAACTGAAATGTCACAGGGCGCCTGGTATCCGCCTGTTTGTACCCTTTCCTATAACCCCGCAAAGCCATCTTAACCACAAAAGCCTTTGTCAAGTCAGGAAAACCCTCAAATTTAAACAGGGCCGCTATCGCAGATATTTTCCTATTCATGGCCGGTACAGAAATGTTGTCTGCAAACATTTGTCCGATGAACCATAAAAGAACCGTGCGGACCCCTTCCACATCCGCCGGGCTGCCGGCCTCAAGCAAAAAGGAACGCCATTGCTCCCACACTTTTTTATACGCAGTCCAGGTAGCAGGTACCAAAGACCGGTGTATCAGAAGATCCGCCGTCCGTCCGCAATTCCCCAAATCCACTGTGGTACGGGAGTGGCTTCTCCGTCCACCCCTGGTGCCAACAGCCGGAACCGTTCCCATTGCTGCCGAGATAAAGAGTCAGCCACATCATTCTTGATCCCCGGAACATGCACCGCCTGCACCAGCAAGTTCCTTTGAAGGCATATCAAGACCAGCTCCCTTAACAAGCGTATAACCGGGGGGGATGAAGCCGACCCGTTGTTAATAGCTTGCACCACCCCCAAGTTATCGCACCAGAACCTGACTTTTTTATTTTCAAAACAAGGGCCCCATAAAATCACTGAAACCACTATCGGGAACAGTTCCAGAAAAGCCAGGTTTTTAACCCAGCCAGACCGAAACCACTTCCGAGGCCAAGAGGCCCAACACCATTTTTTCTCAAAAAATGGCCCCAAAACCCACAGACCCAGAGGCGTCTGTCCAGAGATTCAAGTCCTTGTTAGTGATCGCCCTATCTATGATCAACGATCTCCCATTAAACGTTCTCAGAAAAGAGTCCCACACCATTAAATCGGCCCTGTGCTCCCGCGTCAGGCGTATATAATGGTGCGGTGCGCGGATCCCTGCCGTCGCCAGTGACAATCTCCTGCAAAAAATCCTGCCCATCGGGATGATTTTACAAGCAAAATTTAACTTGCCCAGCAGCGACTGCAGCTGTCTAAGCTGGACCTTACGCGCTGTTTTTAACCCAGACACTATATCCCGAAGGTCTACCACTTTGTCAAGGGGAAGGCGGCATTCCATAGACACAGAATCGATCTCGATCCCCAAAAACGTAATAGTAGTAGTGGGACCCACAGTCTTTTCCTGTGACAATGGGACCCCAAATCGATGCATCACATGTTCAACCGTACGCAGCAGTGTAAGGCACAGTGAGGAGTCGGGCGGACCAACACACAAAAAATCATCCAAGTAATGAATTATGGATGCCGAACCCGACTCCTCCCTGATAACCCATTCCAAGAACGAGCTAAACGTTTCAAACAGTGAGCACGATATGGCACATCCCATTGGCAAACATTTGTCCACATAAATGCCACCCTCCCATTGACAACCCAATAAATAAAAAGACGACGGGTGAACGGGCAGTAGACGGAAGGCCGCCTCTATATCGGTTTTGGCCAGTAACGCCCCTTGTCCCATCTTGCGTACCCACCGCGTCGCCTGATCAAAAGAAGTGTATGACACCTTACAAAGCTCATCATCAATGCCATCATTCACCGACCTCCCCCTTGGGAAGGACAGGTGGTGAATAAGGCGAAACTTTCCCTGCTCTTTTTTGGGAACCACCCCGAGAGGCGATACAAGCAGGCCGGGAATCGGAGAGGATGGAAACGGACCCTCCATCCTCCCCAATGCTACCTCCTTTTGCAACTTTGCATACACCACTTCGGGAAACTGGGCAGCCGATTTTAAATTTGTTGGCACGGGAAAACCTCCCTCCAGTCTTGCCGGGATAACAAAACCTTCGGAGAAACCAGACAGGAGTAAGGCAGCCGCTTCCCTGTTCGGGTATCTACTGAGCCAAGGGACCATTGGCTTTACGGCCACAGGCGTCATCCCCTTTTCCACCAGACGGGTTAAAAGAACCCCCTTTGTCTTGGCGCTGGCGTTTAAAACATTTAAACACCGGATGCCCTCCGCCGCAACCGGAGCACTCGTGCCTGAACTTGCACGAACCTCCCCTCTTGCAGGAGGAGTCGTTAAACTGCCAGCACGACCCCTTTTTTGCTGCAGAGGCCGAAGGTCCTGAGGCTGCCGGACCTGCGGCCACTGCCAAAAAGGGCTGTACCGCATTGCGGCCGGGAGCCATAACCCTGAGCCATATCGCAATGTCTTTGTGGTGCCACTGAATGGACTTCCGAACTGCCAAACGCTGACGAAACTGTTCGTCGTATCTGAGCCAAGCTTGTCCCCCATATACCCTGTATGCTTCGTGGATGGAGTCCATGTAGCAAAACAAACCCGTACACTGTTCCGGGTGTGTCTCACCAATCACCCCAGCCAGGATCGCAAAAGCTTGCAGCCAATTCGAGAAAGTTCGAGGGATGAGGCGATACCGCCTCTTCTCCTCGTCTTCCTTCTTATGATCGTTAGGCTTCGACACAGCATCTAAGTTAAATTTTTCAAGGGGCAGAAGGGAGAAGATTTCCACAAACTCGCCTTTACTTATCTTATCCCTCACCTCTTGCTTTAAATGAGCCCCCATTGGGCCTTCATAGCAGACATATATGTCCCCCCTAGCCGCATCAGATAAACGGACCGTGTCCTTCTCCTTGTCCCCTGACCCTTTCTGGGACGTGTCCGTGGCCGGAACAGACATACCCATGACAGCTGATGTGGTGGGTAAAATTGGTTCCACCGTGACCACAGCAGATGACGCACCCACCCCACCGCTGACCTGTTGAACACCCGGGACCTGTGCCCCGCTATTACCTGCAGACGCATATGCGCCCCAAACCTGCGCAGGGGGAGGGGGGCCTAACGGTGTGCTAGCCTCTACCACTTTTAACATATCCCTAAGCCCACCCACCAGTTGTGACAATATAAGGGACTCCCTCTGTGGTGTCTGTGAAGCCCGCCCCCCATCCACCCTTTTTTGGGAACCTCTATCCACTATAGATTGTTGCAAGTGTGTGTCGTGCAATGGTTGTGAGATAGAAAAGGATGATATTGGAGACTCACCCGTGGACAAGCCCCCGACCTGCGGAAGTGCCGTGGGCACCGGAACCGGAGAATTCCCTGGAGACTGCGAGAACAGCAACGGGCTGACATCCGAAGATCCTCTACTGCGGTGGCGGGCCGGATCCAAGGGCACTGTGGGTCCGACCGAAGACTCCCTCGACGAATGGCACCTGTACCTCCTCGAGTCCGCAACTTCTCCTCTTCTCCTCGAGTAACCGCGCTGCCGTGGGTTAATGGACTCCGGTGAAGAAGAGCCAGACCTGTGCAAGGCAGCTGACATACGCCTCCTTCCGGCACCCCTTGTCCCGCAGACTTGCCTGTCACCACTGCTGTCTCCCCTCTGTAAAGTAGGGGAATC
Source organism: Pelodytes ibericus (assembly GCA_036172795.1). NCBI lineage: Eukaryota > Metazoa > Chordata > Amphibia > Anura > Pelodytidae > Pelodytes > Pelodytes ibericus. Next base: position 215,675,905 of record CM069858.1, on the reverse strand, counting down.
ACCTTCTGAAGACAACACTGCCATCTGGTGCCTGCTGCTGCTCGGCTGAGGGAACCTCCTTCTGGCTGGCTGATGAGACCTCGGTCTAGATGTCTGAGTGGAACTCCTTCCGGCTGGCTGAGGGGACCTCCGTCTCTCCATCTGAGTGGTCCTTCGTCTAGCAGGCTGAGGAGACCTGCTGCTGGCTGTCCCTCCATAACCACGAGCCTCCCTGGCATCCCCATGTCGGGAGGTTACGTGTTGCGTCCCAACCTGCCTAACCGCTGCTCTCCTGTCAGAGTGAGAGTCAGCGGCATGCAGATCAGCTGCGGAGGGAGAGGGAGCAGGAGACAGCACGCGAGAGCTGCTCGCCGTGCGTCTCCTCCCTCTTCTAAGGGACTTAGCCGGCATCGCGCTCATTCTAGGGGGCGGAGCCACCTGCACATGGCCGGATCCACCGTCGCGCACATCAAGCGAGCTGCCCGCTCGCACTGAAGAGGCAGCTCGCGTTAGGGGGTGGATAATGTGATCCACACCGCTCCCTAACACAGAAAGGGGAGTGGGGATAGCCCCCACCTGCACAGCGCTGCTCTGACTTAACGGAGCAGCGGGGGCCCCGTGGGACCCAGCATCCAGTCTAGGATGCTTCAATAAAGCTTTTCTAGCGCGCTTAGGGGGGGGCTGTGTGGGGGCACACACCACAGGGTGTCCATGCCCAGCAGCATCAGGGCTAAATCGAGCTGGGGGTCTGGAGGCCCTAGCTCTAGTAGGCCTAACAGGGGCTGCAGTTAAGGGTGGTGTGAGGCTGGACACAGTTTGTGCAGGGGCTAACAGCTCACCCACTCTATTTTTCAGCCAATCTGGACCATGGATGGAAGCAGCAGTCCTGAGCTGGGCCAGGAGGGCTTCCATGTCATCAGGTAAGGAACTTGTCATTTTTTCTTCAAACAGGAAATCATTCCTGGAAATCCTGCAATATATAGCCTAAGGCCATCCCCCTTTCCAATCATTGCCACCTCCCTGCCGTGCCCCTATTGGGCCCTTGGCTTAACTGACAGGGTGAGGGAAATGACAGGAAACCTTTGTCATGATGGCCTTCTATATATTGCATTATTCCAGGCCAGAACTAGAAAGCAGAGGTACCCAGTCGGGGTACCAAGGGGTCCGTCACAGGAAATATTAACAAAATGGAGCCAGGAGATAAACACCTAATTTTATGTTCCCTTTTATATCCAATTAATTCAATCATATCTAAAAAAAAAAACAAAAAAAAAACAGTGGCATACGATTTATATTTTTAGACACTGAAAGTCAAATGCGGAAGGAATATGACAATATTATTTTTAAAAAAGGAACTTAATATTCTTAATGTGTATGCCAAAGGAACATTTCGTAATCTTATCTGGACAAAGTCCAGTTTTAAATGTTTTTTCTCACAGTCAGGAGTACATCTTCTACTATGCCTTCACTTTGCAGTCTACAAAGAGGCCTAAGATGCTAGCATCCACTGCGCATTTTGGTCGAAGAGGACAATGAACCTTTGGGCTCCTGCAAGCAGGTGCTACCTAGAGTATTTGGCACTCAGGTGGATCCTATATTTGCCACCTCCTATTTGTAAATTTAGAAACAGTGCCATCTCTGTCCCCCATAAAGCTTGCCAATGTCACTTGAGACCCAAAACAGCCTATCAGTGCCATCTCGATCCCCAAACAGCCTGTTAGTGCCATTTATGTCCCCAAACAGCTTGCCAGTGCCATCTATGTCCCCCAATCTCCTGGGAGAGAGTCCATAGCCGCAGTCCATACTAAGTAATGACCTATCACCCTAGTAAAATGGATTCCTTGTTAAGAAAAGCTCAGCCTTATTTACTAATCTTTACAATGGTCTGGAACATATCAGCCCAACTAGGTGAAATTTGCTTTAACCAAAAATGTTCTCTTCATTGATGTAAAACTGATCATTTGCTAAGGAAAGCCTTCCCTTGCCATTTAATTACTTTGTGGCACTCTACTATGCAAATTGTTTTTCCATTGATCACACAAAGCAATACAGGATGGCAAACGGTTGTTGAACCCCCTGTTGCACGTTTTTTGGCCCACCCGTGTTACAATGAGGCCTTTTTTTTTTTTTTTTTTAAAGCTATGGCCGGTCCTGGTGCATAGAGGTATCTAGGTTGCAAGTTAGGTTTGTGGTTTACACCTTACCACTAAACCTTGGCCTGCACTAACTAAAACTAAGTTATCTAGACCCAGCAAGTCCTTCCACCACCATCCTCATGTCAGGAGCTGCCATCCAAGCTCCAACCTCTTCCAAGCCTCAATTAAAGGGACTGTCTGGTGCCCAAAATGCACCTTCCATATGTTATTGCATGTTAATGTGCTTTCAAGGTACTTTAAAATACATGTTTTTTTTCGATTTGCATTGCTTAAAGCATGAAAATCTTACACTTTGTGAAATTACAGCAGTTTGCAAGAAACATGGACTGTCCACACTAGCTGAGTAAAAGTCAATATCCTTTTATTTATTTATTTATTTATTTTGCTGCAGGAACCAATTAGATTAATTTCATTCAAATGAATGGAATGTCCTGTGTCTCTAGTGAAGTCATCAGATAATGTGTTGCACTCTTAAGAGATCCTACTGTGTACAAGAGCAAGGTCACTTAGAGTCCACACACTGCAGAGTAAAATATTAACAATGTGATTTATGCAGAATGCCTGCATCAAATCACACTGGGGAAAAAAAACAAAACTTTGCACTATACACACAGGTACGCAGTAGTCTTCATCTTGCACCTAAGTGAGTTTGGGGAATAGATTGTCTCTTTAAGCTACCACCATGTACATTAAACCATGTAGCACCCCTGTTAGCAGGGTACCGACAATAATGTAACATCGAGAAGTATTCGGCCTGTCTCTCTCTAGGTTAAACAACTCGTCACAACCTTAAAGAAAGATTTAAAAAAAAAAAAATTCAACAAAACAAGGAAAATAACAGTGTGATCACTATCAGTGTTATCACTATCAGTGTGATGCCACGCACAGTCTGCACAACTAACCCCTATAATCTGAATTAAAATTTAGTTCTGAGCTCAGTGCAACTTTATTGGGGTGATTACCCCCCGCCCCCCCATTGGATCTTTTTTTACTCTCCAGAAAATCCTCACACATTCTGAGCAAAAGATCATCTTTCAAAGCTTGGCACTGATCCTTTATAATAAAATCCTGGTGGCAAAACGCGCCAGGTTGTCTTCAATCGGAAGTTGAACATTGGTGCCGAATAAGTGTCTTTCTATCGTTTGTATCACTGGATTGTTTGTATAGATACTATTATTAATTATACAATTTTTATTAGAATCATTACATTTTTTTTTTTACATTGTTTTCCTTTTCCAGTGCGTAGTCCTGTCTCGTTGTAAGCGCTGACCCCTATCTGTACTATTGAAACTTCATTTAATTTCTTTGAGGGCTTAGGGAACGGCCCTCCACGCATTTTCCAGAAGCTCCCCTCTCCTTTTCCTTTCTTCTCTACCACATTCCCCCCACCCCCTTCCTTCTTCCCCCCTTTCCCACTGGCGCAGGTTTATACATGTTTTCTGGTTGGGGTTACTGAACAGAGAAAAAGCCTTGATTAAGGGCATAATCCTTTTCATTTTATTTCTCGCTGACAGATGAATTTTAGCCCTGTTTGTGGGATTCGATCCAAAACTCACATATGTTTATGCTCCATCTATTAACTTGTACCACTTCGTACTTGGAATCAGGTTTTTTTTCTTTTCTTTCTAGAGCGGTATGACATGTTGCAGAGCAATAGTGCAAAAAAAAAAAAAAAAAAAAAAAGGACAAAAATTGTATATATAAAGATTAAACTTCCCAAATTCAAATGACAGTAAAAAGCTGGCTCCGGGCTATTCGACGAGTATCTCACAGAAGTGGTTTATCACACTGTAGTGTCTAAGTGTCAGAAGCCATTTTGTTTGGAAGTGATATAGGTAGACTTTGGTCTCGCCCGGGAGGCACCGGCCACGGGGAATCAGAGGCTCAGAGCTCAGAGCCTTTGTTTCATAGAAACATAGAAACATAGAATGTGTCGGCAGATAAGAACCATTTGGTCCATCTAGTCTGCCCAATTTTTTTTGGAGTACTTTTATTAGTCCCCCGTTCCCGGTCTTATAGCTAGGATAGCCTTGTGTCTATCCCACGCATGCTTAAAATCCTTGACTGTGTTTACCTCTACCACTTCTGCTGGCAGGCTATTCCATACATCCACTACCCTCTCAGTAAAGTAATACTTCCTGATATTACTTTTAAATCGTTGCCCCTCTAATTTAAGACTATGTCCTCTAGTTGTGGTAGTTTTTCTTCTTTTAAATATACTCTCTTCTTTTACTGTGTTGATTCCCTTTATGTATTTAAATGTTTCTATCATATCCCCCCTGTTACGTCTTTCCTCCAAGCTATACATGTTAAGACGCCCAGGCCCAGGGTTGCCATCTTTTCTTCAGAAAAATACCGGCCTTCATACAGTTTCCATAGACTTAACATTGGCCTGAAGCCAATTTTTATACCGGCCTGGTGGTAAAATACCGGCCTGGTGGCAACCCTACGCCAGGCTTTGTAAATTAAATGTGTTATTGTGCATCGAGTCTAATAATGCCAAAATCCAGGCTATGTCGCCAACTGGTCATGGCCTTGTCTATTTGTCACGTTAAGGTTAATTTAATTTATTTTTCTCTCCTTCTAACATGAACTGATTTTAACCCTAGGGGCATAACGGACCTTTAATTACCTGACATTTTTATGACCCTCTTTCCCGTTAAAAGAAAAGACGTGTTGGGTAAGACCCCCTCAGTAGAGGCTCGGTCCAAGCAGAAGTATTAGTCCTAAGTAGTGATCAATAATTATAGCGAGAATTTGCGGCTCTATTAACACAAGTATGAGAGATTAACCTGCTTCTATGTTACTTATATTACAAGCATATTCTTCATTTGCTCTGCTTTTATTACCGTATTTGCTCGAATATAAGACAAGGTTTTTTTCAGAGCAAATGCTCTGAAAAAGACCCCTCGTCTTATGTTCGAGGTCGTCTTATAATCTGACCTCAAGTCGAGGTCAGACTATAAAACAGGGATCCAGGTCCCCCACAGAGCTGCAGGGGATCTGGATCCCCCTCGCTAACAGCCGGAGGATGTCTGCACGATGAGCGCACAGGCATCCTCCCCTGCTGCCGCCCCGGCACGACACAGGGAGAGAGGGGGGGAGAGACAGGGGGAGGGAAAGACAGAGGGACGGGGGGGGGGAGAGAGAGACAATGTGAGAGGGAGGGGGGAGAGAGAGAGAGAAAAAGAGGGAGGGGGAGAGATAACACGGGGGGAGAGAGAGAGATAACGATGGGGGGAAGGGGGGGAGGGAGAGTGAGAGAAACATGGGCATAGGGGGAGGCAGCATTGGCACATAAAAGGAAATAAAAACAAGAAATGCATTTTTTTAATATCATAATTTTTATTAAATATTAAAAACCAATTTTTACAAGTGAATATATACGTTAAACTTTTTTCCTATAGGGTAGTCTTATATTCGGGCTTTTAATTTTTTCCCTAAAGGAATATACAAAGTTTGGGGGGGGGGGGGGGTCGTCTTATAATCAGGGTCGTCTTATATTGGAGCAAATACGGTATTATGGATTATTACGTTTTTTAAATTGTCTATATTCATTTAAACTCAATAAATATTTTGAAGATTAAAGTTATTGCTTCCAAAGCCCTATTTTTTAACTGTAGTCTCAGTTATTCACAAAATATAAATAGAGAAGCTCGTCCATCTATATAAGATTTTCCCCAGATACGTGTAAGGTCATCTCTGCTAAATCCTACGCAATTAAGACATTATAGAGATAATGGAGGTACCGTAACGGTTAGAAATCTTAAATGGACAGCGGACAAAAGTGCAAAATATCAGAGACACTGGCAAAAGAACAGTCATTTTGTGGATAAAGTGAAGGAAATTTTTTTTCAAAGGGACAGTACTAAAAATGTACATATATCATACGACATAGAGGATCAGAAATAATAAAAACACCATTTTCATTAGTAGAAAAACAAACTGAAAGGATATGTTACATCACAGACCCATAAGAGTAAAGGCAATAAATGCAAAGATGAACCAATCCAAAAAATAGAGAATAATATCCAATATGAAATCTATCGATAAATATGGTACAACAAAAGATGCAGAACGTATACAGAAGATTAGCGCAACAATATAAAAAAAGAAAAAAATTTTGATTATTGATTTCTTCCCCTTGGGCAAGCATTTCCAGTCTATTCCTTTCTCTTTGAGTGTATTTTATGTTTGTTTGTATATATCTGATTATGTGGATGTGTTTCTCTTCCTTTCTTGGGTCAGCATTGTCTGTGAATAATTGACTTGTACATATAGGAATAAAAATTGTCTGACTTTGTTTTAACACCCTAGGCCCTAGGGCCTAGGGGAATTTTTTTTTAAACAAGAGTATAAACCGCGGAACAAGTAGATAACGTGGAGTGGTGGTCGGGAAACGAAGTAACACACGGTTGTTGAAAGATGATTAACATTGGCAAAGGATAAAACAGAATACATTAAAATCAAATAGGGACTAGAGGCACAATATGAGCAAAAATAGAAATAAAAAAAATAAGTATCTGCCAAAAGAACAGATTTTTTTTTTGGGGGGGGAATAAAACAGGTCAATGACCCCCAGTCGTGCTGCAGGACAACACCTCTACCTAACCTTACTCGCCAGTCCAGGTCTCTCTACCTGATATTCAGCTTCCTGGCCCGGCTGCTGGGGTCTCCGGCTGTCCCAGCTGCAGCCGTCGCTTGATGCCAAGACTGGGGGGGCTCGAATTCAGCTTTCGTGCCTGCGCGGTAGATGTTTGACTTCCTGCCCTTACGGATAGTTAAAGGGACAGTTATAAAACCTTTGTTACTCCTCCCAAAGTTACTATTGGCCACTCAATTACTAGCTACACTATATCAACCCTCATTTGTGTATTGAACCTTGTCTGTGATAGAGCGTTATGCCTTTTGCTAGCGTTCCTGAGTACTTTTGTTGATATTTCTTTGCCAGACCCTGCTAAGTCCTAACCACGTCTGCTTTGCGCCTGTCCTGACCTGCCTTCACTCGGATTATTTGCTGCCAGCCTCGATCCTTGCCTGTCCATAGCAATAACCTATACTTATTCTGCACAGCGGTTCCAGCTCTGTTCAGAAACCAGTTATCAAAGACCATATTATGGGACCCACAGATTTAACCCGAGTATCCTCCAGACAACATCATCAGAATCAGATCAAAGTCTCAATCGAAAATTAGATACAGCAACAGAATTAATAAGATCTTTATCTACGACTGCTCCTGTATCTGCACATTCCATGGCTGCTCCTGTATCTGCACGTTCCATGGCTGCTCCTGTTACTGCACGTTCCATGGCTGCTCCTGTATCGGCACATTCCATGGCTGCTCCTGTATCTGCACATTCCATGGCTGCTCCTGTATCTGCACATTCCATGGCTGCTCCTGTATCTGCACGTTCCATGGCTGCTCCTGTTACTGCACGTTCCATGGCTGCTCCTGTATCTGCACATTCCATGGCTGCTCCTGTATCTGCACATTCCATGGCTGCTCCTGTATCTGCATGTTCCATGGCTGCTCCTGTATCTGCATGTTCCATGGCTGCTCCTGTATCTGCACGTTCCATGGCTGCTCCTGTATCTGCACGTTCCATGGCTGCTCCTGTATCTGCACGTTCCATGGCTGCTCCTTTACAGTATCTGCACGTTCCATGGCTGTTCCTGTATCTGCACGTTCCATGGCTGCTCCTGTATCTGCACGTTCCATGGCTGCTCCTGTATCTGCACATTCCATGGCTGCTCCTGTATCTGCACGTTCCATGGCTGCTCCTTTACAGTATCTGCACATTCCATGGCTGCTCCTTTACAGTATCTGCACGTTCCATGGCTGCTCCTGTATCTGCACGTTCCATGGCTGCTCCTGTATCTGGACGTTCCATGGCAGCTCCTGTATCTGCACGTTCCATGGCTGCTCCTGTATCTGCATGTTCCATGGCTGCTCCTGTATCTGCACGTTCCATGGCAGCTCCTGTATCTGCACGTTCCATGGCTGCTCCTGTATCTGCACGTTCCATGGCTGCTCCTGTATCTGCACGTTCCATGGCTTCTCCTGTATCTGCACGTTCCATGGCTTCTCCTGTATCTGCACGTTCCATGGCTGCTCCTGTATCTGCACGTTCCATGGCTGCTCCTGTATCTGCACGTTCCATGGCTGCTCCTGTATCTGCACGTTCCATGGCTGCTCCTGTATCTGCACGTTCCATGGCTTCTCCTGTATCTGCACGTTCCATGGCTGCTCCTGTATCTGCACGTTCCATGGCTGTTCCTGTATCTGCACGTTCCATGGCTGCTCCTGTATCTGCAAGTTCCTTTGTTTCTATCATTGTGTTATTTTGGAATACATTTTTATATTTCATCTTTTTTTAAAAAAAACTATACATCCCCCGGCTGCCTGCGAGGGCAGGGGACCACTGCGGGGAACCTGGACCTCAGTGTTATAGTCAGACCTCTCTTTGAGATCTGATTATAAGACGTCCTCAAATAGGATTTTTTTCCAGAGAATTTGCTCTTAAATCTGTGAAAATAGCGTATTTCAGCAGCACCCCCTTATAAATGCCAGTTCAGGTGAGTGCTTCCCTTCTTTGGATATTGATTGTGTAGCTGATGATAAATGAGCAGTGGAGTATTAGAGATAACCCCAGGGATACACATCGGTTCTCACACTTTCTGTAACAGCTGTTACTGTTTTCTCTACATGGATTCAATGGATACGAATGTAGTTAAATGCCAGATTGCGAAATGTAACTCTGTCCGTGCCATTAACAGTCTGCAGGCTCCAGCATAGCTTCCATCTTTTAAAGGGGCAGTTTCACTTAAAGAATCTGACAAATATATTTTTTAGAGAAGTATCAATCATGTAACGTGAAGAAAAGGAATCTGAGCTGTCCTTCCTTCTCTCCATGCCCTCCTTCACAGTGCACAGAGCAGGGAGTCGGTTGCTGGGGCTGGGCCAGTCTTGGGTGCAATGTCGGTGCTGGTGATAGGTTCTGTGAGTGTCAGCTGTGTGCTGGGGCAAGTCCTGGGTGCTGGGGAAATCCTGTAGGTGCAATCTAGGTGCCTGAGAAACACCTGTGGGGGCAATCTGGGTGCTGGGACAAGTCAAAAAAATAGGGGGGGGGGGGGGGGTCAAGAGCATAAAAAGGGATGGAGTCACTCAATGTCACTCTGCTCAATATTCTGTATTACCCTTCACAATGCTACACAAAGACACAGCCACACTTACACACAGTCCCACTTATTCCCACAACAAATCACACGTACACACACACTCTCAAATACACAGTCACATGTATGTATGCAGAGGGGATAGATGCCCGATTCCTGAGACATACCATAACCCCACAATCCCCCATAACCATACCAGCCCATGTTCCCCCCAATAATGGACACGAGACTTGTGATGGTACAACAAGGCCACAGCACTTCTTTATTAAACACATATCAGGCTGTATAAACCACCACCATCCTTTAATACTTATATGTATAAAACAGAATACAGCCTGACAAATTGACTAAGCCCTTGCCAGTAAAACCATTTTCCACTTCCACCCATATATTTATATATGGCCACCTTTTTCCAACCAAATCCAGAATCCAGAAGCTCGCCTCCCCTCCTCGTCCCTTGAGATGCCATAACTCCATCTGGCCCATCTCTCCCACAATGCTTACCACTAGCCGACTCACTTAGCTCAGTGGGCACGTCAACTACAAACAACTTCCATGTTGCTTTTAAGGTTAGGGGAGGACCCGAGCACCATTCTCCTTGTAATAACTCCAACTCCATTTTCCAAAACATATCCCCTACTGGCAAGGACAGCCAACCCCCGCCTGCTGCGACAAAAGAAAGTTAATACATAGAAAACACATAAACATAGGGAGGGAGGGTGGGAAAATTGCTACCAGGTGCGTTTACAGATTAAAATGGCTGCTGGGGAGAGAGGCTCCAGGGCTTTTATCAACTCCCCCTTGAAGCCCCTCCCCCAGCCCCCGTCAGTCATCTCTTGCCTCCCCCTCGCCCATACATGTCCTGTACAATTAATTTGCATAATTTCCCAGGGTTCTTGTATGTATGCAGAGGGGATAGATGCCCGATTCCTGAGACATACCATAACCCCACAATCCCCCATAACCATACCAGCCCATGTTCCCCCCAATAATGGACACGAGACTTGTGATGGTACAACAAGGCCACAGCACTTCTTTATTAAACACATATCAGGCTGTATAAACCACCACCATCCTTTAATACTTATATGTATAAAACAGAATACAGCCTGACAAATTGACTAAGCCCTTGCCAGTAAAACCATTTTCCACTTCCACCCATATATTTATATATGGCCACCTTTTTCCAACCAAATCCAGAATCCAGAAGCTCGCCTCCCCTCCTCGTCCCTTGAGATGCCATAACTCCATCTGGCCCATCTCTCCCACAATGCTTACCACTAGCCGACTCACTTAGCTCAGTGGGCACGTCAACTACAAACAACTTCCATGTTGCTTTTAAGGTTAAGGGGAGGACCCGAGCACCATTCTCCTTGTAATAACTCCAACTCCATTTTCCAAAACATATCCCCTACTGGCAAGGACAGCCAACCCCCGCCACAGACCCGCTCGTTTAACACCTTAAATCAGAGGGACCACCCACCACCACCGCCATGGCCTGTTCCAAACCATCCCGCAACGCCAAGTTAAACAGATCAAGGCCCACCTCAGTTAAGTGAACTCCATCACCCCTGAAATACCTAGCCACATCGGCCTCAAAAACCCTATGGCGTATAGTCACGCCCCCCACACTCAACACAAAACGAGACACTCGTTTATTCAATTTTACCCGGCTCCGTTCCAGCGCCCTCTGATTGAGCGCACACCTCCAATAATTACGTGGTACCACCTCTGACCACACCAGCGACACACCAGGAAAGAGCACCAGCAGCCTCGCCAGATCCCTTTTTATGGTATCCCCCAGGGTCCACACAGGGACCGAACCCAGATCATTGCCCCCCAGATGAATAAGTAAAATATCAGGGGGCCCCAACCGCCGAGACAGCTGAACCACCTCGGGTAACAAGCGTACCCACCGCATACCCCGGAACCCGAACCACCGAACGTCCGCCACGGCTCCCGGAAAGCCCAGGCACTCTCCCCCAGGTCGCACGGCAGCCCAACTCCGTGCCCAGAATATGTACGAGTGGCCTATAAGCCACACCCTCCTAGGCGCAACATCTGTGAATTTAAAGCAGAGGAAACTGAGATCAGACCAGCCGGACGGACATAAGATAGAAACCTGCGGGATTCCCACCGCCCAATCTGCCTGATAGCCCGCTCAGCATAACCCAGCCTTGCGGCCTCAGACGCAGCGCCAATCCTGAACGAGTGACCCCCGAACTCCCGGCTTGGAAGGCCCAGGGCCTCGACTGCCATCCGGAAGACCCTGATAAACTGGAATCTAGACAAAGGAGTCGCATCAGCGTGCACCAGCAATGAATTGGAACCGGCCGGTCGGACCAAACCGTACCGGTCAAAACAAGCCACCGGGCATACCATAGAACCGGGGACTTCCCGCAGGGAGACCCACTTTCCAACCCCAAGTACATCCGTCTTGGAGCGCCTGATCAAAAACCTCACCAGACCAGGTTCCCGCACCATATCAGCCGCCAGTATACCCCCTGGCTTCGTTTTTGCCTGGCTAACCAATTCCCCAATACGCAAAGCTCCAAAAAATGCCATGGAAAAGGCTAACCGAAACAGATCCACCTCAAAAGGCGAGTGGCAAACCACCGGCAGTATGTGGCACAGGCCCAGCAACAAAGCCCCGGACACCGGTTTACGGTAATCCACGGAATGAACGCCCCTCCTCCAACCCTTCAACGCCTGACGCACTAGAAACTCCTTAGTCACGTCCCGTAGCCCAGAAGCTCTGAACCAGAAACTGAGGCCTGACATCCGTGCCGTTACTGCCGCGGGCGACAAGCCAGCCGCGTCCCAATGCCACAACAACCACAGTAAACCTTCCAAGCGAGCCCCATCATCCCTAAAACCCCCACGAGCCGACTCCAGATCCAACCATTCCCCCCAAACTTTACCGTAACGCTTCCATGTGGATCCAGCGACAGACTGGCTAACCCACTGTGCTATTCGCCCAACCCAAGGTCCCACAGCGTCGACGGGCACGGGATACCCTCCGGGTCCGCCCATGGTGCTGCCGCCCGGAACGTTGCCCACTGCGAACGAGAAAGTGCATCCGCAATTACGTTATGCACCCCAGGGATATGAACAGCACGAAAGGTCACATTAAAATCAAGGCAGTTAAGGACCAGAAGCCGCAACAGCCGAACTACCGGCGGGGAAGAAGCCGTCAGGTTATTCACCGCCAACACCACTCCCATGTTGTCACAGTGGAAGACCACCCTGCGATCCCGTAACGTAGTTCCCCAAAGGACCACTGACACCAGAATAGGAAATAGCTCCAAAAAAGCTAAATTCTTTGTCAGGCACCCCGAACCCCAGAACGGGGGCCAAGTCTCGGCAGACCACTGGGACCCCAAAATCGCCCCGTAGCCCACGGATCCTGAGGCATCCGTGTACAGATGGAGATCTGCGTTGGACACCTCCGGAGCCTGCCACAACGACCGTCCATTGTACCTGCTCAAAAAATCATCCCACACCGCCAGATCATCCCTTAGGGGCCGAGTGAGCCTGACATAATGATGCGGCCGGCACACCCCGCCGTAGCCCCCGCCAGACGTCTGCTAAACACCCTGCCCATTGGCATAATGTTACAGGCAAAGTTGAGCTTCCCCAATAAAGATTGCAACGCCCTGAGCTGAATTTTTCTCAAGCCGCAAGCCTTAGAAATGTCCGCCCTAAGGCCCAACAATTTATCCTGAGGAAGCCGGCATTCCCCGGCCAGGGAGTCAATCTCAATGCCCAGGAATGAAATACAGGTAGTCGGGCCCTCCGTTTTGTCTGCCGCCAATGGGACCCCAAACGAAGCCAGAACCACCTGGGCCGTCCTCAACAAATGGCCACAGACTTGCAAACCCGAGGGACCCACCAGCAGGAAGTCATCCAGGTAGTGCATCACTGAGTTGCACCCGGACTCCTCCCTGATTACCCAATCCAAAAAGGTGCTAAAGCACTCAAAATAAAAACAGGAAATAGAACAACCCATGGGAAGGCACAAGTCAACGTAAAACTTCCCTTCAAAATGGCACCCGAGGAGGTGATGACAGTCTGGATGAACCGGAAGAAGCCGGAAGGCCGACTCCACATCGGTTTTGGCCATCAACGCACCAGCCCCTGCCGCCCTCACCATCCGAACCGCCGAATCAAAGGACGCATAAGACACCCGGCACAATTCTGCATCAATGTCATCGTTAACCGACTCCCCATAGGGGTAAGACAGATGCTGGATCAGCCGGAACTTTCCCGGTTCCTTTTTGGGAACCACCCCCAGGGGAGAAACCCGTAAAGCGGCCAACGGGGGCGAATCAAACGGACCCGCCATACGGCCCAGAGCCACTTCCTTAGCCAACTTATCCCGCACCACCTCGGGGTGCTCAGCCACCGAACGTAAATTACGCAACCGCAAACAAACCTCCCGCTCCTGAAAGGGGATCCTGAAACCAAACTCAAACCCGTGCAACAAAATGTCCGCCGCCCTGCGATTCCTATACCGGCTTAGCCATGGGCGCATTGCCCCGACGTCCACCGGCGTCATCCCCCTTTCCGCCCACGTCAGACTTGTCCCCACCTCTCTGACGCTTAAAGCACCGGGTGGCGGGGTGGCTACCCCCGCAACCGGAACACTCATGTTTGAAGAGACAACCGGCGCCAAACTTGCACTGACCCTCATTAAATTGCCAGCACCCTCCCGGTCGTCGTGGGGTCGTGGCCGAGGGAGAGGGCGAACCCAGTCCCCCGACCCCCCCGAGAAAGGACGTCAAACCCCCCTGATGCGAGGCTGGCCGGGTCATAATGGCCAGCCACAGCCCCACGTCCATTTGATCCCAACCCAAAGTAGGCCGTAAAGCAATCCGTTGCCGGAATTGCTCATCATAGCGCCACCAGCTGAGACCCCCATAAATCCTACACGCATTCCAGATTTGATCCTGGTAACAAAATAAGGAGCAACATTTTTCAGGGGATTTCTCCCCGATGACGCTAGCCAAGATGGAGAAAGCCCGAATCCAATTCCCATAATTCTTTGGGATTTTGCGATAACGGTACTTCTCCTTTTCTTTCTCGGCATCCTTCAACTCCTTCTCAGGAGGAGGAACGTCCTCCATGGGGAGGAGCGAATAAATTTCCACATACTCGCCCTTCCAAATACGCTCCCTTACCTCCGGTTTAAGATGAAGGCCTAAGGGGCCCGACCAACATAAATACGCGGCCCCATGCGCCATCGGTGCAACAGGGTGTGTCAAATCAGCCGCCCCAACCATTGACGCCGACGTACTCGGTGCCGCCGATGTACTAGGCATTGACAAGGGAACCGCAGGGAGCGCCGCAGCAGTGGCCGCCGGCAGCAACAAAGGGGGCGGTAATAAGGGGGACTGTGGGACCCCCGCCGTGCCCGGTAAACCAGAAACCACCCCCGGTGAACCCCCCGTGGAACCCCACACGCTGCCCATCGTACTATCGATGCCCTGCAGGGCCGCACTACCAGAAGGCCCAGCCACCCGGCTCACTTGCTCTATCGCCCCCCGCAAGCATTGCAACAAATCCACCCAAGGCTGACTAGCAGGAGTAACGGTAGACCCCACCCCACCCACCCCAGAAAACCCCGCCAAAGGTTGCCCCGTGGACTCACCAGTGTCTCCCAGAACCGCGCCCAGAGCCGGCGTGGAGGCCCGGGAGGCCGCTGAATCACCCGCAACCTGGGAAGCAGGATGGGGGACGTAGAGTGGCACAGCACTAGTAGCTGGAGCCTGTGAAGGAGAGACAGGTGAATACAACGCCAGATCAGGAGAAGAGAGAAGCCCAGCCAAGGGAACCTGGTAAGTAGTCACAGGGGTAGGAGTAGGGGACGGGGTAGGGGGCAGTAAGAGACCCAGGGCCGGATCCTCATCCCCAGAAGACCCACTGCAGCTGCCCACAGCCTCCCCACTGCCCCCCGCCCGGGAGGGTAATCGAAGGGACCCCCGTTTTCGGCCCTGAGGCCTACTCACCACCCTGGCCTGCCGATCCGCGCTCCTCCTCCTGCTAGGCCCCGCATCCGGACGCGGGGGGGAAGGTAGCAGGGCTGTACCGGACCTGGTCACAGCCCTGGATGTCCTCCGTCCGTCGCGCTCCAAGCCCCGAGGGGAGGGGCGCGGCCTGCGATCCCCGCTCCAACTATCCACCGGGGACGGTCGCGTGGCTGCACTAGCAGGCCCGCCGCCGGACGCAGCGGGCCTTCGCCCAGCTCCGCTCCTGCTCCGATGAGGCTGGATGGAGCCGGCATCCGGGCTCAGTCGAGCGGGCGGGCGGGACACCCGCCGCGCCCCGCCACGAGGACCCGCGGGAGGCGATGCCACCGCGGGCGTAGCAGCCTGCAGCGCTGCAAACTGCTGCCTCAAACGTCTGCCACCATCTGTAAGAGCCTCAGCCCTCAGGGCAGCGAGCATTGCCTCAATCTCCATGCCTGAGCCGTGAATGAAACACCAGAGCTGCAAAAAATTGCTACCAGGTGCGTTTACAGATTAAAATGGCTGCTGGGGAGAGAGGCTCCAGGGCTTTTATCAACTCCCCCTTGAAGCCCCTCCCCCAGCCCCCGTCAGTCATCTCTTGCCTCCCCCTCGCCCATACATGTCCTGTACAATTAATTTGCATAATTTCCCAGGGTTCTTTCACATGCACGCGCACTCTCACATACGCGCACTCTCACATGCACGCACACTCACATGCACGCACACTCTCATGCACGCACACTCTCACATACACACACACACACACTCTCAAACACACACATAGAGAGTCACACTTACACACACACAGAGATTCTTTTTTTTTTTTTTTAAATGATGTTATGTTTTTTGTCCCCCTCCCTGCTCGTTTACCTTTTATCTGCGGGGAGGGGGATTGTGGCAGCTGCGTTTCCTGAACACAGGGATGTTACTGACACCCGATGCTCCAAAAGGGTCAGAACACGAGGGGGTGGAGCTTTCTCCCCATTCCCATGTGCTCCCCATTCCCTTGTTTCTATAGGAATATTTTAAAGCCTGAGAAAGCTATTGGGTGTAGCACCCCCTCCCTCCCACAGGTGGGCTATATATTGCATCCAGCAAAATTGTACAGATTGTAGAGGGTTTTGCAAACATACTCTACTAGTACAGTCAGAGGTTTTCTGGATAATGACAGGTGAATGATAGCGCTGGGTGAATGCCCATAGGTTAAAATGGAATAAAATTTTAAAAAAGTGTTTTTCAGTCAAAACCCTGAGTTACATATCACATAGATCTTTGTCACACATACTCCCAGGGGCGGATCCAGAGTCTGATCTCGGGAGGGGCACATGTCCGTCTGTCTTTTCCTATCTCCCGTGTCCGTCTGTCTTTTCCTCTCTCCCGTGTCCGTCTGTCTTTTCCTCTCCACCCGTGTCCGTCTGTCTTTTCCTCTCTCCCGTGTCCGTCTGTCTTATCCTCTCTCCCGTGTCCGTCTGTCTTATGCTCTCTCCCATGTCCGTCTGTCTTATCCTCTCTCCCATGTCCGTCTGTCTTTTCCTCTCTCCCATGTCCGTCTGTCTTTTCCTCTCACATGTCCGTCTGTCTTTCCCTCTCTCCCATGTCTGTCTGTCTTATCCTCTCTCCCATGTCCGTCTCTTTTCCTCTCTCTCATGTCCTTCTGTCACTCCCCGTGTCCCTCTGTGTCTCTTCCTTCCATGTCCGTTTCTCTCCTCTCATTTCCCATCTCTGTCTCTCCTCTCCCATGTCTTTCTGTTTTTCCTCTCCCATGTCTGTCTGTCTCTCCTCTCCCCTTCCCATATCTGTCTCTCTCCTCTGCCATCCCATATCTGTCTGTCTCTCCTCTCCCATCCCATGTCTGTCTGTCTCTCCTCTACCATCCCATTTATGTCTCTCTCTTTTCCCTTCCCATTTATGTCTCTCTCCTCTCCTTTCCATGTCTGTCTGTCTCCTCTCCCCTTCCCATATCTGTCTGTCTCTCCTCGGCTCCCCCTAAATCCAGATTTAGTTTTTGGCTTTTGTTTGTGTTTTGGTTAGCTGCCTGGAATCATAAATGGATTTGATTTCCTAATCTTGGCTCTCGGGAGATGTGTGTTTTTCCAGGAAAACATGCTGACATTATAGTTATTAGTTTTCCTCTGTGAATCAATATATTGGAGCTCTTAGTACCTCTCCTTTCTTATTATTCTCTGTGGTTCCGGCTGAGGACTTTTAGTCCTACAGCTAACTTTTTAAAGTTGTTTTGAAGGTGTCCTGTCATTAGAAATGTTAGTTTCTCTTTTTGGGATTGTTTGTTATGTGTGCATTTAGCTGTCATTTCTCGCTCTCTTTTATTGTTCTTTTTTTTTCATGTTTATCCTTATAAGTCATAATTTTAATTTGAGTATTTTTTTTTTTTTTTAAATTGCCCATGCCCCTTGAGATTACAAACGGCTTTATCTGGTGTTATTTGGATCCTATTTGAATCCATTTGTTACAAACCCTCATGTCCCTACCACTTGGAGAGGTTAAATAACAGTGGAGGTAAAGATTGACTCTCCCCAGATCTGGGCAAACCTTCATGGGTGATACCCATATTATTGAGGCGGGTTCCAAATGAAGGTCAGGGGGGGGGGGGGGGCAGCTGAAATCTGTCTGAATTTGGGCTTCTCGATTAGCTGGCTTTTTTTTTTTAGTTAATAACCCCTGTCCCGCTTGGAAAAATGGAGATTTGAGTAATTAATGTGTCCAGTGTATTCACATACTTTCTCCTTGTACGTTGCATTCATGTTGTGGGGTGGAGGGAAACAATGGAAGAATAGATATATCTAATATCATGACCGGTTTACACCACTGTAATTTTTTTCCATGTGTTAAATTATTTTTGATCCAGGGTTTTGTATTTTTAACAAGGCATGTTGCCAGATGTCAACTGCTTTTCATGCTGTTTATTTTGGATAGCTGCCAGAGGTGGACTTATAAGGCAAAAGTCAGAAGATAAAGGATGTTATATGTTATATCTCCATTTTTCCAAGCGGGAAGGGGCTATTAACTAGTCAATCTTTCCCTCCACTGTTATTTAACCTCTCCTAGTGGTAGGGACATGAGGGTTTGTAACAAATGGATTCAAATAGGATGCAGAGGTGGTATTATAATGAGGTCAAAATCACATAGCAGTCTAATAAAGGGTCAGACTGTTTAGCTCATTAAATGCCCCTCTTTCTCACTCAGTTTTATTTATATACACCGATCAGCCATAACATTATGACCACCTGCCTAATATTGTGTAGGCCCCTTTTTGCTACCAAAGCAGCTCTGACCCATCGACTCCACTAGACCTCTGAAGGTGTGCTGGGGTAACTGGCACCAAGACGTTAGCAGCAGATCCTTTAAGTCCTGTAAGTTGCGAGGTGGGGCCTCCATGGATGGGACTTGTTTGTCCAGCACATCCCACAGATGCTCGATTGGATTGAGATCTGGGGAATTCAACACCAAGTCAACACCTTGAACTCATTGTTGTGTTCCTCAAACCATTCCTGAACCATTATTTCTTTGTGTCATGGCGCATTATCCTGCTGAAAGAGGCCAATGCCATCACGGAATATCATTTCCATGAAAGGGTGTACATGGTATATATATTTATATACCTATATCAGCACACAGCTTGGTCTAGTTACTTGACACCATCCAAAATAAATCCCGGATCCCACCCAGCTTAAATTATACATAACATATATGTTGTTTAATGGATTTTTTTTTTAATGGTTGGAGTCAAGTAACTAGACCAGTCTTGTGTTATTGTGCCCCAGTATTCGTAACACAGTGAGGAGCTATTCGCCAAAAAATCTAATTAATCTCATGTTGGTCAAGTTCGGAGGTTGAATTTAAATTAGTTTAAAATATTAACTTCGACCTCCGAACTCGACCACTTTGAGCTATTAACTAAAAGTAACTGTACCTGTATAAAAAAAAACCCCAACAGAACAGTTTGGTAAACACTGTAAAATTGTACTGACCAGGGGGTCGGGTAACTACCAAACTTTGGGAGATGCTTGGCAAGTGTCGACTTTATAAAATAGGTTTAAGAAATAATCTTAAACAAACTTTTGACTGGCACTGTATCTTCAGTTATATGGCCCCAGTATTCATAACACTGTTGGGTCTGTTCATTAAAATTCAAGAATAGCTCGAGGAGGTTGATTTTTGGAGGTTCTGTTCAAAATGAAACCTGACCTCCAAAATCTCTTTAGTCTCAAAAAATAGCTTCGACCATTTTGCCTCCTGTGGCTTTTTTTTCTAAGCCAAACTCGAGTGCCGAATTTGACCTAGTCTCAAAATGAAAGCCGACCTCCTCCAACTATTCACGAATTTTAGTGAATGGACCCATAAGAGATTAACTAGGCTTCCGCTTCTCTTATGTAACTAGCTGCAAACAGCCACTCTCCTGCCAAGTTGCCTGTAGCTTCCCAGCATGTCTCGAGAAGCCGTCTCATCTTGGCAGTACGAGTCACCATAAGATTTCATGTCTTGTTTCTTACTCTGTGAATAGCTGATATATATATGTTTATTCATTACAGCTAGTCTCGCTTGATGTGTCCCAGGAGCTCCCATCGGAAGTCTGTCTACTGTCTACAAAATTCTACCAACGTTCCAGAACCCTGTGATTACTTGCCCGTATACCATTCCTTTTTCCCTTTTATGTGTTTGAAGAGAGTGGGGTTCACTTCTGAGGACGAAAGGGAGGAAACAGTGGGAAAACAGTACACTGTGACAATGAACAGGAAATTGTGATCATTGTTGGTTTGTTTGTCTTTTTCCCCCATATCTTAACTCCATATTCCCCCACCCCCTTAAGCCCCACCAGGTTTTTGCATGTTTCACCGAGGCGTGTTTGTTACCAGATGTTAGATGCTTTAATAATCTTTATTTTGTATAATTGGCTGGGATGAGCTCATTAGGGAGAATCCAGAAGACAAAGAATATAGTATGTACTATGCAGGGGCGGTACAATTATGAGGTCACCTTATCCCACGTACCACTACACCACAGAATTCAATTAATTTTAAGCAAACAAAACTCAGATTGTTTTAATTTATTCCCCTCTATCTCGCCGCAGTTCCATTCTATATTATATATATGTTTATATCATATATATATGAATATGTGTACTAGGGTTACCCTAATTTGAATTATGGTTCTGTAGAGAGCTGGGTAGGATATCTAATTTTGGTCTTGAATTCTTTTTAAACACAATATTTGTCAGGCAGTGACCATTATATGAGACCATCTCTGAACCTGGATGTGGACAAACCCCCCCCCAGGAATAAAGTTGTTTGGCTCCTAATGTATTTTACACAGCATTTTAAGGTACTGAGGTTTCTTTTTTAACTCCGTCCCCTTGCCATGTGACCACTTGCCCTCGAGTTGGTCCCTTCTTGCCGGAGATATCACCAATGGGTCCAACAGAGATCGTAAAACTTCCAGTGACACTGTTGAGTGATGGAACTTTTTGAATTCCAAAAAGAATTGTGTCCTCGAACAGAAATGACACTCATTATCCATGAATCTCCAAAATAAAGTCAAGAAACAGGATCCCCACAACATGTAATCAGAAAAGGGAGTCTGGTCATCATATGGAAACAGATCGTTTTCGATTTAATTACAGTTGTCCCAAAATAAAATAAAAATAAAATGTTCTGTGGACCCTACGGATGATGATGATGATGATGATAGATCTCAGTGGGGTAAAGTGTCAGTTTTGACATGTTGTGTATCTGGAGTATGTCCATGGCACACTTGTCTTGTCTGTCCCTAATGAAGATACACTGATCTCTCGACCAGGGTTGAGAAGCCTCCAATCACAAAATACACGTAATGTTGGGAAAACAGATTACCAGTAGGAAGTTTCATATATATTTGAATTGACAAAATATCTTTACTGTAGTCCGGGCCATCTGTAATATTGATTGGACCCTTGGCAAACATTTGCT
Organism: Pelodytes ibericus; assembly: GCA_036172795.1. Lineage (NCBI taxonomy): Eukaryota > Metazoa > Chordata > Amphibia > Anura > Pelodytidae > Pelodytes > Pelodytes ibericus. The sequence goes on along the minus strand of CM069858.1, from coordinate 215,654,623 downwards.
TGGGCCCCCTGGACCCTGCCCCCCTCCCCGGCAAAGCAATGATGCAAAACCACAAAAAAATAAGCACACACATGATTGGACTTTTATTGCAGTGTATAAAATGTGTAAATTAAGTGTATAATTGCAGTGTATAAACTGTACATATTGATCAAAATGTGTATATATGGCTGCAATATGTTGTTGTATGTTCATGTATATTGATAAATATATATACACATCTCTCTCTCACTAGTTGCATTTATACTTACCGTATTTGCTCGAATATAAGACGACCCTGATTATAAGACGACCCCCCAAACTTTGGATATTCCTTTAGGAAAAAAACTAAAAGCCTGAATATAAGACTTCCCTACAGGAAAACAGTTTAACTTGTAGATATTCACATGTAAATTGCTTTTTAATATTTAATAAAAATTATGATATTAAACAAATGCATTTCATGTTTTTATTTCCTTCTATGTGCCAATGTTGCCTCTCCCCCCGCGTTGTCTCTCTCCCCCAAACTTTTCTCTCTCAACCCCCTCCCCTTGTCTTTCTCTCCCCCCCTCCCTCCCCTTGTCTTTCTCTCGCTCCCTGGTGGTTAGTGGGGGAAGCCGGGGGATGTCTGCACGATATGTGCAGACATCCTCCATGCTGCCCGACACTTCCGTCCATTATGACGAACAGCCAGTCCGTCATAATAGACGGAAGTGTTGGGCAGCATGGAGGATGCCCAAATCTCCCTGGTGCCTAGTGGAGGCAGCTTCATTATAGAAGTCCCGGCGGTCGTGCCGGACGGCAGGGGAGGATGGTTTACTGTTGCTGGTAATAGACGATTTAAAAGAGTCACCCAGAGGCCAAAGTCAGCAACATGCCAGGCACCACCCCGTGGGAATTATCAGTGCATCCTCTAAATGATGAGACAGTAGGGTGTCAGCCAAGATCCGCCCCTATCCACTGGCGCTCTAAGTAGCCAGTCTACTTAGCGTATTAGAAAATCCAGTCCTAACTAGAGTAACAGATTACGGGACTTCATATAACAAAAGGTTTATTTAAACAAGAGCATAAGAAATGTGCAGATTCATCTGGATAAAACAAAAGAAAGAACCTTCATAGAACATCATGTACAGAATGTATCAGGAAGCCTATGTCTTGTTAACACAGCATCGCATACGGTCTATAAATGTGGGGCATTAGAAGTTAAGCCACACAGGGGTAAGTTCTAACTTCCATACGGCCAGCATCGTTTGGAGATGCTTGCTTTAAATAAATAAGCCATCTGGTTCCATGACTGGCCTTCGTAGCTTGTGTGCAAAGCCGTAGGACCTCCTCCCGCGACGTGAAAGGAGGCACCTAGCTGGAACATCCCGTCAGCTCCAAGTATTCACTGAATTTGAAGAGGTCCTCGCACAGGTCGAACTTTTCCCTGGCGCATTCCTGGTTGGTCGGCATTTCCTCGACCCACGTCCCGCCGTTGATGACGTAGGATTTCCTGAAACAGATTGAAACAGCGCATAAGTTAATCCCCCCCCAGCGATACCTAGATAGTGTTATGCAGGTCGTTTCTCTAAAAGATGCTGCTGTCTAGGGTGGTACTTTGATGTTGTTGTAGGTTAATCCACCAATAGAAAGACACTTTCTGCTGAGATACTTTGATGCTGTTGTAGGTTAATCCACCAGTAGAAAGGCACTTTGTGCTGAGATACTTTGATTGATTGGGGGGGGGGGGGCAAATGTTGTTTGTAACTTCCCTTTTATGAAATAAATAATTATTGCTAAATATAACAAACAACAAAAAATGAACAGAAACCTAGAAGTGGGTAGGAACGAGGAAGTGATCTAATGTATGGAACGAAGAGAGGGGTATGTCTCCAGGACATTAGAGGGGTAGCAGCCTCCATGTTGCTGGGATCTAACGGCACAGCCTTTTAGTGACCCGTGCAGTATTTCACATAGAAACGCTGCACAGATCTCTTTCCTCTGTCCTTATTCCCATTTCATTAGCTCAGAGGTAGAGCTCCGTGAAAGAGGTGGAGATCTGGCCAGTGCAGATGGAGTAAATTGGAAGTTACTTCAGAGGAAAGTACTGCTCCTCTTTGTCCACCTTTCTATTTCCCTACTGGCACAGACAATAGGCTACGATATGTATGTGCTTCGTTTAGCACAGATCTCTGTCAGTGCTCCCACTGTCTGATGTATTAAAGTGATGGAGTGTTACACTATGGCCATAGTGGCCAGGGCTTAGTTTACTGTGGGGGCCCTAGGTGGCATAAGGGTCCTCCCAAACCATCCCACAGCTGCCACTCTGTATGAATTTTTCCTCAGGGGACTAATTACCCCCCAGCCTCATCTGTGTAATAAGGGGGAACGCTATGAGTATTTGGCAGAGCTCGAACGAGGTAATAGAACCCTAGCGGCCAGATAATACTCACTCGTTTTTCATTTCCCATATATCTTCACTTCGCCCCCATATAAAGTAGGTCCGGCCCTGGGATAGTTTTAGGGCATCTCGACAGCTCCGGTGACTGAAGAAGTTCCGCTTGATGTTTTCTTTAATTTCATCAGAGCCTGCAGGGAACACAGACAGGAGGTGTAAGAAACAAGGACTGACCACACTACATGAGTAAAAGTAATTTCCTTTTTTTTTTGCTGCAGGAACCAATGAGAATAATTTAATTCAAATGAATGGAATATCCTGTCTCTCTAGTGATGTCATCAGACAATGTGTTGCACTGTTAAGAGATCCTACTGTGTACAAGAGCAAGGTCACTCATAGGCCACTCAATAGACTCAATTTGAGGAGGACAGGAAGTGACTATATGAAACAAAACTTTATATCCTTAGTGTCTATATAATCAGTGCTGCCGCACCTGCAGTAAACATGCTGAGTAATCACTGGGGAGGGCTTGAGTCAAATATAAAAAATGTGATTTTTACAGAATGCCTGCATCAAACCACGCAGGGATAAAAGCCTGAGCATTATACAAGCAGTGATCTTCATCTTGCACCAAAGTGTGTTTGGGGACTAGACTGTCCCTTTAAGGATGATGCAAGGGATGAAGGAAGAGGTGTCTGTGTGTGGCGGGGGGGGGGGGGGGGGGGGGGATTGCAGCTCACTGATACTGAACTTTCCTGAGGAGTTTATTGGTTCAGGAAAATTGTGAATAACGATACACAGGACTTCAGAGCTATACTCAAGAAGAGGGCACTGTCTCCTCCAAGCTACTTTCTATACTGATACTGCTCCTCAGTAAGACATACTGTGGTGTCTGCCTAAGGACCCTGAACCCTGTCCAGTTCCCTTGTGGTCCCTAATCAGTTTATCAGGTAAATTCCACCAGCTGCAGAATTCTATTCGTTTGAAGTCTACGATTAAAAGCTAATAGTGGATGCAAAGCACATAGGGATGTTGCCTCTATCTGATACCCTGGTGGAGTGCTTTTATTCGTGATTGCTTCCTCCAAGATTTTTCTTATCTTACTAGTTTAAATCACCAGGAGGTAAGTTATATCGTTACCCAGTTTTATGACCCGGGTGATTATCATAGTGTAGATGTCGTATGCGCCATTTTTTTCTGTTTTCTCCAGCCTGGTCTCGTACACTGTAAAAAAGGGAAAAGAAATTCACAGGAACACATTATATACATTTTCTACAACGGCATCGGCTCTGTAGGAGCCTGGGCCAACTTTAGAAACATAGAATTTGTCGACAGATAAGAACCATTCGGTCCATCTAGTCTGCCCAAACTTGACCTACAAAACCAAGGTCAGGGCTGGTCTAGGAAATGTACGTCTTTTATCTTTGTGCCTGCACTGCCTGTCCCTCGGCTTATCAAGGGGGCCTAGATTTTTAGTATTTGTCCACAGCGCCACCTAGTGGGATTGGTTATTCGAGTCTGGCCCAACTTGTTGTCAAGGGACTATCAAAACTGTATTTGTTTTCCCTTCAGGTTTTTGTCCATAGCATTGCAAAGAGAGTTGCAAAACACTCTAGGATCCAAACACTCGTGTACACTAATCACGGAGAGGTCGATGGTAGATGCTTCTAGTGGCATTCCAGCCTTAAAACACATTCTAAAAATCACTGCTACACAACGCGCCAAACTCTAACCTTTCCAAAGTGGCATATGCTGCAAAACATCATGGGCGGAAAAAGACACCCACTGGCTGCAAACACACCAGTTTTTTTTATTTGCACATGAAGCAAGCCTATGAGCAAGTCGGCCGCGAAATGCGTCAGTCGCCTTCTCCCAGTGGGTGTCTCCTCTTGCTGTGCTGTTATCATTTGCTACCAGGAGGGATTAATACAAATTGAATGCTTATAACTCTTTGTGCAACAATGGTTTTATAGGGTACGTGCAATCTGCCTAGTCAGTGACAAACATATACATAAATATTGTCACTCAACTTTATGAATCTTTTTTTGGATGCACCAATATTTTGGAGGCAGTTCTAACTAGACATGTGCCCCGACCAGCCATTAAATTCAGTTTCACTCCATTGGAGGCTATTCACTAGAAGGTGAGTTGAAGTAAGAGATTTCAGCTCACCTTTTTAGCTATACATTGTGCAGGGACAAACCTGGTGAGTTTGCCAAGCGAGGGGAATCTCACAAGGTTTTTCTTGCACCATATATTTTCACCTTTGAGTCAAAAGCTCCCATTATATTATAATATGCGTCGGCTAGTGGCCTACACGTGACTTCATTGGCCAACTCATCCATGCGCTCCGTGCTGCTGATGTAGAATCACCTGACGGGAAATGACCAATCGGACACAGGGAAAGCCATATTGGCTCAACCAATAACACCGACTTACCGTAGTCCACTCCAGGCATGCAAGCTGCATCCGTGCGCGTTTTATAGTCTAGCTTCCCCTTGTGGACGTTCTTTAGATTGCATCTTTCTACAACGGAAAGGATTCAGAGTTAGCTTTTGCCGTCAAATCCTTTGCTGCAAAGTACCCTTCACCCCCAAAAATCAGGGATCCGCAAAGATGACTACACAAGCCTTTAGTGTTTGCCCAAGACCAACAGGTATCTACTAATCCATAACAATCAACTAGCAATGTTGTGTGCTCATCATCATGGGAGTTGGAGTCAACAAAACTTAATTTTGTGTAGTGTAGCTCTGTAATGCACAGCAGACATTCTTGGTAGTTATGTAGCTGTGGTAGTAACCTTTGGCACTCCAGGTGCTGGCATTACACTTCTCATGATGTTGTGCATTCCACAGCAGCATAATGATATTATAGCCAATATGCGGCACTCCAGTTGTTGAGTACTCACTGTCCTGTGATGTTTAGAATACAATAATTGCTGAGAGTCATGGGAAATGTAGTCTCAACAGCTGGAGTGTTACCTAAAGCTAGCTGCAGTACATGTTTGAAAAAAAAAAATATCCTACATTTTATTTCTGCCCAGGCTGGGACTCTATGCATGTGAAGTAGCAGCTGCTAGAATGAATGGGGAGGTGATCTGGAAGAGGAGGAGAGCAGACTAAACCACTCTGACAGCAAGGGGGGTATCAGAGAATTGGTTGTGAAAGGTTCTATTAACCCACCCAGACGTAGTCACAATACCTGACACACAGTGACACTCTGCTCCCCTACAGATTTTCCGTAGCTCGCCCTCGTCCTCGGTCGGGTGGTAAAACTGCGTGCAGCGGTTTTCTGAATGAGAGGTTAGAAGGAAAATTCGAGAGATGAATGGATATATGTTCTGGAATCAACATGTTACATGTCTCCTTTAAAAGGCGGAGTTTACCATTACAGTTCCTCAGGGGAGGGTGGACCCTGCCCACGAGTTTCAAATTCCCCATCTACTGCATCAGGGGAGGGCTGGGAGGAGAAGGAGGGCTGGAAACGCTTGGCCTGGGGGGGGGGGGGGGGGGGGGGATGGGTAGTATTTCATCCCACTTGGCATGCTGCACCAATTACCAAGGGAGTAGTATTCATATACAGTGACTGCAGCTGGCTGAAGCACTCCGACCTCAAAATGCTGGTGAACCTTGAACTTGAGGCATTCCGTCTCTGTGTTGGAAACCTGCGGCAAACACACAGGAAAAATAATGTTTAAAACCTCCTTGCCAAACCTGTCCGAATGCCGGGACGTCTGGTTTCACAGTGAGCCAGGCCAGGGGAGCCACACCAGCGCCCCACGCTCTATTAACCCACCGGAAAGACTCAGTGGTCTGTCACTAAAGGTTTATCTTCAGCTGAATGCCTAACAAGGACCTGGACTCTCAAAGATCTATCACAAGGTGACTACTACAACCTATAGCATTTTTTTTAGGTGACACCCAGAAACACAAACATTTTGGAGTCCCATGCTCATTATTAGGTCCCATGCTCATTATTAGGTCCCATGCTGGTTATTCTGTCCCATGCTGGTTACTTTAGCTCCCGATTTAAGTTTGAAGTTGTACGTGCCTTGGGTACTGTACACGACATGTCTCAGGGTTTTGGAGATATCGGCGAAGGCGTTTATGGAATGGGATCAGGTCTCTTGAAATCAGTAACTGGCTAGCTAGCTTATGGGTGGAGGGTTGCTGATTTTGGTTGAAATAAATGCTGTGCTCTTTGTGCAATAAAAAGCTCTCGGTTTGATTACGGAATTCATGGGCCAAATCGATCATCAAACGTTCAGGCTACCTGGAACCCTTCGCGGATGATGGAGACCCACCTTGTCCAGGTATAGAATGAGGGAGCCTCGATCTGAAAGTTCCGTGTCCATCTCATACTTGGATATATATTTTTCAACTCTGTTTGTCAGCTGTGGGACAGAGAAGAAGAAGAATAAAGACTTTTGCCCATCATTTTGCAACAGCTGCCTCTGATGAAGAGTTGACAACGCTGGTTCCTGCCCTTTGATTATGTACACCACCGCTCAAAAGTTTGGAAATGTCTTTGTTTTTGAAAGGAGACTACATTTTGTCCTTTAGATCAATAGGATGAGAAATACAGTGTAGACATTGTTAATGTTGTAAATTACTATTGTAGCTGGAAACTGCACATTTTTTAATGGCAAATCTACACAGCCCCATGAGTGAGACAGGCACAAGGCTATCCTAGATATAAGATAGGACCAGGGACTAATGAAAGTATTACTTAACTCGAGAGGGTAGTGGATGTATGGAAAAGCCTTCCAGCGGAAGTGGTAGAGGTTAATATAGTGAAGGAGTTTAAGCATGTATGGGATAGGTATAAGGCTATCCTAGATATAAGATAAGGCCAGGGACTAGTGAAAGTATTACTTTACTGAGAGGGTAGTGGATGCATAGAATAGCCTCCCAGTAGAAGTGGTAGAGGTTAATACAGTGAAGGAGTTTAAGCATGCGTGGGAGAGGCACAAGCCTATACTAGATATAAGATAGGACTAGGGACTAATGAAAGTATTACATTACTGAGAGGGTAGTGGATGCATGGAATAGTCTTCCAGGGCAGCTGCCATGGGCCCCAAGAATGAATGGGCCCTCGGCAGCTTACCCTCTTTTTTTTGCACCAATGGTGGGAACGCCACTGCACCAACACCTCAATCTCACCACCTCCCCCCACCCGCTCCCTTAGCCCCACAAAGAGAGCACCAACCATATTTAGATCGTCCATGTCGGGCTTGAAGCCAGTGAGCAAAGACACGTCCACTATGCTCATTGTGGAATCTGTGACACCAAGGAACCTGTGGAAAGAAATCTGCGATGACAAGCTGGAGCTTCCGAACATGCGCCATCTTATAAAGTGACACACAGAGCAGTCACTAGGGATCGGCAACGTGAGGACATCAGTGTCCACCAGGAAAGGTTTGTGACTGTCCACAGAATACCGTTAATTTACCCGTCACAGACCCCAAGAAATGTCTACCTCAAGCGATGTTATTGTCAGCCCCTGGTAGTCACCACTGAAACAATAATGGCCACACAACGTGACGCAAAGGGGCTGATTAAGTAAACGATTTTTTTTTATTTTTTTTTTTAATTGGATAATTCCAGTTGCGTGAGCTGGCCGTAAGTCGTATATTTTTCACAACTCGTATATATATATTTTTTTATTAGAAAGCTCGGGATTTCACCTGTTCTAACAGAGCAGGATGACATCTAAACTAGGGCCGAATTTTGGGAATAATTTTAAAAAGTTCGGCCATTTCAATTCTCCAACAATATTTTTTTTTTTTTGCGTTATAAATGTCCAAAATCTGACTTTACTCCCACCCTAAAAAACAGAGGAAAGAAGAAAAAAAAAATCACCAGCGCGGCGCTCGAAACACGACCTTGTTAAAAGATATATTAACCCCTTCCAGGCTGGACTGCGTTGGCCATGTTTAATGTTAAAGGCCCCTGGCTTTTGTAACACTTTTTGCTGTGTTTGTGTTTAGCTGTAAGTTTCCTCTTTCTTTTTTTTACTGTACCCACACTAATTCTAAATATATATATATATATATATATATATATTTTTTTTTTTTTATTTTTTTTTTTTTTTTAGGATAATAAGTGCTTTATTCTAAATATTCCATTATTGGCATTCTATCATATAATCTACTAGAAAAAAAAAAAAAATATATAGTGAAAAAAAAAACAACTTTAAAAAAAAAAAAAAAAATCTTTTTACTCATTTGCTAATGTAAAAACCTGGAAAACAGATTCAAATATTTGTCCTGAATTTGGGAGCACCCCAACATCTGAACTCTAGGCACAAGCACAGAGCAGTCACATACTATATACAGAAATGTTCTTACTTCATACAGATGTTCAAGTACATTGATTTCAGAGCTTCTGCAGGTTTCTTTGCTGTAAGAGTTTTGGGGGAAAAGGGGAAATGTATAAGAGATTTCTGGGACAGGCAAAGCACCTATAGCCACCACAATTGTTATCCCTTTCCATTAAGCTATAGTTACCTCCTGGAGCATCTTCGAGGGTGACGGAGAGGTCAAAGTTCTTGCACGGTACTGCTCCCTTAGCCATTGGCGTGTAGTACACAGACATAACCTGCAGGTGGCATGATGGGTAACAGACATGTTAGATACTTGACAAAGTTTGGTGACAAGGGAGAGTTGGCAGACGGGTCAAGAGGACTGCTTTCTAATCTCACTTGATGGGCTGCATTTCAGTAGTGATCATACTCACAGTCAGTGTTCCTTGACCCTTGCCTTTTGCCGAAACCAAAATCTTGCCCGTCATCGAGGTCTAATGGAAAGTAGAGTGGGCAAACGCAGTTAAAAAATCTGTTATGCATCCAAGGCGGAAAAAAAAAGTGTAAGATCAAAGCAGATATATTCAGACGTGCAAAATGCATTGGGGAAAAAAATGTAAGGCTATTAAATATGTGGTCAGGCATGCAAAATGCGTTGGGCAGATATATGCAGACGTGCAAAATGCATTGGGAAAAAAAATGTAAGGCTATTAAATATGTGGTCAGACATGCAAAATGCGTTGGAGAAAAAAGTGTAAGAACAAAGCAGATATATTCACACATGCAAAATGCTTGGGGATTTTTTTAAAAAGACTATTCAATATGTGGTCAGACATGCAACAAGCGTGGGAGACAAAAGTGTCAGAACGAAGCAGATACTTGCAGACATGCAAAATGCGTTGGGAAAAAGTAAGCCCTTTCAATATGTGGTCAGACACGCAACACGCATTGGAGATGAAAGTGTGAGAATCAAGCAGATATATTCAGACATGCAAAATGCGTTTGGGAAAAAAAAGATAGGACTATTCGATATGGGGTCAGACAAGCAACACATGTCGGAGAACAAAGTGTAAGAACAAAGCAGATATATTTAGACATGCAAAATGCATTGGGGAAAAAGAAACAATATAAATCACTCTTACCCTTTCACTGCGCTGAAGCATGGAGTTCCCTTTGTCAATCCTCCAACTAAATGAACTTTTTCTCCCTGGCAGGGAGAGGGTCACATCCATTTCAATCTCATTCATACTGGGCACGTGAATCTGGAACTCGGAGAGGGCTTGGAACACCATTATAGTAGCCTGGGGGATGGGGGGGGGGGGGGTTAGGCAAGGTCATTTGACAGCCATCAATGTTAGAAAAGACGATATAACAGTTTCCGTGCCAGAGGTGCACATCCCTTTGTCACCAAAACTTTTTACTCAATATATGTTTTTATTGACAGAAACTACGAATGCGTCGGCAGACAAGACGCACTCAGCCCATCTAGTCTGCCCAATTTCTGCCTTAAAAAAAAACAAGCTAAATAGGAATATTTTCATTATTTCCTGGCCTTATCTCATAATATTTTTTGAAATGCTATTTGCAGGAACATTTAATTGAGATAAACATTGTGCAATTCTCTCCGTCTCTGTGTTAATACCAGCCATGGTGAGGACGCAGGCCGATCGCCCACATTTAACAGACAACGTGACTGTACCTGCGTGGAGCCGTATCCTCCGCCGTAAAACCTCTGCTCTGTCAGCCAGTGGGCAACCGGGCCTGCTAAGGGGTACACGCCGAGCTTGAGGAGGGCCAGCAAGGCGTACGACGTGGCTTCTATCACATATAGGTCAGACGAGGTGTCCGCCCAGTGGTTCGAACCTTAAACAGTAACAGGAAACGCATCAGACACAAAATGGCAGAGCATTGGTTCAAAATATTCGGCTGCAACACTCCAGGGGAGCAGTGATGGGCTTGTTCGCATTGCTCACTGCTCTTGTCCTATCTATTAAGGACTTTTTGTGAGTAGAGTGGGGATGTGAGTCTAAATTGTAACCCAGGACATTTTATCGACATTTATACCGATCACTTTTCTCGCTATGCTTCTTACTGAGGACAACAAAGGGTTGCAAATGGATGAAGATGGGAAGGGAGGACTTTGGCTTATTTTGGAGGCCATATTGGCAGGACCTTGGCTACTACAAATATAGCCAAACCCCCCTCCCCATAAAAGTCAATGGGAGGATTTCAGCTACAGCCAAAATTGCCAAAGAGCTCCCGAAGTGGCCCCTACATGGCCCGACGTATAATAAAATAAAAATCATTAAAAATAATAAACTAAAATAAAAAAAAAAAATGATACAGTAATGAAATCCATTACTGTATTTAACATAAAATTATATAAAATATTTTTTATTCAAATTTAAAAAATGCTTATATATTATAATAGTATATGTACATTAATATAACATTAATATATTATAATTGCATGCGATTATTTTTGTGTTTAAAATATATTTACTTTACTTTTTCTGCACTTTGATATTCAATTGTCCAACTGAAATCGGGAGAATTGATAGGTATGTGTATTTCGTGTACCTTTCCCAAATTCGGAGCGGGTATGCTATTCATATTGAAATTATCCCCATCCGAATGTTTCCAATGTTTCGGTTTCCGAATGACTCGTAGACACGATACAAATATCAACGGAACTGAGTAGACGGATTTTGGTAATTTCGGAATGTTGGCTACTTTGCTCGATCTGGGTCAATTTCATGCCTCTATATTTCCTCTACCGACTGAAGACTGACTTCAAAGATTACTGCTCAAAATGTACATAATGCAACATACCGTCTGAAAATCTCATCAGCTGCGTGTGGTCCGGGAGTTTCCCCACCAAGGAGAGAGCGTAGGACACGACACAGACGGTGTAGGGCTTTTTCAAGGACTTAATCCGACCCTCCAAATAATTGACGCTTTTAGTCACAGCATTATCTAAATCCTGAGGATTTAGAAAAAAAAAAGATGAAAAACAAGCTTTATTTAAAAAAAAAACAAAATGCAGAATCTCACTGGTTATTGTCTAACTGGAAATGGCCTCATGTCGGAAAAACAAAAAAACACACAAAAAAAACCCACTGGTATGTTTGCCAGCACAAGGGGGAATACGTGGGCGTGTCTTTAGAGATGCTAAACCACAACCAGGGATCTTAGGAAGATATTTACTAAAAAAGGTGGTATAGAGATGGACATTAATCTCGGCAATTTAGCTATAAATTGTGCAGAGACAAACCTGGGGAGTTTGCAAAGCAGGAGAAATAACCAGGTCTGTCAATGCACAAGGTATAGATAAATTGGTAAGATTAATGCTTATCTCACCTCAACTCATCTCAAGTCACATTAGTAAATAGCCCAAAGCCCCCGCACCCCCGGTAATATCATTACATAGCTTGAAAGTAAACCATATTAAAACATAACATGATAGCATGAGTATAAAATAGACATGTGTAAAATTAAAATTTTCGTTTCGTTTTCGTCCATTCGGATGAAAATGTTATTTATTTCGTCTAAAACGAATTTCGTTCATTAATGCATTCGTTCCAGACGAAATTCGTTCATTATTTTCGTTTCATTTTATTCGTTCGTACGAATCAATTGACCTACACATTCCAGAAACCGAAAGTCTATAAACCAAACTTCCTTCAGTTTATAGACTTTCGGCTTATGGAATACATGTAATGCTATTAGCTTTCTATAAACCGAACTAGAGTCCCCATTCATAAGAATTTCTTATAGCATAGCATAGAATAGCATAGAATTACATGTATTATATAAACCGAAAGTCTATAAACCGAACGACCTTCGGTTTATAGACTTTCGGCTTATAGAATACATGTAATTCTATGTATTCTATAAACCGAACTAGAGTCCCCATTCATACGAATAGGTCAATTGACCTATTCGTATGAATGGGGACTCTACTTCGGTTTATAGAATAGCATTGTAATGCTATTGGTTTTCTATAAACCGACTCTATTTCGGTTTATAGAATGCCAATAGCACGAATGAACGAATGATTTTCGTTTATTAACCATTCGTTCATTCGTTTATTGTTAGTTTAGCATTTTCGTTATTCGTTTTTCGGACGAATGGAAAACGAATGCACATGTCTAGTATAAAAGGCATTTAAACCAAAGAAAAGTTCCCCGGGAAACAGGCAAAGCCTAGGTGGGAGGGGGCATGTATGAGTGAGGGGTGTGAGTGGCACCTATGACAGTGCTGGGGGGGAGTGGCTGTGGGTTGGGGTATGTAAGGACCCCTCCATCTTGGATTCAGCAGCCATTTTAATTTCAAACATACACAGCAGGGAAAATCTCTCTCTCTGCTCGTGTCTTTAGAAAAACTGCCTAAGGTATGGATGTGGAGCACATTCTGGCGGCCCTTAGGGCTGAAGCGCTGCTGGATGGTGGTGCACACCTCCAGCAGCAGATGGCTCGGCTGAGGGGGACTCAGTCCGGAGCCCCCGTTCCTGAGGCTGGTCGCGGGTCGGGCAGGCGCGTCTCGCGCCCCCCCGCCCGCCTGAGTCCTGTTGCAGGCCCCAGCGGTGGGTACCGGAGTCGTAGCCCCGGAGATCAAGAGGGACGGCGGCGCTCGTTTCCCGCGAGGCCGGTGAGTACGCCTGGAAGGCCCCGGCCTTCTCCCTCCCTGCCCCGTAGTGCTCGCTTGCAGGCCGCAAGGCCTACTGCCTCTCCGGAGGTCTCCCCGCTCCCACCCCTTATCCAGGGCGGGCCGTCGCCGGCCGCGAGGCCCGCCCGTCGGGCTTCAGGCCCACGCCAGAGTGCTTCCCCGGCCTTACCTACTTCCACACCGGCCAGGACCCTCCGGTCCGGCGGTGTTGTGTCCCCTGGAGGTCAGGCGGTGGTTACCGCGCCTCTGGTAAGGCCCCCGGTGGTGCCCACGCCTCCTGGTCCCCCCAGGCGAGAGAACGGAGGGCATCCCGCTTACCTCCAATGCTGCCCGGCCCAGCTCCTCCTGCGGAGGGGTCCCTGTCGGGCTACTCATAAGGGGAGGATGAGGTATGGACCCCCTCCCCGGTTCCCCATTCCTCAATGACAGCCCGTGCTGCCTTGGCTGAGGGTCATGGGCCCACTGGGCCCCATTCAGGGGGGAGGGTCTCTGATGGCACTGTTTCTTATCCTCAGGTTGTACTTTATTCTCATGCTCCGGTGGGGCAACAGGTGCCCCCTCCGGTGATTCAGTCGGTAGCGGGTGCCCTTCCTACGGTCCCCGCTGCGGGGCTGGCGCCTTCCGGCCTAGCAGCGCCTGGGCTGCTACCTCCAACCGGTGAGTGTGGTCTTTTACCGGGGTCTGGTTTGGCGCCTGCGTGGGAGGGTTTGATGCGGGGTTTGCAAGGGGTATTACTGCATTTGTCTGCGCCCGGGGTCCCAGTGACTCCTTCTGTATCACAGCAGCTGGACGCGCAGCTGCGGGGGGGTGTGGGAGGCCGGGGGGTTGGCTTGTACGGGCGTGATGGGTACTGGGCCTGTGACGGTCCCCGAACAGGCCCCATTGCAGGCTTTATCTCCCCCGGTGGTGGCTACGGCAGGGGATGCGACGGTCTCTGGGGTGGAGTCTGGGGCTAGTATGCTTGAGGCTCCGGTTACGGTTGTGGCCCCGGTGGCTAACGGGGCTTCCTATATGTGCTGGTCGGGCCCGTTGGGCCTGCACCTGAAGCAGGAGGTTAAGGAGAAAATCTTGAAAGGGGAATTCCTGGAGATATTCTCTTTGATTCCCCTAGAGGATGTTCCTCCTCCTGAGAAGGAGTTAAAAGACTCCGAAAAAGAAAAAGAGAAATACAAGTACCGTAAGATCCCTAAGACCTACGGTAACTGGATTAGGGGGTTTTCTATTTTGGCTAGCGTGATGGGGGAAAAATATCCTGAGCGATGCTCGTCGCTTTTCTGCTATCAGGATCAGATTTGGACGGCGTGTAGGGTCTATGGGGGACTGAGTTGGTGGCGATACGATGAACAGTTTCGCCAGCGCTTGGCCGTGCGTCCTACGCTCTCCTGGGATCAAATGGACATCGGGTTATGGCTGTCTATCATGACGCGGCCCGCATCGGCCCAGGGGGGTCTATCTTCCTTTCTCGGGAGGCCGGCGGGATGGGAGGAACCACCCCCCACCCCGTCGGCCACGCAGAAGCGTCCCGGGTCTTGCTGGCAGTTCAATGATGGGCAGTGTAAATGGGGGTCAAACTGCAGGTTTAAGCACGAATGCTCGGGGTGCGGAGGTAATCACCCCTCCTCCCGTTGCTTTAAACGTGGGAAGTCAGGCGATAAGTCAGACATGGGCTCAAAGGGGGAGGACGCCGGTGGACGTCGCCGCGATGCGCCCGTGGTTAAATAGGTACCACAACCGCAGGGCTGCGGATATCCTGTTGTCGGGTTTTGAAGAGGGATTTTGGATCCCTTTCCAGGATCGACCTACGGTGATGTCTTTTCGTAACTTGCGGTCAGTGGCATCATATCCGGCAGTGGTGAGGGAGAAGTTGGCGAAGGAGATTGCTATGGGGAGAATGGCGGGTCCCTTTCGGGACCCTCCACTGCATAACTTGCGGGTGTCTCCCCTGGGGGTGGTACCCAAGAAAGAGCCTGGCAAATTCCGTCTCATACACCATTTATCGCATCCCCACGGGGGTTCGGTGAATGGCGACATTGACGCAGAATTGTGCCGGGTGTCTTACGTGTCTTTTGACGCTGCGGTACGGATGGTTAGGGCCGTGGGAGTGGGGGCCCTTATGGCTAAAACGGATGTTGAGTCGGCTTTTCGGTTGCTGCCCGTGCACCCGGAATGTCATCATTTATTAGGATGTTTCTTTGAAGGGGAATTTTACGTGGATTTGAGCTTGCCCATGGGGTGCTCAATTTCCTGTTTTTATTTCGAATGCTTCAGCACGTTCTTGGAGTGGGTGGTGCGCACGGAATCGGGTTGTGACTCTGTGCTGCATTATCTTGATGATTTCCTGTGTGTTGGCCCTCCCCGATCTAATGTGTGTGCTCACCTATTGAGATCGGTGGAAATGGTTTCGAGCTGGTTCGGGGTTCCATTGGCTCCTAGCAAAACGGAGGGCCCAGCGACGTGCCTTAGCTTCCTGGGCATCGAAATTGATTCGGTGGCCGGGGAGTGCCGTCTGCCGTCTGATAAAGTGGTGGGTCTCCGGGTGGCGGTGGCCGAGGCGCGGCGGGTGCGTAAGATACAACTTCGCCCATTGCAGTCCTTATTGGGTAAATTGAATTTTGCCTGTCGGATTATTCCGATGGGCCGGGTTTCCAATAGGCGTTTGGCTGGTGCCACGGCTGGGGTTGCTCATGCTCACCATTTTATCCGTTTAACGAGGCCCTTGCGGGAGGATTTGGGGGTTTGGGATTCTTTCTTGGAGAATTTCAATGGGAAAGCCCTGTGGCAGGCCCCTGAGGTGTCCAACAGGGATCTCCATTTATATACCGACGCGGCAGGGTCTGTGGGTTTTGGGGCTATCCTGGGGAAGCAATGGTCCTCTGGGGTGTGGCCGTCGGAATGGCGGACATCTGGCTTGACGCGGAATTTGGCATTTCTGAAATTGTTCCCTATATTGGTGGCGTTGGAACTTTGGGGGTCGGCCCTGCGGGATAGCAGGGTCGTTTTCCACTGTGATAATATGGGTATGGTTATGGCTATCAACAACTTGACGGCCTCCTCCCCTCCGGTGATTAGGCTCTTGCGGCGCCTGGTGCTGCGGTGTCTTTGCCTTAACGTGACTTGTAGGGCTGTGCATATACCCGGAGTGCAGAATGTCATAGCCGATGCCATTTCTCGTTCGCAGTGGCCGGAATTCAGGGCTGCGGCCCCTTGGGCGGACGAGGAAGGATCCCCCTGCCCTCAGGACCTGTGGGCCCTTGGGCAGGACGAGTAGCGGAATGGGTGCAGGGGTCAGTATGTCATGCAACCTGGGAGAGGTATGGGAAGGCCTGGGCGGAATGGGAGAATTTGGAAAGGTCCCATGGTGGTTTTCGGACCCTGGAGGATAGTATTCAGGGTCTGTTGTGGTTGTTATGGCATTGGGAGGCATCGGGGATATCCCCTGGGGTGGTTTCGTGAAAACTTGCAGGTTTGGCCTTTGGATTTAAAATCCGCAGGGTCTCGGACATCACGAAGGACTTTGTGGTGCGCCAGGCCCTTAAGGGGTGGCGCAGGGGTAGGGTGAGTAGGGACTCTCATAGGCCTGTGTCTGGGGCTCTTCTTTTGGGGCTCTTTCATACGTTGCCATCTGTTTGTTCATCTCCTGGTGAAGTGACACTGTTCAGGGTTGCCTTGGCTTTTGCCTTTTTTGGTGCTTTGCGGATTGGGGAATTGGTGAGCCCCTCAAAGACGAGACAAGGGGGACTCTTACGGCAGGACGTGCTGAGGGAGCCGGGGTCCCTGCGGTTTTTGATACGTCGTTCTAAGACCGATATGGAAGGGAAAGGTGCTTGGGTTGTTTTACAGGAGGTTAGGGGTTCGGTGGTATGCCCTGTGGCATGCTTGGATTCCTACCTTCTTATTCGCCCAGAGGCCCCCGGCTCTCTGCTACTGCACTTGGATGGGTCCCCATTGTCACGTTTTCAGTTTTTGCGGGTATTTAAAAAATCTTTGGATGCTATGGGGATTCCTAGTTCCGAATTTGGGGGGCACTCCTTTCGGATAGGGGCGGCTACAGAGGCCTCCAGAGTGGGTTTTTCGGCACGGGCGGTGCAGCGCATAGGGCGTTGGGAATCGCGCCGGTTTCAATCGTATGTTCGCCCGGCTGGACTAATTGATTCTTCACCTTTCTTGCCCGTTTAGATCATGGCCATATAAGAGTTGGCTGATCGGCCACTCTTATATCTACTGGGCTCGACGGCGTGCAGCTGTCCGCCCGGGATGGGAACGTATGGGTTTCTCTCCTTTCCAAGCGGAGGTTCGATGGCTGGGGGCAAGAGGGATGAGGTGGATCCAATTCCTACCTGAGGTGGTTCAGTTGGCTCGGCTGGTGGGTCCCCCGGATATAATAGTTATTCACCTAGGGGGCAATGATTTGGGCACCGCTCCGGTATTGGCATTAGGGGACGCTATCAGGCGGGATTTGGCCAGGTTGCAGGTCTTATTCCCGGATGTAGGTTTGGTTTGGTCTGAGGTCGTCCCTAGGAATTACTGGAGGTGTGCCCAAAATCAGAGGGCCCTGGAGCGTTCTCGGATTAAGTTGAATAAGAGGGTCTCCAAATTTGTATTGGGTATAGGGGGGATTACGGTTCGTCATAGGGTGTTTGAGAGGAATGCGGCTGTTTTCTTCCGCAGTGATGGGGTTCACCTGACTGATGTAGGTTTGGATCTTTTGAATTTGGCCTTGCAGGAGGCTCTGGAACAGGCCATGGCTTTGGTGGGTGGTCACCGCTGATTTAAGGGGGGTTAAACAGCGGTGTCTGTGGCGGGGTGGTCCTTGCCAATACTGTTATGAATGGAGGATCGAATCAAAGGATGGACAGGGTGGCCACTCTCCTAACCTCTCAGATATTAGAAGGATGGCTAATGGTCGTGCCCACCGAGCTAACAGTCGGCTGGTGGTTAGCATCAGGTTTGAAATAATGCTGGAATTAGTATGGACGAGGGGAGAGGGGTGTCCCTCTAGGGACTCCAGTTTAAAGGATGGTGATTTAATGTTTACAATTGGCAAGGACTATTTGGAGCTGTATGTTAATTATGTTTTGGTGTGTTATTAAAGTATTTATATTTATATTTTACAGAGTTAATAAGTTATAAGAAATAGATGAATAAAGTGGAGAAGGTCTGGCATACAGTTCCTTTCGGTTTTTGTTAAATAAAGAAAGCTGTGGCCTATTTAACTCCATACATGTCTCGTGTCATTATTGGGAGAGGGTATGGGGTTTATAAGTAAGTAAGGAACATTCCCCTTTACATCATACATGTAGCCCAAATAACAGTTTGTGTGTATGAAAAAAAAGGAAAATAAATGTTGGTCTATATTGTGGACATTAATTGGTCTATTAAATCTTGATGTATCAGAAATATAGCAGGCTATTCACTAAAAGGTGAGGTGCAGGTGAGCTGGAATGAGATGAGGACTGTGAAGGAACAAACCTGGCGAGTTTCTCCTGCTAGAAGAACAGAGTTGGCCAGGCATAACTGTTCAAAAGGGAGAGGACTCGAGAGGAGAGTGGGGAGGAATTCGGCCTATATTAGGGCCTTCTTGGGAGGACTCTGGCTATGTTGGAACTAGCCGAAGTCCTCCCACAGAATTCAAAGGGAGGACTGTGAACATATCTGAAGTCTGCCCCAAAATGGGCCGAAGTTTAAAAAAAAAAAAAAAAAAAAACCATGATAATAAATCAAAATAATGTTAATAAACTTTTAAAAAAATGATTATATTAATGATATATATATATATATATATATATATATATATAATTACTATATTTATGTGTTATATTTGTACATACATTTGTTTCTATTATTCATATTCTTTTTATTATTCTTATAATTTATAAAGTTCAATTTGCCAGCTATAAGCTGGTGAATTTAAATGTCCAAATTTGGGGCACTTTTGGGGGCTTTCGACCCTTTCAGAGTTCCCTGAACCAAATACGGCCGAAGATCGGACTACCACTGGCCATATTCCAGTAGTCAAAATTTGGATTTTTCCCATTTCAAGCCAGATTGGCGCATCTAGAGTAGACTCCATGGTCTTTAAAAAAAAAATAGCTGAGAGAGCCAACGTGGACACTTTCCAGGGTTCATAGAGAGGCTTTAGGGAGTTAAAGTTAATTAAGTTAATTTTTTAGGCCTTCGTGGCCTTTATTCTCACTCTCACTATTCTCATCTCAAATGATAGGAATTGTACAGTAAAGGCCATCGTGAGATTTATAAGGTTATATTGCCCCGCGAAAAATGCAATGAACTGACCTGGACTTCTGTTTTGCAGATCTTCTGTGCCTCCACCAGGGCTATCAGGACGAATGCAGTGAGGGAGGCATCTGGTTCTGTGTTGCCGGATCCTCCCTGCAGAGGGCGAGAGAGAGAGAGAGGACATCTCCACTTATAGAATGTTCATTCAGGTATTCTCCAGTCTGATCTCCGTACCCCCTATTCCCCTCACACAGCCCCGAGGTGCTTTACTTTAATTTGGGGAATTCAGGAGACTCATGAACTGAGTGAATGTTTATTCACTCAGTTCATGAGTCTCCTGAATTCCCCATCAACACTAAATTTTGGAGATCAGTGACCTACTCAGTGGGAGTTGCTTTTAGTGCAGTTTATGAGTAATCTATGAGTAAGTGCTGATACAAGTGGGCACTTTATTTGCCCCCTCACCAGGTCTTGGTAAAATCCATCTCATGGTCCTTCCTATCACCACCTCCATATCGGTCTTGTTACCTACTGCCACTTATAGTAAAATTGATCAGGCCGTTCTATCACTTACCCCCATACTGTAGGGTATCCTGTCACTTACAGTGACATTGATCAGGCTGTTCTATCACTTACACCCATACTGTAGAGTATCCTGTCACTTACAGTAACATTTATCAGGCTGTTCTATCACTTACCCCCATACTGTAGAGTATCCTGTCACTTACCGCCATCGTACTGTCCATCTTATGCTTTATGCCAATTTCACACAAGGTCCTATCAACTTACCACCATCTCACCATGAATGACTGGAGCATCCTCCTGGAAGATCCCATCAGGCATCTGCTTATTGAGAATCAACCACTGCACAGCCCCGCACAACACCTCCTTTTCAATATAAATCATGTTGTATGCCATGGAGAACACTTTCACTACATAAGCCGTGAGCCTGCAAGGTTAGAGAGGAACAGAGAGGGTGAGTGGGATTACGCTCTCTACAGCACGCTCTTGGACATAATTGGCCATAGGAGCTTTCGGAGATTTCTGTGCAGGAACATGCATCTAGTGCAACCCCACTGGACCACCAGATATATCAAGAGGCTGTGCCCCGCCCTTGGATCACCAGGGAAAGAAGGAAACTATACTATGTTTCCTTCAATACAGCAATTCCAAGAAAGCTTATCGAAGCACTTGATGTGACTGCCAGGGCTTAAGCAAAAAAAAAAACAGGATGGATGCACAGAAAGAACTGAAATGGCAATACGGGCGAGGACGGAACTTGGTGGAGGCGCAAACCCAATGTGGCAAATAATCGGAGCTGGCGAAAGCGGCTCTCCCGTGCACTGGGATGGGAAATAAAAAAAAATGAGAGACAAAGTGATCTAGAGAATGGAGACCTCGTCCAGAACATCAACACAATCTCACTCACCAGGTGCTGGCAGGTCGGTTAGTAAAGGCCGCGTAGGAGTTGTCCGGTTTACGGTACACCAACTGCTGAAGGTACCCTGAAAAAGACAAGTCTCAACATATGAGGCACTTTTATCTTAACTCCCAGCATAACTGTCCATTAGCTATGTGTCCACGTGAACATAGGCTTCCTGTGAAGTCACCACATCATTAGCAGTAGATCATCTTGACCTCCAGACACCGCCAGCTGGGCGGGCAACACGTCCAGTGGACTGTTTTAATGGGTGGTAATTGAGGTAGACCTCCCATTCAACTATGGATGGAGACCTTCAGTACAAAAGGTCCACCAAAAATTCCCCAACCTGAAGGAACCAGAAGATGTTCTATGTTTTCTCACCCCCCATGTTCTATGTTTTCCCATCCCCCATCGTTTTCTCCGTTGACACTCACCCTGTTTGATGGCTTTAATAGCCTCGTCTCTGCGGTGCAAACCGATTTTCTCCCACTGACTGGTGGTGTCGAGGTAATGGGTGGCGATCACGCTCGGGGTCATCGTCATCATGTTCTGCTCCCCGCACCCGGAAGGCACTGTGATTAAGTGGTTCAGCTTGGAGCCATCGATAGAATTCTCCAACGTTTCTCCCAGAAGGTCGCCTGGAAGTGTAACATCCATTAGGGGAGAGGTGCAAAAAGAGACAAAGAGTGCAATGGATACAAAGTAGCAACCGGGTTCAACCTACGACATACGATAGGCAGTTGCCTAGGATGAAAGATAGTCATGGGGAGGCAATGGAGGTTCAGTTTTATTGCCCATTGATGCCTCTCACTGTTCCTGCCTATGTTTAATTCCTTATATAACTAAGATCCCTTTTTTTGGGCTGGGGTGCTTGAATTATATGTGTTTTGTGTTGCATGGCCCGGCACCAGTAAAGCCTTACCTTTCAGGCTGACATAGGTCTCAGGATCGCTGTTTGGAACGATATCATTGAGCGGGACGGGATCGATAATGAATGTCTGAAGTCCGTCTGCTACGAGAGAGAGAGGGTAAAGTAGAAGACTCATCGATGTAGAGGGGGAATATTGCTTACAGAGAGGAGAAATCAGGCAATGAATTGATTGTGTTGTTATGGAATATAGTTGTGCTTTAAAGAAGCAAGATTATAAGATCGAGTATTGGGGCAAAGCTCTAAAAGTGGAACAGTGATCAGTAAAACTAACGGAATGTTCCTGCTGATTGTTCCACTTTTAGAACATTCTAGAACTACTCCATGAATTCTAGAGCATTCTAGAACTACTCCGTGAATTCTAGAGCATTCTAGAATTACTCCGTGAATGGCTCCATCTAGTGGTTAAGAACGTTTTTATCTATTTTTACCAATGAGCCAATTGCATTTTCCTTATGCACTGACCCGGCACTTATACATATCTGTCATATGAAGAGGGCCAAATCCTCTGGCCTAAGTTTCAGGGTTAACAAAAACAAATTGGCACAAAAAATAAAATAAAATAATACACAGATTTTTTTGTATGTGTCACTCTTTTCACCCACAGGAGAGAATTTTCTCAGCAAATAAGAGAAGATACAACAGCACGCAAAGCATAGTACCTTTTGCAGAACGTAACGGGTCCAGTATTACACTCTGAATGGTTTTAGCAATCCTTATTCCTTCCGGCTAAGACAGAAAAGAGTTACATTGGTTAGCGTACCTGTTAAGTAACTTCTAGTCAATCCCACCTAGCTCTCGCTGTCCTCAAACACTGTTAGGAACAGGAAGCTTACTACTCATCCTACTAGAATACCCGTTAAGTAACCTCTAGCCAATCTCACCTAGCTCTCGCTGTCCTCAAACACTGTTAGGAACAGGAAGCTTACTACTCATCCTACTAGAATACCCGTTAAGTAACCTCTAGCCAATCCCACCTAGCTCTCGCTGTCCACAAACACTGTTATGAATAGGAAGTTTACTACTTATCCTACTAGAATACCCATTAAGTAACCTCTAGCCAATCTCACCTAGCTCTCACTGTCCTCAAACACTGTTAGGAATAGGAAGTTTGGTACTCATCCTACAAGAATACCCGTTAAGTAACCTCTAGCCAATCCCACCTAGCTCTCGCTGTCCTCAAACACTGTTATGAACAGGAAGTTTATTACTCATCCTACTAGTAAGTAAGTAACTGATGTCATGGGTCATTATCCTGGTCATTCCAGGTCACTTACCACCACCTTCAGTTTCTTTACTACACCATCGCTGTAGAGTATGTCTCTAACCAACGCCTTCACTTCCACCTGCAACTCCTCGATTTTTAAGGGAACCAGAACGAATGGGATCACGACAGAGCCCTCTGCCTCCAGCTTCACGACCTGACGGAAATTGTTCTCTTTTGTAGAGGAGCTGCAGATATCCTTGTTGTATATAAGATCCACGAGCACCTGCCAGTCAACAAGAAGCGCTAAGAGGACATCGGCCACTCAAATTATACATTGCAGTCACAAGGGGGCGCTAACTGATATACTGTAACTTACAGGGCAGAGTTCTCAAAGAGGAGGAATGTGCAACAACATTCCATTGGCGTCCATGAAGATTGCACCTCAAAAACCTCACTAATGATCGAAAAACCATCTACAACAGTGCTGGAGAACAGTGGCCCTGCCCATAGAGCCCTAGGACTTGAGATTCACACCAGCCATGGTCTAATCTCAAAGCCAATCCCAGCGATGAGCCCAATCATAGCTCTGCTTTTTGGGCCCCATCGGCGAACCGAAAGGCCCTTAAGTTCAGACTACTCCGATTTGCATGCCGGCATTTTGGCATTCAAAGCCTTTCCGGAGCTTGGCTGACTGAAATTGTAGCTACGGTCCACCCCCCAAGATTTGCATGGTTAGGACTTTGGTGCCATTTTGTGTGGGCCTCGTCTAGCAGGGAAAGAGCCAAAGTCCTCCCATGGAAGTCCCAGCTAAGATAATGCGACAGTGTTAAAGTTATACATTAAACCTAAGGTTATAGCTAATGTTGGCCATCTTCTTTTTCTATTATCAATGAACCTGGTAATGCAGATATGAATTATACATTCGTTTTCTAGTGATATTTTTTACAAATGGATGCACAAGTATATTGATTAATCATCACCCAATCATAAAATACAATTTCTTTGTTATTTCGCCATCAGTACAATCAACAAACCAATCACTCAACGAGAACCGCCACCGAATGTATGGTGGTTTAACGCCCATTCCCTCCAATGGCCACCCCATACCTCGACGTCCTGATTGATGTAGCTGTACAGGACGACCCGGATCTCCACCTGCTCATTACGAACAACCGAGTACGGGAGCCGCAGGTCGAGGAAGAACTGTTTTCGGACGGTGTAGTTAAAGGATGGAGCAACACAGATACCTATTGAGGTATATAAGAAAATCACTCAAGACATCGCTCCATCTATCTGATGCCATGTCCACCTTGCTCGATCCTCCCACCTTAATTACAAAGTTATATAACTTTTCCAACCCAACTATTTTGGCCTACTCTTTTGCAGCTTTGTTTGGTAATTCCCCACTGGTCACTACTTAGGTAATAGACCTTGCAAATTCCTCATGTTCATCCAAGCTAGAGTTTTACCATTCACAAGCTTGGTTCAAGTGCTGATCCATAATAAGTTTACCACATAACGTGGCTAACCCGTGGATTTCTCAAACCTACTTGTGGCCACAGGAAAGTCACCTGGGCCTCCTGTTGCACAGACCTGCTGAGAAAATTATTCCAGTAGGTATACAAAGTCACATCCCCAGCCACTTATGGTCATACTACATCTGGAAGACAAGCTCCCCCCCCCCCCCCCCCATTTTCTCTTGTCCTTGGTGGAGAAGCTGGCCAAAACTGTGATGCATTGAAACGTCGGAGGAGCTGGGCAGACCATGGAAAGATGGAGCGGCAGCATCCCCAACTCAGAATACAAGAGTTTTACCCAGGAGTTCCAGCAAGCACTTTTCAAAAGCCTTTGTTCTAAACTCTATAGGTAAACATATATGTTAATGGCCTCATGATATGCTTTCTAGCTTCTACGGTTATACACTGAAGGGTGAGTTGAACCTTTCCTTTCACCAATTTAACTATACATTGTTCAGGGACAAGTATGGTGAGTTTCCCCTCACTTGGCAAACTCACCAGGTTTGTCCCTGCACAATGTATAGCTAAACTGGTGAGATGGAATGTTCACCTCACCTCAACTCACCTTCTGGTGAACAGTCCCCCATCCTGATACGTTTCCTGCCATCCCATTGGTTGGAATTTGAAAACCACCTTCGCGAGGTGTAACAACCTGCTCTTTGTCTAGAACCAATCTTAAAGGAATAACAGTGTACGTGGATTCCCATAATCCCTGGTATTCTGGTATTCACTGCTAACATACCGGATTTTTGTCACATGACCTACCTGTAGTAGGAGACATGCCAATAGCCACAAATTCCCAGGTAGTGATGGAGTCCGGCAGTGACGGTGTAATAATCTTGGATGAGTAGCTGCGTGTAGGGAAAGGACAGTCAGGACCAGACTGCAGAAGATTACTAGGTTCTCTGTGCAAAATACCAAGTGTTTAGACCCGCGGACTGCAAAAAGATGTCCTTTATGGAAGACCACGTTCTAAAGGCTCAGCCTAGGAACTGTGGGTGGGGCATAAACAAAATGCGGGCAGGAAAGACCCCGCCCATAAAAGGTGTATACACAAATGGACTGGGCTATCCATAAACTTCACCCACTTGCCTCCTTTTAAAGTCCCTAATGGGGAACCAGGACATAGGTGCAATGGAGGTGGGTATATAGGCTAAAGGGGAGATTTGATATTGTCCATGCAAGGCGGGGAGCATGGTTGCCTCCTACTCTAAATCCACAGCTGGGGGTTTTGGACCTTAGTTTCCAAATTCAAGCTGAAGTGGGTTTTAATAGGGGCACACCACACCCAAGGGCCGCCGGGTTAGAAAGTGTGCCAGTGGCTGCCAAAGCTACCGGGCTACCATTTTTAAAATGCAAATTGTCTCCGTGAGCACCAGAGTGCACTGCCGTTCAGACCCATCTAGGTCTGTCTAGGCCTAATCTGAACTTACCCATCCCGATCAGCTTTCGAGGGTAACGTTTCAATTTTCCACAGCCAGCTCTCGGAGAAGAAGCTTCGAGACACGATACTCTGCATTTCCATGTATTCCTCGTCGTCCTCGTCGGTCTCGGTTCTTTGGCTGTTTATGACGGACACGCGATGATGGACTGAGATGGAGAGAGAAAGAGCTTGTGTAATGTCAGCTTTATGGGCCATCGGAACAAGGAGGGGTATGTTGGTAAGTGGGATGGGAGGATAGAACATGGGGAAAGTTATAGGGGTATCCATGACAGACACTCTGCTTGGTATCACAGTTAGAAATATTGGCCTAATGATGGCCCCCCCCCCCCAAAAAAAAAAAAATTCAGCACCAGGGCCTTGATGGTCATCCTCCCCCACTAGACACTGGATAGTAGGGATAAGGAAGAAAAAAAAGTTAAAAGGGAACAAATTTACATAGATAAACTTTAAAAAAAAAATCACTTGCCAGCAGAGCAAAGATATCCCCTCACCAGTGATTTGCCTGCGAGCAAGCAGCATGGTGTATGTGTGATACCCCTCGCCCAGACTGAATCCCATGCAGCCAATCGCGCCAACCGCATGGTTTGACAAGCGAGTGCCCACAGGTCACGTGACCCGGCACTCTGACGTTAGATCGCAAATAACATATGACCAAGCATCATGGGTAGTGTAGTTCTCCCAGCTGATGTACAGATATATTCGTTTTAAATACAGAAAACCATGAAGAAGAAGAAGAAAAAAAAGAGGACTTTTACATTTCATCATTTGTTTACGAAGACCGAGTCCTCCTCTTCTGACCGGCTCTGGCTCAAAGACTAATTTGCAGCACTCCAGGAAGACTTTAGCACAGTCGCCTCCGTCCAGGACGTACTGCATCCGCCGCTGGCAGGAGTATTTCATGGGATTCTCCTGCATTCCTTCCTCGCAGCACTTGCGCAGACGCTCATCCGCGTATTCTTTCACTGGGGGGAGGGGGGAAACACGGCGACCAATGAGCAACGCCTAATAATACGACTGCACCGGTTCAGTAAAAACCCGTGTTACTCCTTTTCGAGCGGGCAGAATTGGTTTAGCAAAATCATTGAAATTCATTGATTTAAAGTGATAGCCAACCGTCCATCCCTATAAACCCCCCCCCGCACCCCCCCCCCAAAAAAAATGCTTGACATTTGGCAGGACACAGACCCCTACCCCTCCATAAATACCTTTCTGAGCTTTAACACCCGTAAGAAGCACCGACCGGCGTGATCTTGGAATTTCCGCACAACGCAGCTCTACGGAGAGAGATGGTATTATCAGGAAAGTCTGCCTTATCCAGACATATGAATGAATGGACACATGTGTATGGGTATTACATTCAAGGACGACTGTCAGAAAAGTTATATTTAATCGAAAAATGTAATCAGTGTAGGCTTTTTTTTTTAATGAACGAATACAAATTATTGGGCCTATTTGCCTATCTAGTACTATCAGGGGTCAGCCATGTTATTTAGAATCTTGGGTCAAATAATGAAGATCCGACCCATCCGACCCGAGATGTCCGCCTGTCTGATAGAGCTAAACAACCAAAGAGGGCTCAGTTTGGTACTTCAATTATATTCCTTAATTAAAGCTTTTCTATTCAATCTGCCTACACTTGCAATCTTTCAATTAAAAAGAACTTCATAGTTTGCCGACAGTTGTACATTTAAGAGTATAATTATAACCGAATTCTGTCTAATTACAACTATTTGCCCTCTACGTTCCGAGACCCATCACCATTTTGCTACCACTCTTTATAGTGCAGTAATCTGCCAGCCTTGATTGCAGACCCTAATCTTTGTCCTCTAACACTCACAGTATCCTTGTTGCCTTCATCTCTGAGGATAAAAGATTGTCGCACCCGGGGATTTAACTGCTTCACCCAAGATTGTCAAGATCCAGCTCTAAGTCCTTGGAGCGTAGACACATCCCTTGCAAGAACAAGCATTCCTATCCTTGCTCCTCTTACTTCTTTCTTAAGAGTCAGTTAAGAAACTCTGGTATTTAAGATAAGACCATTTGTTTAAGACCGGCACTCAAGATGCCAAAGTGTTGTAGCAGTACTCAACTCACCCCTTTCGATACCAACAATGAATATCAAATTGTTAAGCACTTTTTGCAATAGTATTTCATAAAACAGATTGTAACCGTTATTAGTATACAAACTCCTTCATATACCACACATGTTGTTCCTTTTTTTTCATAAATAATGATTCACCCTGTATGTTCTCCTTCCAACTTGTTTAATATATGTATGTATCTATTTTTAATCTACTGTTAAATGAGTAACTCTGTGTAACTCCATTCTGGTCTGGGTCCCCAGGACATACTTGGAAAAACGAGAGAAATCTCAATGTATTCTTCCTGGTAAAACACGTTCTAAATAAATAAATAAAACCACAGTGGTGGCATTTCACAATTAGGATTTATTTATTGATATTTAAAGGACAAACAAGTTATGCTCAGTTGAAAGACGGCATCAAGTGTAGTCGTTTTGAAAGAGAAATGCTTTAACGGCAGAAAACAACGTATCATATTGAGCCCTCTTTAAGCCCTATAGCTCTGTCAGGAAGCAGCCATGTTGTTTAGAATCTCGGGTCACAGCTTTGTTTATTTCTATCATGTGACTGAAGATTCTAATTTAGGTTTTTGCCCTGAGGTGGACAGAACAAATACTTTGTTTCTCACCAAAAAAGTAAGTTGTGTTTGACAGAAGAAAAAAAAATGCCTTCATCTGACCCGCGATTCTGAACTGACTGAAGGAACTATACAGAGAAAGGATGGCTCAATAAGGTACTTTTTTTTTTAAAATTCTTTCATTAAAGCATTTCTATTTAAAACTTCTACAACTGATGCAATCTTTCAATGAAACATTTAAGATATTGTCGCCTGTAGTGCACATTTGTTGGCTATCTACCTATATACCGGTAAGAGTAGATGATAGCCTGATCTGACTGTTCCTAGTCTGATCTCATATCGGTAACAAAATATTATCTTTAACATGTACCCCCCCCCCCCATTTTTCTCCTATTTGTTTATAAACAAATGTTGGTTCCTCTGGGACCCGTACTATTAAATAGGTATTTATTTCCTCCCCCGTCTGTTTTATTTATTGTCCAAAATCACAGTTCTCTCTTACCTGATCGGGTTGGAGTTTTGAGACCCGTGGTGGTGTCAATGGAAAGACCAGCATCTGTGAAGACCCCAGCATTATCATTCCCTCCTCCAGGACTACAACCAAGGTCACTTCTCTCCACCTCATTCCATACCTACAGAGCACAACCCACACACACACACACACACAAAAAAAAAAAAGCAAAAATCAAGCTCCTCCTCAGTGTTGGTGCTGTGACTAATCGACGTTGAACGTAATTATGGGACTTAGAGTAGATTAATTTTCCTCACCTTGGATTGTGAAAGTCTATTTCTACTGTTGAGCACATACACAGCTCGGTCCACAGCCACCAAGCCAATGCTAGCTCCAGGGTCACCTGTGAGTTTCAGAGCCAATTTAGATCCTGGTTCTGGTCTCAGGACTTGTTGTTTGGGGTCTTGGATGATTTCAACCTATCGGGGTGAGAAGATATTGAGTCACGTGTAGGTAAATGGAATAACCTTACAATGGATGTGACAGAGCAGCAAAGGAACAATAAATAGATAAGTTGCCTATAGCATTCAAAAATATATATAACTTTATGAACAGGTGCACAATATCCAGTAAATTGTTTGATGAAGATGCTAAACGTTTGGAACCAGAAGATGAGGTCATTACAACTAAGGACTGCTGAATTTTGTAGGGACTTAAACATTGGCTACACTGTGAATGTAGAGAATTGACCTATTCGTATGAATGGGGACTCTATTTCGGTTTATAGAAAGCCAATAGCATAACATGTATTCCATAAACCAAAAGTCTATAAACCGAAAGACATTCGGTTTATGGAATACATGTAATGCTATTGGCTTTCTATAAACCGAAATAGAGTCCCCATTCATAAGAAAGACATTCGGTTTATAGACTTTCGGTTTATGGAATACATGTAATGCTATTGCTATTCTATAAACTGAAATATTCTTATGAATGGGGACTCTATTTCGGTTTATAGAAAGCCCATAGCATTACATACAATGTTATCGCCGAACCCCGAACTCCAACATACAGTGAAATGTCCGTGTTCGGGTCCGTGGTCCAAAAAACGTAATGTTCGGTATGAACCCGAACAGTGTGGTTAGGGTTCGCTCAACACTATTTATGACATCACCGGTGGTTTGATATGCTTATGAACTGTCTTTCGATGGAAAATGTACTATCCGCATATCACACCACAGATGAAGTCATAAACAGGATCCTCCCCAGACACAAATCAGATACATTTTTCTCTTAATTAATTGTTCATTTCTTGCAGTTCTGAAAATGTAAAAAAATTAATTCTGTACATTCACAATTTAAACAATATTTTGGCGACAAAATCTCTTTAGCTTGAGAGGGACAAGTATATATATAAAAAATACTCTGAATAACATAAAGATCCTGCTTAATGCTGTTAAACTGGCATGATATCACTATAAGAAAAATATTCGCGTGGTTAAATGATATATAGTGGAACAAAAATCTAAATCAGATACTGGTGTCTTTCCCGGTCCCTGGTACTTACTACCTAATGGCCTAATAATTACCAAACAAAGAAAAGAGATATAATGTTAAAAATACTGTGCAGGTGCTTAGTTCCAATAGATCAGTGGGGTCGATCTACTCAAAGTCGAGAATAATTTGAGGATGTCGGCTTTGACCTGGAGACATAAGGGGTCATGTACTAAACAAGTGCGGTGGGGAAAAAAATAGGTAAAACATGAGTAAGGAGCAATTAATGTCCTTTTAATCTAAAATTTACCAGCAGAGACATTCACAGTATATAGTGAGATGATAATAATATTGCAATTGCAACAATAATAACAAAGTAAAAAAAATGTGACTTTACCTTTCTAATGCAGGACTTTTCCATGTCCACCCAAACAGAGTCGGATACGATCTCGTTGCTAGAGCCGGTCGCCACATAATACGCCACGATACGGAATGAAGGGATAAAACTCTCTTTGATCAACAAAGACTTGGACACCGTGCTTTGGCCGGCCTGCCGGTCCTGTCTACCTACTTCCACGATCCTGCCCCGGCTCAGAATCTGAAGGGCAAAAAAAAATCAGGTGAAGCTTACGGACAGAGATAGTCAGATATCTGACTCCAGTCAGAGTAGTCAGATAGTCTGGAGTTAACATCTAAAAAAATAATAAACATTTATAAAATGAATATAAACATTAATAAACATTTAATAAATAATAAACATTTAAAAAATTAATATAAACATTAATAAACATTAAAAAAATTAATATAAACATTAATAAACATTTAATAAATAATAAACATTTAAAAAATTAATATAAACATTAATAAACATTTAAAAAATGAATATAAACATTAAAACAATTAATAGAAACATTAATAAACATTTAAAAACATAATAAATACATTGTTACAACAACGACGATGAAGAAAGCAGTAACCCGGCGATGAAACAGTCCGTCGCTGGAACTTCCGCGATGAAAGAGGCGGTGCTGGAAGACGGTCGATGAAGAGGTGGGTATGAACTGGAACACGTTCAAACCACCGCGATGAAGTATCTGCGCTGAAGTGGCAGCGCAGAAGAGTCCCATCCCCAGTCAGATACTATGACGGTTGACTTTGCCTTGTATGGTATGGTAAGAATCTATTTTTCGTGGATACTCCACGGACTTAGTAATACAAAACAAAATGTACTCAGCGCATGATCTTTCTAAAATCTTGATGAAGACCTTGTGGTTGAAACATTGTCATTCCTAAAGGAATGCTGAGCATATTTTGTTTTTTGTATTGCTTATGGGGGATTGAGTGGTGTCTCCTGGACTCCGACCACTCGGGAAATTATATTGTACGCTAACTTGTAGATATCTTTATTATCTGTGGACTTAGAGAACATCCGAAGTACTGCAATGATGCTAACAGCGGCAGGTACCCACTGGTTACCCAGTTTTGTGTATATGTAGGAGTTTGGGTGTGCGGCACCAAACTATTGCGGGCAAAAGAGAAGAAAAAATGTTCTCCACCACAAAGCCCAAAGTGTTGGACAGTGTGGGCTCGTAAGCGTGAACTTTAAAATAATAACGCCAACCGAAGAACCTCCTCTTCCAAACGGACTCCACCCATTATTGATTTAAGAAGGATAAACCCTTGGTATCCTAACCCTCCTCCACAAACACAAACCACCACCTCCGTGGCGGAACACAACCAAAGTAATGACGATCGGCCGGGTTCTACAGTTAAATCGACACCTGTATTCTGCATCTTAACTACACTAGAGGTGAAAAAGGAAAAAACATACCTTAAACAGAACAGAGCCCTTTAAAACCCTCAAAATATTCAGCAGGGATGACACCAGAGAGCAGGAGGGAAACGTCTCCAAACTATATGTTACTCTTGGGAGATCATGCTCCAGAGGGCGTCCATTTATTGCTGTGTGGTTAATGACTGCGTAGAGTGACCCTTGATCTTTCTAACGTCCCAGGCCCACAGTTACAGGTCAGCAATTCAGTGTATACACAATACATTAAGGTGACCCACAAAATGGCATTATGGGTGGGGCATGTACCGAGCACTGCATAGCCACACCCACCAATCTAGATTACCCTCGTTTGCTTGTTTTTTTTAAACAGATCTTTATTAGCCGTTTTCCTCTTCTTTTTTAAGATATTACTTTCCTATAAGTTGGCACACATTAGCATCAATAATTGAGCAATGTAATATGGAAATCAACGAAGCCCATACATGTCCCCACTATCCCTCATTTTCTTTTCTCTTCTCCAACACTTTATTTGCCTTTTTTTTTTTACCTTCCTTCTAGCTTTTTTTCCCCTTATACAATTTTAAATATACAAAAATATTTCCCTTGTTTATAATACTGCCTTAAACCTATCAAACCTTTCAGGACAACTAAACTTATTTAACCCTTGCTCCTTCTCGCTGAGAAGTGTCCCCTTCTCCCAAGCAAACCTTAACACATGAGGTTATTCTGTGCTCTGCC
This sequence comes from Pelodytes ibericus, assembly GCA_036172795.1. NCBI lineage: Eukaryota > Metazoa > Chordata > Amphibia > Anura > Pelodytidae > Pelodytes > Pelodytes ibericus. The sequence goes on along the minus strand of CM069858.1, from coordinate 215,621,410 downwards.
TCACAGCTGCTCTGGCGGCCAGATACTTAAATTGGCCTCAACAGCTGGATACCTAAAGCAACCGCAGCCCACAGCAGCCCCAGGGCAGGTGAATTTTCCCAGTATCCCTGTAGGCCAGGCCGGCCCTGCCCTAGAAACAGAAAAAAAGTGCTTCGTGGCGCAGGTTGGAGGGAGGGTGGAAGTAGCTGCGGGCCAGATAAAAACTTCCCAGGGGCCGTATTTTGGAGACCCCTGTACTGCAGCATCCCAAGAAGTAGATCTCCTTACCAGGTAGGTGATGTGCTTGATCTGATCTTGGATCTCCATCTTTGCATTCTTAAAATAGAAGTTCAAAAGTAGGGTATCTCCTGGTTGGACCTGAGCGTCAATGTGAAGATAATTCCCCGACGCGCTTTGTGGTTTGTACGGCTGCACATTGACTGTGCCTGTTGCCTGACGTTGCTCAGCAATATTGTCCGCCTTCGTCTGGACCTAGAATTGTAAAAGCAGGACAGGATTCAGCTTAACATAATAGTTAATAAATAAATATACACATTCTCAGGACTGGATCAACACAATGCAATACAACAACCAATCATGGTTGCAGGAAATTCTATCCTTCCAGGGGATGCTTGATTCTGTAGACCTGAATTTCTGGGGAAGAGGAGTACACACACATAGAAACCAAGGGGGGGGGGGGGGGGGGGCAGATTACTATTAGTATAAGGATCCCCATATACTATGAGACAGACCCTGATCATGATTGTCAAAAGTACATTGCTGACCAATATTATTAGGAGATACCAAAGAGTTGATACCTAACAACCATTGCCAATGAACCATAAATGGTGATGTGATACCACCAGGACTGACATGACATCACCGGTATTGTTAGTCCACAAGAGGTACTATGTTAGTGTCTGAAATAATATATGTACATGTATTTTCATATATACTAACTGGAGTATGGGATATATATGTGTTTTTATACGGGACGTTAAAAATGACAGGTTGATTGATGAGGGAATTGCACCATTTATACCAAAATCACATATTTTGAAAAAAAAAATAATCCAATCATCAATTTTATTTTTCTAATATGCTGTTATGGCATATATTTAGCCATTTCCACGGTAGTTAAGCACTTTAACATTGAATTTATAGATTTCCATTAGTAAGGGAAATATCCAGAGCTACATGAATAGACCAAGAGATTGTAGAGATAGCCCAGGACCTACTTACATTATCATGGCAAGGGGACACTACTTTGATGAAAAACCAAAGGGTCTACTCTATAAAGAGAGAAATGCAGGGAACTGAGGTGGGAATTATAAACTTTAGGCCAAAGGAGCTATGCTGTAGGTCTGTGGTAGAGTAAAGCACATTCACATCCAACTGTAACTTCTATACTGCCACTAATATTCAGTTGTAAGCCTATGATATTATTATTATTATTCAGCTGTAGCTCTGTGGTACTGTGCTGTGTTCTCATTCAGTTGTAACGCCATGGTACTGCGCTGTGCACTCACATTAAGTTGTAACTGATACTGCGCTGTGCACATCAGTCGTAACTCTTTTATACAGCGCTGTGCAGTAGCAATCAGTTGTAACTCTTTTATACAGCGCTGTTGTAACTCTTTGATACTGCGCTGTGCAGTCTTATTCCTTTGTAACTCTTTTATAAAGCGCTGTGCAGTCACATTCCATCATAACTCTTTTATACAGCGCTGTTGTAACTCTTTTATACAGCGCTGTGAAGTTACATTCAGTTGTAAATCTTTGATACTGCGCTGTGCAGTCACATTCCATTGTAACTCTTTTATACTGCGCTGTGCAGTCACATTCCATTGTAACTCTTTTATACAGCGCTGTGCAGTCACATTCCATTGTAACTCTTTGATACTGCGCTGTGCAGTCACATTCCATTGTAACTCTTTGATACTGCGCTGTGCAGTCACATTCCATTGTAACTGTTTGATACTGCGCTGTGCAGTCACATTTCATTGTAACCGTTTGATACTGCGCTGTGCACTCACATTCCATTTTAACTCTTTGAGACTGCGCTGTGCAGTCACATTCCATTGTAACTGGTTGATACTGCGCTGTGCACACACATTCAGTTGTAACTGATACAATGCTGTGCACTCACATTCAGTTGTAACTCTTTGGTACTGCGTTGTGCAGTCACATTCAGTTGTAACTCTTTGGTACTGCGCTGTGCAGTCACATTCAGTTGTAACTCTTTGGTACTGCGCTGTGCAGTCACATTCAGTTGTAACTCTTTGATACTGCGTTGTGCAGTCACATTCAGTTGTAACTCTCTGATACTGCGCTGTGCACTCACATTCAGTTGTAGCTCTGTGGTACTACGCTGGGCACTGGATTTTTCTTGGGACCGACGACGAAAACCTCCGAACAGCGTCCTCCGTCCCCCTGCATTTTGGGATCCGCCTCCCGCCATTAGCCACCACTAGATGAAGTATCGGTAGAGTAAGCACATGAAATATATGAGCAACTCTTCTCTGTCTGCAGCAGAACAGCCTAAAGAAAGTGTTGTCTATCTGTGTGGCACGAGCTCCATGTGAAGCCAGAAGTTGCAAGCTGAGCAGAGTGGATCGGTGGAAAGATCTTAAATACAGCCCTTAAGACAGAAGGAAGAGGGCAAGGGCTGCCTCTCTGGGAGGACTGAAACATTGCCTCTAGTAAAAGGTGGTCAACCCTCCTTCTCCCAGTAGGAAGCTGTATGGGAAGACCCAGGTGCCGAAGGGTGAGACATTCGGTGCAGGGTCAGGAGCCCAGATAAGCTTCAGAAGTAACTTCAGTGGGAGAGAAGTGGCGAAACCATGAGTTTCTATCAAGCTACAAGTGGGGAAAAGATGGCTACTAAAAAAGGATGTGAAAACAAACAAAACAATAGAAAAGAAAAAAACAAAAAAAACAGAAAGAGGTTGAGAAGTAAAAGAGAAGCGAAAGGTGAGAAACATTTCAAGCTTTTTTTCACCCCGAATGGACAGAGTTGACTGTAGAAGAGTGTTCGAGAATTTGAGCAGTGGTGTTAGTGGCCGGGAAAAGGAGTCAAAGGGAAATACCGGACCAGACCCTACAGAAATCTCTCCAAAATATATAAAAAAATTGCCTAGACGCACAGTTGGAAAACAAAATGAAACAAGAAATGCATGGACATACTAAAGAAATAATGGAAGAACTAACTAATCCGGGAGAAATAATAAAAAATAAATTATTTCAAGCTGAGATGATGAGTAAATGAGTGAAAACACAAAATTTCTTGACAAAAAGTTGAAGGCACCAGAAATGAAGATGGCGTTGGAGATAGAGGACCGCTCATGGGCGGGAATAATGTCCGATTTCACAGATGGAATTTGGAGAAATGTTTTGAGAGATTTTTTCCAATTTGGGGAAAAACGTGAATGCAATGGAACATTTTCACCTAGTTCCTGAACCAAATAAGGCTGTAGAACATGTACCAACAGACATTGTGATCTGTCTACATTCCTTTAGATTTAAGTCTCAGATTTTGGCAGCGCTGAGAGTTAAGCCTTTGGCGGGCTCAGAATGTAAGGACATTGAGATTTGTTTCTGACCTTTCAAGTTACACAAGAAGAGCCCGTCAGGCTTTGGCACAGTATATATCTTAATTCTGAGGGCACACAAAATAAAATATGTTTGGGTGTTCCCTACTAGAATTAATTTGTCATGTGAGGGAGAGAGAGAAGTTTTTGTGTCACCTCAAAATCTGTGTTCATGGTTACAATAGAAGAGCAAAAATTAGGTTAAGATTGATATTAAAGAGGCGGGAGAAGGAGATGGGAAGGGGGGCAGCAGTGGAAGACAGAGGAGATCAATGTTTTAGTCAATTAATTAGGAGAAAGAATGGATAAATGGGGGTGAGTTGAAATCATTTTTTTTTTTATATAAAAGTGCATAATAAAAATATGATTAAGGTATTAGGAAATTTTTGTAAGTGTTAACCAAATGGATGGTGTTGTTTATTCAAAATACAATTATAACTCTATGGTACTTTGCTGTGCACTCTCATTCAGATGTAACTCTTTGGTACTGCGCTGTGCACTCACATTCAGTTGTAACTCTTTGGTACTGCGCTGTGCAGTCACACTCAGTTGTGACTCTTTGGTACTGCGCTGTGCAGTCACACTCAGTTGTGACTCTTTGGTACTGTACTGTGGACTCAGACTCAGTTATAACTGGTACTGTGCAGTCACATTCAGATGTAACTGGTACTATGCTGTGCAGTCACATTCAGATGTAATTGGTAATATGCTATGAAGTCACATTCAGATGTCACTGGTACTATGCTATGAAGTCACATTCAGATGTAACTGGTACTGCGCTGTGCAGTCACATTCAGTTGTGACTCTTTGGTACTGTACTGTGCACTCACACTCAGTTATAACTGGTACTATGCTGTGCAGTCACATTCAGATGTAACTGGTACTATGCTATGAAGTCACATTCAGATGTAACTGGTACTGCACTGTGCAGTCACATTGAGCTGTAACTGGTAATGTGCTGTGCACTCACATTCAGGTGTCACTGGTACTGTGCACTCACATTGAGCTGTAACTGGTAATGTGCTGTGCACTCACATTCAGGTGTCACTGGTACTGTGCACTCACATTGAGCTGTAACTGGTACTGTGCTGTGCACTCACATTCAGCTGTAACTGGTACTGTGCTGTGCACTCATACTCAGTTGGAACTCCTTGGTACTGTGCACTCACACTCAGTTGTAACTCTTTGGTACTGTGCTGTGCAGTGACATTAAGTTGTAACTCTTTGGCACTGTGCTGTGCACTCTCATTAAGTTGTAACTCTTTGGTACTGCGCTGTGCAGTCACATTCAGTTGTAACTCTTTGGCAGGGCCACCACCAGGAATTTAAGGGCCCCTTGCTGAACAAATTTTCTGCCCCCCCCCCGACAATATCTCCCACTCTCCCCACCTACCCTCACAAGCATGTTATTCCGGTCTACTGTAATATGGAGGCTGGTTGGGAGCAGTTGGTCAATATGCCAGTAATATTTTGCCACTCAATATGCCAGTAATATTTTGTCACTCAATAAGTCAGTATTTTGCCCTCAATATGCCATTCTTTTGCCATTTAATATGCCATTCTTTTGTCCCTCAATGTGCCATTCTTTTCTCATTTAATATGCCAGTATTTTCCCCCTCAATATGCAATTTAATATGCCAGTATTTTTCCCCTCAATATGCCATTTAATATGCCGGTATTTTGCCCCTCAACATGCCATTGAATGTGCCAGTATTTTGCCCCTCAATATGCCATTTTTTGCCAATTAATATGCCAGTATTTTGCCCCTCAATGTGCCATTTAATATGCCAGTATTTTGCCCCTCAATGTGGAAATATGCCAGTATTTTGCCCCTCAATGTGCCAATATGCCAGTATTTTGCCCCTCAATATGCTATTCTTTTTCCATTTAATATGCCAGGATTCTGTATCTCAATGTGCCATTCTTTTCCCATTTAATAAACCAGTATTTTCTCCCTCAATATGCCAGTATATTGCCCCTCAATGTGCCATTTAATATGAAAGTATTTTGCCCCTCAATATGCCATTTAATATGCCAGGATTTTGACCCTCAATGTGCCATTCCCTTCCCATTTAATATACCAGTATTTTTCCCCTCAATATGCGATTTAATATGCCAGTATTTTCCCCCTAAATATGCCATTTAATATGCCGGTATTTTGCCGCTCAACATGCCATTTAATATGCCAATATTTTGCCCCTCAGTATGCCATTTAATTTGCCAATATTCTGCCCCTCAGTATGCCATTCTTTTGCCAATTAATATGCAAGTATTTTGCCCCTCAATGTGCCATTTAATATGCCATTATTTTGCCCCTCAATATGCCATTCTTTTGCCATTTAATATGCCAGGATTTTGCCCCTCAGTGTCCCATTCTTTTCCTATTTAATATACCAGTATTTTTCCCTTCAATATGCCATTTAATATGCCAGTATTTTTCCCCTCAATGTGCCATTTAATATGCCGGTATTTTGCCCCTCAATATGCCATTTAATATGGCAATATTTTGCCCCTCAATATGCCATTATTTTGCCAATTAATATGCCAGTATTTTGCCCCTCAATGTGCCATTTAATATGCCAGTATTTTGCCCCTCAATATACCATTCTTTTGCCATTTAATATAACAGTATTTTGCCCCTCAATGTGCCATTTAATATGCCAATATTTTGCCCCTCAATATGCCATTCTTTTGCCAATTAATATGCCAGTATTTTGCCCCTCAATATTCCAGGATTTTGCCACTCAATATGCCAGGATTTTGCCATTTAATAGGCCAGGATTTTGACCCTCAGTATGCCAGGATTTAGCCCCTCAATATTCCAATTAATATGCCAGGATTATGCCAATTAGCATGACAGGATTTTCTCCCTCAATATGTCAGGATTATGCCAATTAATATGTCAGGGTTATGCCAATCAATATACCAGGATTTTGTCACTCAGTATGCTCGTTATGTACCACCCTCCTCCCCCCTTCCCCAGTACTTACCTCCTTCCTGCTCTGTCTGTCTCCCGGTACTCTGCCGGTCCGCGGCTGTGAGGGAAGCGTTGTGCGCTCCCCTCCAGCCGCGCTGATCAATAAAGTTTGTTAAAAAAAAAAAAATGCGACCAGAGTAACTCCGGTGTCGCATCTTTATTTAAACAAAACTTATTGAAACCGCGCGGCTGGAGGGGAGCGCACAACGCTTCCCACACAGCCGCGGACCGGCTTAACGGAGAATTTTTTTTTTTTTTACCTGGCTTGACCCGGGCCCGCCCGGGACGCCAGTATCGCCCCGTTATCCCCTGCTCTTTGGTACTGTACTGTGCACTCACACTCAGTTATAGCTCTATAATAACTTAGTGTTCACTCACCTTCAGGTTGTTTCCTTCCTGAAGATTGTTGATGATAATCTTAGCTGATCCATCCTTGGCAGTATTTGAACATTGACCGTCTGCTAAACACACTCTGACCCCTGGTGCTGGAGACCCATCAGGGTTCTGCAAGGACATCTGCAAAAATGGTAAAGAATGGTAAAAAAAAAAAACTAAAGATATGCAGAGACCAACAATTTATACTCTAGTGTACACATAAAACAAACATTAGTATGAACCTACCACTTCTGCTGGAAGGCCATTCCACGTATCCACTACCCTCTCAGTAAAGTAATACTTTCATTAGTCCCTGACCTTATCTTATATCTAGGATAGCCTTATACCTATCCCACGCATGCTTAAACTCCTTCACTGTATTAACCTCTACCACTTCCACTGGAAGACTATTCCATACATCCACTACCCTCTCAGTAAAGTAATACTTTCATTAGTCCCTGGCCTTATCTTATATCTAGGATAGCCTTGTGTCTATCCCATGCATGCTTAAACTCCTTCACTGTATTAACCTCTACCACTTCTACTGGAAGACTATTCCATACATCCACTACCCTCTCAGTAAAGTAATACTTCCATTAGTTCCTGGCCTTATCTTATATCTAGGATAGCCTTGTGCCTATCCCACGCATGCTTAAACTCCTTCACTGTATTAACCTCTACCACTTCCAATGGAAGACTATTCCATACATCCACTACCCTCTCAGTAAAGTAATACTTTCATTAGTCCCTGGCATTATCTTATATCTAGGATAGCCTTATACCTATCCCATGCATGCTTAAACTCCTTCACTGTATTAACCTCTACTACTTCTACTGGAAGACTATTCCATACATCCACTACCCTCTCAGTTAAGTAATACTTTCATTAGTTACTGGCTTTATCTTATATCTAGGATAACCTTATACCTATCCCACGCATGCTTAAACTCCTTCACTGTATTAACCTCTACCACTTCTACTGGAAGACTATTCCATGCATCCACTACCCTCTCAGTAAAGTAATACTTTCATTAGTCCCTGGCCTTATCTTATATCTAGGATAGCCTTATACCTATCCCACGCATGCTTAAACGCCTTCACTGTATTACCCTCTACCACTGGAAGGCTATTACATGCATTCACTACCCTCTCAGTAAAGTAATACTTTCATTAGTCCCTGGCCTTACCTCATATCTAGGATAGCCTTATACCTATCCCATGCATGCTTAAACTTCTTCACTGTATTAACCTCTACCACTTCTACTGGAAGACTATTCCATGCATCCACTACCCTCTCAGTAAAGTAATACTTTCATTAGTCCCTGGCCTTATCTTATATCTAGGATACCCTTATACCTATCCCACGCATGCTTAAACGCCTTCACTGTATTACCCTCTACCACTGGAAGGCTATTACATGCATTCACTACCCTCTCAGTAAAGTAATCCTTTCATTAGTCCCTGGCCTTATCTTATATCTAGGATAGCTTTGTGCCTATCCCACGCATGCTTAAACTCCTTCACTGTATTAACCTCTACCACTTCTACTGGAAGACTATTCTATACATCCACTACCCTCTCAGTAAAGTAATACTTTCATTAGTCCCTGGCCTTATCTTATATCTAGGATAGCCTTGTGTCTATCCCATGCATGCTTAAACTCCTTCACTGTATTAACCTCTACCACTTCTACTGGAAGACTATTCTATACATCCACTACCCTCTCAGTAAAGTAATATTTTCATTAGTCCCTGGCCTTACCTTATATCTAGGATAGCCTTATACCTATCCCATGCATGCTTAAACTCCTTCACTGTATTAACCTCTACCACTTCTACTGGAAGACTATTCTATACATCCACTACCCTCTCAGTAAAGTAATACTTTCATTAGTCCCTGGCCTTATCTTATATCTAGGATGGCCTTATACCTATCCCATGCATGCTTAAACTCCTTCACTGTATTAACCTCTACCACTTCCGCTGGAAGGCTATTCCATGCATCCACTACCCTCTCAGTAAAGTAATACTTTCATTAGCCCCTGGCCTTATCTTATATCTAGGATAGCCTTATACCTATCCCATTAATGCTTAAACTCCTTCACTGTATTAACCTCTACCACTTCTACTGAAAGACTATCCGATGTATCCACTACCCTCTCAGTAAAGTAATACTTTCATTAGTCCCTGGCCTTATCTTATATCTAGGATAGCCTTATACCTATCCCATGCATGCTTAAACTCCTTCACTGTATTACCCTCTACCACTGGAAGACTATTCCATGCATTCACTACCCTCTCAGTAAAGTAATCCTTTCATTAGTTCCTGGCCTTATCTTATATCTAGGATAGCCTTATACCTATCCCACGCACGCTTAAACTCCTTCACTGTATTAACCTCTACCACTTCTACTGGAAGGCTATTCTATACATCCACTACCCTCTCAGTTAAGTAATACTTTCATTAGTTACTGGCTTTATCTTATATCTAGGATAACCTTATACCTATCCCACGCATGCTTAAACTCCTTCACTGTATTAACCTCTACCACTTCTACTGGAAGACTATTCCATGCATCCACTACCCTCTCAGTAAAGTAATACTTTCATTAGTCCCTGGCCTTATCTTATATCTAGGATAGCCTTATACCTATCCCACGCATGCTTAAACGCCTTCACTGTATTACCCTCTACCACTGGAAGGCTATTACATGCATTCACTACCCTCTCAGTAAAGTAATACTTTCATTAGTCCCTGGCCTTATCTTATATCTAGGATAGCCTTATACCTATCCCATGCATGCTTAAACTCCTTCACTGTATTACCCTCTACCACTGGAAGACTATTCCATGCATTCACTACCCTCTCAGTAAAGTAATCCTTTCATTAGTTCCTGGCCTTATCTTATATCTAGGATAGCCTTATACCTATCCCACGCATGCTTAAACTCCTTCACTGTATTAACCTCTACCACTTCTACTGGAAGGCTATTCTATACATCCACTACCCTCTCAGTTAAGTAATACTTTCATTAGTCCCTGGCCTTATCTTATATCTAGGATAGCCTTATACCTATCCCACGCATGCTTAAACGCCTTCACTGTATTACCCTCTACCACTGGAAGGCTATTACATGCATTCACTACCCTCTCAGTAAAGTAATACTTTCATTAGTCCCTGGCCTTATCTTATATCTAGGATAGCCTTATACCTATCCCATGCATGCTTAAACTCCTTCACTGTATTACCCTCTACCACTGGAAGACTATTCCATGCATTCACTACCCTCTCAGTAAAGTAATCCTTTCATTAGTTCCTGGCCTTATCTTATATCTAGGATAGCCTTATACCTATCCCATGCATGCTTAAACTCCTTCACTGTATTAACCTCTACCACTTCTACTGGAAGACTATTCTATACATCCACTACCCTCTCAGTAAAGTAATACTTTCATTAGTCCCTGGCCTTACCTTATATCTAGGATAGCCTTATACCTATCCCATGCATGCTTAAACTCCTTCACTGTATTAACCTCTACCACTTCTACTGGAAGACTATTCTATACATCCACTACACTCTCAGTAAAGTAATACTTTCATTAGTCCCTGGCCTTATCTTATATCTAGGATGGCCTTATACCTATCCCATGCATGCTTAAACTCCTTCACTGTATTAACCTCTACCACTTCCGCTGGAAGGCTATTCCATGCATCCACTACCCTCTCAGTAAAGTAATACTTTCATTAGCCCCTGGCCTTATCTTATATCTAGGATAGCCTTATACCTATCCCATTAATGCTTAAACTCCTTCACTGTATTAACCTCTACCACTTCTACTGGAAGACTATCCGATGTATCCACTACCCTCTCAGTAAAGTAATACTTTCATTAGTCCCTGGCCTTATCTTATATCTAGGATAGCCTTATACCTATCCCATGCATGCTTAAACTCCTTCACTGTATTACCCTCTACCACTGGAAGACTATTCCATGCATTCACTACCCTCTCAGTAAAGTAATCCTTTCATTAGTTCCTGGCCTTATCTTATATCTAGGATAGCCTTATACCTATCCCACGCATGCTTAAACTCCTTCACTGTATTAACCTCTACCACTTCTACTGGAATGCTATTCTATACATCCACTACCCTCTCAGTTAAGTAATACTTTCATTAGTCCCTGGCCTTATCTTATATCTAGGATAGCCTTGTGTCTATCCCATGCATGCTTAAACTCCTTCACTGTATTAACCTCTACCACTTCTACTGGAAGACTATTCTATACATCCACTACCCTCTCAGTAAAGTAATACTTTCATTAGTCCCTGGCCTTACCTTATATCTAGGATAGCCTTATACCTATCCCATGCATGCTTAAACTCCTTCACTGTATTAACCTCTACCACTTCTACTGGAAGACTATTCTATACATCCACTACCCTCTCAGTAAAGTAAAACTTTCATTAGTCCCTGGCCTTATCTTATATCTAGGATGGCCTTATACCTATCCCATGCATGCTTAAACTCCTTCACTGTATTAACCTCTACCACTTCCGCTGGAAGGCTATTCCATGCATCCACTACCCTCTCAGTAAAGTAATACTTTCATTAGCCCCTGGCCTTATCTTATATCTAGGATAGCCTTATACCTATCCCATTAATGCTTAAACTCCTTCACTGTATTAACCTCTACCACTTCTACTGAAAGACTATCCGATGTATCCACTACCCTCTCAGTAAAGTAATACTTTCATTAGTCCCTGGCCTTATCTTATATCTAGGATAGCCTTATACCTATCCCATGCATGCTTAAACTCCTTCACTGTATTACCCTCTACCACTGGAAGACTATTCCATGCATTCACTACCCTCTCAGTAAAGTAATCCTTTCATTAGTTCCTGGCCTTATCTTATATCTAGGATAGCCTTATACCTATCCCACGCATGCTTAAACTCCTTCACTGTATTAACCTCTACCACTTCTACTGGAAGGCTATTCTATACATCCACTACCCTCTCAGTTAAGTAATACTTTCATTAGTTACTGGCTTTATCTTATATCTAGGATAACCTTATACCTATCCCACGCATGCTTAAACTCCTTCACTGTATTAACCTCTACCACTTCTACTGGAAGACTATTCCATGCATCCACTACCCTCTCAGTAAAGTAATACTTTCATTAGTCCCTGGCCTTATCTTATATCTAGGATAGCCTTACACCTATCCCACGCATGCTTAAACGCCTTCACTGTATTACCCTCTACCACTGGAAGGCTATTACATGCATCCACTACCCTCTCAGTAAAGTAATACTTTCATTAGCCCCTGGCCTTATCTTATATCTAGGATAGCCTTATACCTATCCCATTAATGCTTAAACTCCTTCACTGTATTAACCTCTACCACTTCTACTGGAAGACTATCCGATGTATCCACTACCCTCTCAGTAAAGTAATACTTTCATTAGTCCCTGGCCTTATCTTATATCTAGGATAGCCTTATACCTATCCCATGCATGCTTAAACTCCTTCACTGTATTACCCTCTACCACTGGAAGACTATTCCATGCATTCACTACCCTCTCAGTAAAGTAATCCTTTCATTAGTTCCTGGCCTTATCTTATATCTAGGATAGCCTTATACCTATCCCACGCATGCTTAAACTCCTTCACTGTATTAACCTCTACCACTTCTACTGGAATGCTATTCTATACATCCACTACCCTCTCAGTTAAGTAATACTTTCATTAGTCCCTGGCCTTATCTTATATCTAGGATAGCCTTGTGTCTATCCCATGCATGCTTAAACTCCTTCACTGTATTAACCTCTACCACTTCTACTGGAAGACTATTCTATACATCCACTACCCTCTCAGTAAAGTAATACTTTCATTAGTCCCTGGCCTTACCTTATATCTAGGATAGCCTTATACCTATCACATGCATGCTTAAACTCCTTCACTGTATTAACCTCTACCACTTCTACTGGAAGACTATTCTATACATCCACTACCCTCTCAGTAAAGTAAAACTTTCATTAGTCCCTGGCCTTATCTTATATCTAGGATGGCCTTATACCTATCCCATGCATGCTTAAACTCCTTCACTGTATTAACCTCTACCACTTCCGCTGGAAGGCTATTCCATGCATCCACTACCCTCTCAGTAAAGTAATACTTTCATTAGCCCCTGGCCTTATCTTATATCTAGGATAGCCTTATACCTATCCCATTAATGCTTAAACTCCTTCACTGTATTAACCTCTACCACTTCTACTGGAAGACTATCCGATGTATCCACTACCCTCTCAGTAAAGTAATACTTTCATTAGTCCCTGGCCTTATCTTATATCTAGGATAGCCTTATACCTATCCCATGCATGCTTAAACTCCTTCACTGTATTACCCTCTACCACTGGAAGACTATTCCATGCATTCACTACCCTCTCAGTAAAGTAATCCTTTCATTAGTTCCTGGCCTTATCTTATATCTAGGATAGCCTTATACCTATCCCACGCATGCTTAAACTCCTTCACTGTATTAACCTCTACCACTTCTACTGGAATGCTATTCTATACATCCACTACCCTCTCAGTTAAGTAATACTTTCATTAGTCCCTGGCCTTATCTTATATCTAGGATAGCCTTGTGTCTATCCCATGCATGCTTAAACTCCTTCACTGTATTAACCTCTACCACTTCTACTGGAAGACTATTCTATACATCCACTACCCTCTCAGTAAAGTAATACTTTCATTAGTCCCTGGCCTTACCTTATATCTAGGATAGCCTTATACCTATCCCATGCATGCTTAAACTCCTTCACTGTATTAACCTCTACCACTTCTACTGGAAGACTATTCTATACATCCACTACCCTCTCAGTAAAGTAAAACTTTCATTAGTCCCTGGCCTTATCTTATATCTAGGATGGCCTTATACCTATCCCATGCATGCTTAAACTCCTTCACTGTATTAACCTCTACCACTTCCGCTGGAAGGCTATTCCATGCATCCACTACCCTCTCAGTAAAGTAATACTTTCATTAGCCCCTGGCCTTATCTTATATCTAGGATAGCCTTATACCTATCCCATTAATGCTTAAACTCCTTCACTGTATTAACCTCTACCACTTCTACTGAAAGACTATCCGATGTATCCACTACCCTCTCAGTAAAGTAATACTTTCATTAGTCCCTGGCCTTATCTTATATCTAGGATAGCCTTATACCTATCCCATGCATGCTTAAACTCCTTCACTGTATTACCCTCTACCACTGGAAGACTATTCCATGCATTCACTACCCTCTCAGTAAAGTAATCCTTTCATTAGTTCCTGGCCTTATCTTATATCTAGGATAGCCTTATACCTATCCCACGCATGCTTAAACTCCTTCACTGTATTAACCTCTACCACTTCTACTGGAAGGCTATTCTATACATCCACTACCCTCTCAGTTAAGTAATACTTTCATTAGTTACTGGCTTTATCTTATATCTAGGATAACCTTATACCTATCCCACGCATGCTTAAACTCCTTCACTGTATTAACCTCTACCACTTCTACTGGAAGACTATTCCATGCATCCACTACCCTCTCAGTAAAGTAATACTTTCATTAGTCCCTGGCCTTATCTTATATCTAGGATAGCCTTACACCTATCCCACGCATGCTTAAACGCCTTCACTGTATTACCCTCTACCACTGGAAGGCTATTACATGCATCCACTACCCTCTCAGTAAAGTAATACTTTCATTAGCCCCTGGCCTTATCTTATATCTAGGATAGCCTTATACCTATCCCATTAATGCTTAAACTCCTTCACTGTATTAACCTCTACCACTTCTACTGGAAGACTATCCGATGTATCCACTACCCTCTCAGTAAAGTAATACTTTCATTAGTCCCTGGCCTTATCTTATATCTAGGATAGCCTTATACCTATCCCATGCATGCTTAAACTCCTTCACTGTATTACCCTCTACCACTGGAAGACTATTCCATGCATTCACTACCCTCTCAGTAAAGTAATCCTTTCATTAGTTCCTGGCCTTATCTTATATCTAGGATAGCCTTATACCTATCCCACGCATGCTTAAACTCCTTCACTGTATTAACCTCTACCACTTCTACTGGAATGCTATTCTATACATCCACTACCCTCTCAGTTAAGTAATACTTTCATTAGTCCCTGGCCTTATCTTATATCTAGGATAGCCTTGTGTCTATCCCATGCATGCTTAAACTCCTTCACTGTATTAACCTCTACCACTTCTACTGGAAGACTATTCTATACATCCACTACCCTCTCAGTAAAGTAATACTTTCATTAGTCCCTGGCCTTACCTTATATCTAGGATAGCCTTATACCTATCACATGCATGCTTAAACTCCTTCACTGTATTAACCTCTACCACTTCTACTGGAAGACTATTCTATACATCCACTACCCTCTCAGTAAAGTAAAACTTTCATTAGTCCCTGGCCTTATCTTATATCTAGGATGGCCTTATACCTATCCCATGCATGCTTAAACTCCTTCACTGTATTAACCTCTACCACTTCCGCTGGAAGGCTATTCCATGCATCCACTACCCTCTCAGTAAAGTAATACTTTCATTAGCCCCTGGCCTTATCTTATATCTAGGATAGCCTTATACCTATCCCATTAATGCTTAAACTCCTTCACTGTATTAACCTCTACCACTTCTACTGAAAGACTATCCGATGTATCCACTACCCTCTCAGTAAAGTAATACTTTCATTAGTCCCTGGCCTTATCTTATATCTAGGATAGCCTTATACCTATCCCATGCATGCTTAAACTCCTTCACTGTATTACCCTCTACCACTGGAAGACTATTCCATGCATTCACTACCCTCTCAGTAAAGTAATCCTTTCATTAGTTCCTGGCCTTATCTTATATCTAGGATAGCCTTATACCTATCCCACGCATGCTTAAACTCCTTCACTGTATTAACCTCTACCACTTCTACTGGAAGGCTATTCTATACATCCACTACCCTCTCAGTTAAGTAATACTTTCATTAGTTACTGGCTTTATCTTATATCTAGGATAACCTTATACCTATCCCACGCATGCTTAAACTCCTTCACTGTATTAACCTCTACCACTTCTACTGGAAGACTATTCCATGCATCCACTACCCTCTCAGTAAAGTAATACTTTCATTAGTCCCTGGCCTTATCTTATATCTAGGATAGCCTTACACCTATCCCACGCATGCTTAAACGCCTTCACTGTATTACCCTCTACCACTGGAAGGCTATTACATGCATTCACTACCCTCTCAGTAAAGTAATACTTTCATTAGTCCCTGGCCTTATCTTATATCTAGGATAGCCTTATACCTATCCCATGCATGCTTAAACTCCTTCACTGTATTACCCTCTACCACTGGAAGACTATTCCATGCATTCACTACCCTCTCAGTAAAGTAATCCTTTCATTAGTTCCTGGCCTTATCTTATATCTAGGATAGCCTTATACCTATCCCACGCATGCTTAAACTCCTTCACTGTATTAATCTCTACCACTTCTACTGGAAGGCTATTCTATACATCCACTACCCTCTCAGTTAAGTAATACTTTCATTAGTCCCTGGCCTTATCTTATATCTAGGATAGCCTTATACCTATCCCACGCATGCTTAAACTCCTTCACTGTATTAACCTCTACCACTTCTACTGGAAGGCTATTCTATACATCCACTACCCTCTCAGTTAAGTAATACTTTCATTAGTCCCTGGCCTTATCTTATATCTAGGATAGCCTTATACCTATCCCACGCATGCTTAAACGCCTTCACTGTATTACCCTCTACCACTGGAAGGCTATTACATGCATTCACTACCCTCTCAGTAAAGTAATACTTTCATTAGTCCCTGGCCTTATCTTATATCTAGGATAGCCTTATACCTATCCCATGCATGCTTAAACTCCTTCACTGTATTACCCTCTACCACTGGAAGACTATTCCATGCATTCACTACCCTCTCAGTAAAGTAATCCTTTCATTAGTTCCTGGCCTTATCTTATATCTAGGATAGCCTTATACCTATCCCATGCATGCTTAAACTCCTTCACTGTATTAACCTCTACCACTTCTACTGGAAGACTATTCTATACATCCACTACCCTCTTAGTAAAGTAATACTTTCATTAGTCCCTGGCCTTACCTTATATCTAGGATAGCCTTATACCTATCCCATGCATGCTTAAACTCCTTCACTGTATTAACCTCTACCACTTCTACTGGAAGACTATTCTATACATCCACTACACTCTTAGTAAAGTAATACTTTCATTAGTCCCTGGCCTTATCTTATATCTAGGATGGCCTTATACCTATCCCATGCATGCTTAAACTCCTTCACTGTATTAACCTCTACCACTTCCGCTGGAAGGCTATTCCATGCATCCACTATCCTCTCAGTAAAGTAATACTTTCATTAGCCCCTGGCCTTATCTTATATCTAGGATAGCCTTATACCTATCCCATTAATGCTTAAACTCCTTCACTGTATTAACCTCTTCCACTTCTACTGGAAGACTATCTGATGTATCCACTACCCTCTCAGTAAAGTAATACTTTCATTAGTCCCTGGCCTTATCTTATATCTAGGATAGCCTTATACCTATCCCATGCATGCTTAAACTCCTTCACTGTATTACCCTCTACCACTGGAAGACTATTCCATGCATTCACTACCCTCTCAGTAAAGTAATCCTTTCATTAGTTCCTGGCCTTATCTTATATCTAGGATAGCCTTATACCTATCCCACGCATGCTTAAACTCCTTCACTGTATTAACCTCTACCACTTCTACTGGAAGGCTATTCTATACATCCACTACCCTCTCAGTTAAGTAATACTTTCATTAGTCCCTGGCCTTATCTTATATCTAGGATAGCCTTGTGTCTATCCCATGCATGCTTAAACTCCTTCACTGTATTAACCTCTACCACTTCTACTGGAAGACTATTCTATACATCCACTACCCTCTCAGTAAAGTAATACTTTCATTAGTCCCTGGCCTTACCTTATATCTAGGATAGCCTTATACCTATCCCATGCATGCTTAAACTCCTTCACTGTATTAACCTCTACCACTTCTACTGGAAGACTATTCTATACATCCACTACCCTCTCAGTAAAGTAATACTTTCATTAGTCCCTGGCCTTATCTTATATCTAGGATGGCCTTATACCTATCCCATGCATGCTTAAACTCCTTCACTGTATTAACCTCTACCACTTCCGCTGGAAGGCTATTCCATGCATCCACTACCCTCTCAGTAAAGTAATACTTTCATTAGCCCCTGGCCTTATCTTATATCTAGGATAGCCTTATACCTATCCCATTAATGCTTAAACTCCTTCACTGTATTAACCTCTACCACTTCTACTGGAAGACTATCCGATGTATCCACTACCCTCTCAGTAAAGTAATACTTTCATTAGTCCCTGGCCTTATCTTATATCTAGGATAGCCTTATACCTATCCCATGCATGCTTAAACTCCTTCACTGTATTACCCTCTACCACTGGAAGACTATTCCATGCATTCACTACCCTCTCAGTAAAGTAATCCTTTCATTAGTTCCTGGCCTTATCTTATATCTAGGATAGCCTTATACCTATCCCACGCATGCTTAAACTCCTTCACTGTATTAACCTCTACCACTTCTACTGGAAGGCTATTCTATACATCCACTACCCTCTCAGTTAAGTAATACTTTCATTAGTCCCTGGCCTTATCTTATATCTAGGATAGCCTTGTGTCTATCCCATGCATGCTTAAACTCCTTCACTGTATTAACCTCTACCACTTCTACTGGAAGACTATTCTCTACATCCACTACCCTCTCAGTAAAGTAATACTTTCATTAGTCCCTGGCCTTACCTTATATCTAGGATAGCCTTATACCTATCCCATGCATGCTTAAACTCCTTCACTGTATTAACCTCTACCACTTCTACTGGAAGACTATTCTATACATCCACTACCCTCTCAGTAAAGTAATACTTTCATTAGTCCCTGGCCTTATCTTATATCTAGGATGGCCTTATACCTATCCCATGCATGCTTAAACTCCTTCACTGTATTACCCTCTACCACTGGAAGACTATTCCATGCATTCACTACCCTCTCAGTAAAGTAATCCTTTCATTAGTTCCTGGCCTTATCTTATATCTAGGATAGCCTTATACCTATCCCACGCATGCTTAAACTCCTTCACTGTATTAACCTCTACCACTTCTACTGGAAGGCTATTCTATACATCCACTACCCTCTCAGTTAAGTAATACTTTCATTAGTCCCTGGCCTTATCTTATATCTAGGATAGCCTTATACCTATCCCACACATTTTTTTGGGACAGAGGTAGAGCCTGTGAAACACTGTCAACTACTGTCACTCGACCTCCCATTCTCTCCCCCCCCCCCCCCCCCCCCTCGGCTTCCCAATTCACTGGGAGCAGACGTCGGGATGTATGTGCTACATACTATCAGCATAGGCTTATCCACGTTTGGTGTGTGCCATTTAATATTCTTACCATTAACATGTAGGGCAAACCGGGCTTGAAATATTTAGAGGTTTTGGAAAAAAGGAATTTAAATGCCGTCTTCACTACGGGGATCCCCGACTTTTCGGCTTCCACCAGATCACTCCCTGCAAAAAAGGTCGAAACACATCACATGCCTGAGTTTCATTACCAGCCTCTCCGACCACGAAGGCTCTTGATAAGGCTCCCGAAACTTTCATACTGTTATAAAAGTACCCACGTCGCCAGTCCTGTTTCAATCGTTTGGGCTTAGCTTTGTGGGTGTGGCTTAAGGGTTTTAGTGGGTTGGGCTTAGGTCACAGTGGGCGGGGCCACCGCCCAAACGAGGTAGAATAGGTCCATTCATGCAACACAGCCAGGTTATAAACAATAAAAAAGTATATATATACACAAATTTGGCAGCGCCACCTGTGGCTATGGGTGGAATTACAAGTCGGCCGCTCTTCATCACGATCGTACCTGCATTGGTTATCACAGTGACAGTGACATACAGTGAACTTCCCAGGAGAAGGTTCAGGTCATGGAATCGTTTAAGGATAGCAAACCGCTGAAGTGTAGCTGTTGCTTTCCCATCTTTCACCTGCGGGGGCAATAAAACTATTGAATTATATGTGTATTCTGCAGCACAGCACACAGATATCACTCCAGGTGTAATAAAGCAGAGGGTCTTTCAGGTCGGCCTACAAGCTGACAAGGGAGAGAAGCCAAGGTGGTGATAAAAAAATCGGGGGTTGGGGGGGGGGGGGGGGGGGAACAAAAGAAGAAGAACAGGAAGCAGAAGGATGGAACTATGGGTAGCAGTAGTCTCTCTGTTGGCAGGGCAATCCTAGAATTTATTTGAAACATTTAAAGGTAATGATGGGAAATAGAATGAAACATATAAAAGCAATGATGGGATATGAAACATATAAAGGTAATCATGGTAAATAGAATGATACTTTTAAAATAATGATGGGAAATGAAACTCAAAGGCAGGGAAGGTGTCATTGATCACTTAAATTAATATACTAAAAGTAACAAGATTACCAACGGGCCGACACACTGACATACCCCCTTCCCTGTCTACTTCCTCAATATTTTTTTTTTTTGACGTATCAGTTGAGACACTGATGGTTCTGTAGGAACTTTCTCAATAGCAGAAACCAAAAGCCAACACAAAAGCGTCCAAGGAACGAAACCCCCGGCAATATGAAAAGGAAGTTATCAAGCTGAAAAAACGTGGGAGAATCCCGGCGCATCTCGACAAAACTCACTGGACGAGACCCGTGTTATAAAGGTGGTCTCCCTGCTGGTATCAAAAGAGGACTGGACTCCAAAAGCCAAATTCAGAAGGGACCCAGCAGCAAGCCAGCTGTTCAACGTCCACAACCCAACAAGCAGTAAGGGCCCCTGGAGTTCACATCCCCTGACCCACCTTTAGTGACACAAACTACTTTGGCTTTAAGTTGGAATTCCCTTGTCAATGGCCTGCACTTCCCTATTTCAAGGATATACCCCTTTAATGCTATAAATAACAGAGTGTATATTCTTACCGTGATTTTGTTCAAGCTGTCCGGGATGGTCTTCTTTTCATTGTTGACCAACGCACCAAACATGGCGTAACCCGTGCCCTCTACCGGATTCCCGTGTAAGAACCTAAAGGTGAGAAGGTCGAATGGTCAGAGGGGCCAAGGGATTCAAGGGATGCATTTACAGCCCAAATAGAAACCTCCTTCCCTGAGTCCCGCACCAGACGTAGAGAGAGCTCCAGAGATAAGAATTGAAAATGACTGGAAACGCGTGGGGTTGCAGTATGTACAAAAAATCTTGAGGTTCAGCGTCGGGGAGGCCTATCTGCCTCTGCTGCTCATATACTATATGAAGGCATGGGAGGGGCTTAAAGGGACAGTGTCACCTAAACAATGTTTTTACACTGAATGTAGAGAATAAAAAATGATCTATACATTGTGGTAGCAAAATTGCAAGCAAATGCCTAAATTAGGATCAACATTTATTTTAAATGTATCTGCGGTGTCTCCGGTTTGTGACATCGCCTGTGGCCCGATATGCAAATTACACATTTCCCATTGAAAAACAGCTCATTTGTATCCATTTTTCTCCTAATTTAGGCATTTGCTTGCGATTCCACCAACACAATGTATGGATCGTTTTCAATATTGTTTTATTCTTTACATTCACAGGAAAAACAATGTTGAGGAGATACAGTCCCTTTAAAAACAGCAGTGGGCGGAGCGTGTCTGAAATCGACGGAAATCAGGTTGAAGTAGGCTGGGCTTTGTAGAAGTGGGTGGAGCTACCGCCAATACCTGGGTTATTTAAACCCCTAAAACGAGTAGTGTTGAGAAATCCAGCCGGGGACCTCGTCCGTGTTCCTTTGTAAGATGCAGGGTTTCGAAAAATATGTGACTAGACACATGGCCCATGTTCGGGGATTCGGTTATAATGCAAACATGACCAGGTATTGGCAGCAGCTCCATAAATAAATGAATTATAATGGGTGTGGACTCACTTGGCAGTAATATCCACAGTCAGTTTGTTGTCATCGATGTAGAAGAAGTTATTTTTTATGTCCAGTAAGACTTCAAAGCTCGGCAACACTGGAAAGGAGAGAGCGTTACAAATTATTACACCTGAATGCCTCATAAAATGAGTCATTCTTTTTTTTTAAACATAAAATAGCAATATTGGGGGAAAAAAATCATCCTATTTGGATCTAGATTTTGCAACAACATTCTACACTCGCTGGGGGCTATTCACTAAAAGGTGAGATGAAGGGGGTTGCTACTTGCCCTGACTCCCCACATATTTAAGGTTCCACTAAGGCTAATTTTTTAAAATGTATTTTTAATTTATATTTTTTTATTTTTTTCACTCATCTCCATAATAGCCAAATTCATCCCCAGGTGAGCCTCTATGATGCCCATAGAAGTCGACGGGGATGATAGAGGCTATTTTCTGTTCGTTGCCATGATGGCTGAATTGCTAGGCTCTTTTGGGGGGTCCCATCAGGGTTTTTTTTTTTTATGTTGCTCAAAATTCGGCTGCCGATATGACTCCTATGTGCCCCCGAATCTCTCCGAGCTTCGGGCCAATTAGTTGGGCCCCAAAGTTCATCGTATAATGTGAAGTGTCTTTTATTCATAGAATATTTAGGTTTAACCTGAAGTAATGCTATCACTTATCACAGGAGGAACTTACCATATTCTTTCACCTCAAATTCGGTTCTGAAAACTTGCTGTGATTCTAGTTTAAATCTGGAGGTTATCTGCCAGAGCCCCACGCTAAAAGAGGGGGGACAAAAAAATGTAAAGATTGCATAGAGCATCCTATACAGTGAATTATAGTGAAACTGTCAATATCAACACTGGAGAACTTATTAGTAGAGTTAAGCGGAAATCTGGATGTCTGGGTTCGACAGGTTCGGCCGAACTTCGAAAAAATGTCCGAGTCCGTGCTCGAACTTGACCCCGAACCCCATTGAAGTCAATGGGGACACAAACTTTTGGCCACTAAAATGCCTCTAAAAAAGTCCTGGAAAGGGCTTGAGGGCTGCAAAAAAATTTGGGTAAGAGTGTCCCCATTCATACGAATAGGTCAATTTACCTATTCTTATGAATGGGGACTCTATTTCGGTTTATAGAATAGCAATAGCATTACATGTATTACATAAACCGAAAGTCTATAAACCAAATCTCTTTCGGTTTATAGACTTTCGGTTTATGGAATACATGTAATGCTATGGGCTTTCTATAAACCGAAAGAGAGTCCCCATTCATACGAATAGGTCAATTGACCTATTCGTATGAATGGGGACTCTATTTCGGTTTATAGAAAGCCCATAGCATTACATACAATGTAATCGCCGAACCCCGAACTCCAACCCGAACATACAGTGAAACGTCCGTGTTCGGGTCCGGGGTCCAAAAACCGTAATGTTCGGTACGAACCCGAACAGTGCGGTTCGGGTTCGCTCAACACTACTTATTAGTCATTTATTTATAAAGAATTTTTAACAGGAAGCATACACTGAACGGTTTAGCCAAAGTAGCCGAGTTGGAACAATTGTCCAAAAAGTAGGTAAAACATGAGTAAGGAGCAATTTGCGATTATTTGTAACATTCTGCGCTTGTTTCCCCATATTTGCGCCTCTTCCGTTTATTTTTATTTAGCGCGCATTTTTCCGGTCGCGCTAATAAATTGCGATTAGAATTGCGCGCGCTAAAGAGCTTTGCGAATAGTTTGGGAAAAATAATTCTTATTTGCGTGTGAGAATGACACCGGCTTTTAGCAAAGCGCTATCAAAGGAGGTAGGAAAAATATTCACAAAATTGCCCGTTTTTTATTCGCAGTTTGTGCGTATGTACTATTGGAGGGTTACATGTTAAGTACATTGCAATAGGGGCAAAGAGCAAAAATAGTTTTGCACATAAAATACATTTGCGTTTTTTTAGTACACGCCCCTCTTTCAGGTTGTCAGGGCTCCATAAGTCATCGTTTTGTGAATGATCCCCAGTACTTCACATGGCACCTAATGTGTATTAGCGAAATGTGTTGGGATTTACACTTTAAAATGTCACGCAGCAAGAATATTGACTAAAAAGAGGGAGCTATGTTCTGGGAGCTGAACATGTGATTATTTCACATAGACGGTACTTGGGTCGATTTGCTAGATCCTGTTACTCCCCTCTATGCCCAGCTGAGTTGGTTTGACACCTAACTAGGAATTTCAACAGAACCAAACTTTTGGGGCAAAACCAAATGTGATCTGAGAATTGAACGGCAGAAATCAGTCTAAAGGGTTACACCTTGCTCATTTTGTGCATGTTACAAGTGTCTTTAATGCATATGGGGGGGGGGGGGGGGGGGGGGGGTATGATAGAAACATTTAAATGCATAATGCAAGGGAATCAACACAGTAAAGGAAGAGAGTATATTTAAATGAAGAAAAACTACCACAACTAGAGGACACAGTCTGAAATAGAGGGGCAAAGATCTAAATGTCATATCAGAGGGGAGTGGATGTATGGAATAGCCTTCCAGTGGAAGTGGTAGAGGTTAATACAGTGAGGGAGTTTAAGCATGCGTGGGATAAGTATAAGGCTATCCTAGATATAAGATAGGGAACTGGGGACTAATAAAAGTATTACTTTACTGAGAGGGTAGTGGATGTATGGAATAGCCTTCCAGCGGTGGTGTTAGAGGTAAACACAGTGAGGCATGCATGGGATAGGCACAAGGCTATCCTTGATATAAGATAGGGAACTGGGGACTAATAAAAGTATTACTTTACTGAGAGGGTAGTGGATGTATGGAATAGTCTTCCAGTAGAAGTGGTAGAGGTTAATACAGTGAAGGAGTTTAAGCATGCGTGGGATAGGTATAAGGCTATCCTAGATATAAGATAAGATCAGGGACTAATGAAAGTATTACTTTACTGAGAGGGTAGTGGATGTATGGAATAGTCTTCCAGCGGAAGTGGTAGAGGTTAATACAGTGAAGGAGTTTAAGCATGCATGGGATAGGCACAAGGCTATCCTAGATATAAGATAAGGCCAGGGACTAATGAAAGTATTACTTTACTGAGAGGGTAGTGGATGTATGGAATAGCCTTCCAGCGGAAGTGGTAGAGGTTAATACAGTGGAGGAGTTTAAGCATGCGTGGGATAGGCACAAGGCTATCCTAGATATAAGATATGGAACTGGGGACTAATGAAAGTATTACTTTACTGAGAGGGTAGTGGATGTATGGAATAGTCTTCCAGCAGAAGTGGTAGAGGTTAATACAGTGAAGGAGTTTAAGCATGCGTGGGATAGGTATAAGGCTATCCTAGATATAAGATAAGGCCAGGGACTAATGAAAGTATTACATTACTGAGAGGGTAGTTGATGTATGGAATAGTCTTCCAGTAGAAGTGGTAGAGGTAAACACAGTGAAGGAGTTTAAGCATGCGTGGGATAGGTATAAGGCTATCCTAGATATAAGATAGGGAACTGGGGACTAATAAAAGTGTTTAGTAGTTTGAGCAGACTAGATGGACCGAATGGTTCTTATCTGCCAGTGACACATTCTATGTTTCTATATAAAAGGCACTTCTTTTTATTTTAGTACAAACTGCAGCTTTCCTGGAGTTTTACGATAAAACAGCGGTGCTCTCTATATTCACTGACATCCTATAAGGCGGAGCTTGGAGAGCTGGGCAGTAACGTTGCTTTGGCAGCTCATCTATTACACGTTAGGAGATTTAATAAAGAGAGAATGACAGGGAACTGCGACGGGAATTTCCAAACTCGAGTCCAGAGCGGCCGATTTGGAAAAAAAGTCTAGCTTTCAGCAGCATTTGGAAAATGTTTTTTTCCAGCTCGGCTACTTTGGTCTAAAGTTTGAAATTCCCATCTGAATTCCCTGTAATTCTCTCTTTATTAAATCTCCTAAAGTGTAATAGATCAGCTGCTAATGTTTTTATGAGCTGGGAAGTGTTAGCAGCTGATCAGGCAGATCACTTTTTTTTTTTTTTTAATGCATTTTTTTATTTTATACGATCTATTACTTCTGTACAAATATTTTTTTCGGGCACGCTTCAAAGTCCGTCTCATTCCTCCTCCCCTTCGATCAGAGCGGAGCTGTTTTTACACAGGGACAAGGTGCGCCTCTGTCAACCTGACTGTTTGTATATTTAAAAAAAAAAAATAACCTTTCACAATGCCAACGCTTTGTAAGTATACATCGAGCGTCGAATGATATACTAATATACCCACCACCCATTGAGTTATGTACAGAAGGTTCTCCAACTTGTATTTAAATATTAGTTTAAATAAATAGTACACTTTAATACCGCTGGAGTACACAATAAAAGCAAAAAAAAAAAAATGTTGAGAAAAGTGTCCTGAATCATACTTATTCTGTCTCCGCCCATCAGCTAATGTTTACATGTCCTATTGGATCCTTGGTGGCCCACCGCCCACCTATCCTGATTGGTCCTCGAGATAAATCCCCCCCGCCTTCCATTATTTAAACCACAGGTTATTCATTTCATCTCCCCCCCCCCCCCCCCCCCCCCCGATGAAGTCTTGTCAGGCGTAAAAGCTCGTTGGGTGCTTTTACGCCTGAGAGAGCAGAAAGCTGCTCTATCTCATCTTCCCTAGCAGGCGCTCAGTTACTTGTTTCTATTTCCGAGGCTGCTCAATGCCGCGCTTTGCAGCCGGTTGGTGTTTGGTAGTAGCTAGTTGGCTGAGTTGCCGAGTCCACCTCAGAATACATAGTCCGGTCACTAGAAGTGATTGAGCTGTAGTGGAAGATGAATTCATTAATTATTCAGCAGGCACAGACGTTTTCTTGACTTTTTAAGTAGTTTTTATTGTGCACTCCACTGGTATTAGTGTATTATTACACATATGTTTAGATTTATGTACACTTTTAATCTTTAAATACAAGTGCCTTGCCTTTGGTTTATATTCTGGGCCTTATTTATCAAGATAAAACTGGTGCTATTTCAGGAAAAAGTGCTAAAGTAATAGTAATAAACATGGAAACCAAATATAGCAGTTTGCTCCAAATTTAGCACTTTTTTTGTGCCCTGATAAATCTGGCCCTCTGTATATAATTCAATTGGTGGTGGTTATACTATACAATTTGATACTGGACCTCTATCTTTGTATCTTTGGTTTTATTAAAGGTTACATTTTACATTTCCTCTTTTGCTTTTGTTTACTAGACTGGGTTACCCACTTATTAACAAGCCCTCTTGCTCTCAGACTTCCTGCCCCAAACCAGCACCACGTCCAGAGACATTGGGTAATAGCAACGAAGCTCACTTACTTAGCAATCTCCGGAAGGGAGTAACTCTTGGAGATAATCCCATTGTTGTCAGTAGAGGAGAACCCATCTTTCATTACGACAATGCCATCTGGGTTCTGCCAAGAGACAAATAGCAAGAGAAATGATAGAACTGCTTCAGACCATGACTTCCAGCCATGTATACTGCCCAACTGTACAGTAGCTTGCAGGAAAGAGATGGGGGGAGGGGGGGGGGGGGGTTTATAATAGAAACCTTTAAATACATAAAGGAAGGAGAGTATAACTAAAAGAAAAAAAAAATACCACAATTAGAGGACAAAGTCTAAAATTAGAGGGGCAAAGATTTAAATGTAATATCAGGAAGTATTACTTTACTGAGAGGGTAGTGGATGCATGGAATAGCCTTCCAGTAGAAGTGGTAGAGCTTAATACAGTGAAGGAGTTTAAGCATGCGTGGGATAGGCACAAGGCTATCCTAGATATAAGATAGGGAACGGGGGACTAATAAAACTATTACTTTACTGAGAGGGTAGTGGATGTATGGAATAGACTTCCAGTAGAAGTGGTATAGGTTAATACAGTGAAAGAGTTTAAGCATGCGTGGGATAGGTATAAGGCTATCCTAGATATAAGATAAGGCCAGGGACTAATACAAGTATTACATTACTGAGAGGGTAGTGGATGCATGGAATAGCCTTCCAGTAGAAGTGGTAGAGGTTAATACAGTGAAGGAGTTTAAGCATGCATGGGATAGGCACAAGGCTATCCTAGATATAACATAGGGAACTGGGGACTAATAAAAGTATTTAGAAAATTGATAGACTAGATGGGTAAAATGTTTTTTAACTTCCCACGCATTTCATGTTTCTAACTGGCAGAATTTACGACTTTATTCCGACTACTGGTGTAACACGATGGTCGTCTGCACCTAACCCACATCAAGGAATTAAATACTTAAACATTCCAATAAGGAGGAGGATGGAATGTTCAGGAATATTTTTGTAGAACTCTCGTAACGTGTAGAGTAACATGTATCAGACTGATAGTCCTTAGTATGTTTATCTCGGAGGAGAGAAGGGAGAGGTTAGATTAACATGTATCAGACTGATAGTCCTCAGTATGTTTATCTCAGAGGAGATAAGGGAGAGGTTAGATTAACATGTATCAGACTGATAGTCCTCAGTATGTTTATCTCGGAGGAGAGAAGGGAGAGGTTAGATAAACATGTATCAGACTGATAGTCCTTAGTATTTTTATCTCGGAGGAGAGAAGGCAGAGGTTAGATTAACATGTATCAGACTGATAGTCCTTAGTATGTTTATCTCGGAGGAGAGAAGGGAGAGGTTAGATGAACATGTATCAGACTGATAGTCCTTAGTATGTTTATCTCGGAGGAGAGAAGGGAGAGGTTAGATGAACATGTATCAGACTGATAGTCCTTAGTATTTTTATCTCGGAGGAGAGAAGTGAGAGGTTAGATTAACATGTATCAGACTGATAGTCCTTAGTATGTTTATCTCGGAGGAGAGAAGGGAGAGGTTAGATTAACATGTATCAGACTGATAGTCCTTAGTATGTTTATCTCGGAGGAGAGAAGGGAGAGGTTAGATTAACATGTATCAGACTGATAGTCCTTAGTATGTTTATCTCAGAGGAGAGAAGGGAGAGGTTAGATTAACATGTATCAGACTGATAGTCCTTAGTATGTTTAGCTCGGAGGAGAGAAGGGAGAGGTTAGATTAACATGTATCAGACTGATAGTCCTTAGTATGTTTATCTCGGAAGAGAGAAGGGAAAGGTTAGATAAACATGTATCAGACTGATAGTCCTCAGTATGTTTATCTCGGGGAGAGAAGGGAGAGGTTAGATTAACATGTATCAGACTGATAGTCCTCAGTATTTTTATCTCGGAGGAGAGAAGGGAGAGGTTAGATTAACATGTATCAGACTGATAGTCCTTAGTATGTTTAGCTCGGAGGAGAGAAGGGATAGGTTAGATTAACATGTATCAGACTGATAGTCCTTAGTATGTTTATCTCGGAGGAGAGAAGGGAGAGGTTAGATTAACATCTACCAGACTGATAGTCCTTAGTATGTTTAGCTCGGAGGAGAGAAGGGAGAGGTTAGATTAACATGTATCAGACTGATAGTCCTTAGTATGTTTAGCTCAGAGGAGAGAAGGGAGAGGTTAGATTAACATGTATCAGACTGATAGTCCTTAGTATGTTTATCTCGGGGAGAGAAGGGAGAGGTTAGATAAACATGTATCAGACTGATAGTCCTCAGTATGTTTATCTCGGAGGAGAGAAGGGAGAGGTTAGATTAACATGTATCAGACTGATAGTCCTCAGTATGTTTATCTCGGAGGAGAGAAGGGAGAGGTTAGATTAACATGTATCAGACTGATAGTCCTTAGTATGTTTATCTCGGAGGAGAGAAGGGAGAGGTTAGATTAACATGTATCAGACTGATAGTATGTTTAGCTCAGAGGAGAGAAGGGAGAGGTTAGATGAAAATGTATCAGACTGATAGTCCTTAGTATGTTTAGCTCAGAGGAGAGAAGGGAGAGGTTAGATTAACATGTATCAGACTGATAGTCCTTAGTATGTTTATCTCGGAGGAGAGAAGGGAGAGGTTAGATTAACATGTATCAGACTGATAGTATGTTTAGCTCAGAGGAGAGAAGGGAGAGGTTAGATGAAAATGTATCAGACTGATAGTCCTTAGTATGTTTAGCTCAGAGGAGAGAAGGGAGAGGTTAGATTAACATGTATCAGACTGATAGTCCTTAGTATGTTTATCTCGGAGGAGAGAAGGGAGAGGTTAGATTAACATGTATCAGACTGATAGTCCTTAGTATGTTTAGCTCAGAGGAGAGAAGGGAGAGGTTAGATTAACATGTATCAGACTGATAGTCCTTAGTATGTTTAGCTCAGAGGAGAGAAGGTAGAGGTTAGATTAACATGTAGTCTCTGTGTTTCCTCATATCTCAGTTTACTTCTTGCCCTCCATATGAATCAATCATTGGTCTGGTCGTATCCCTGATCTGTAACACTGACTAACCCTCAAACTGTAAACTGGTGTGTCGGTTCCTGTACACAAATGGGTTTGTTTCCTGCGCACACAACTTCTTACTCTTTGTTGTCACTTTGTACACAATTCCCCAAGTGCTCTTGTAGGACAACTGTAGCAAAAAATTAACTTATGTTTAATTGAAAGATTGTGTAGATGATTTATAAATAAATTATTTAATGAAAGAATACAAATAAAGTTCCTTATTGAGCCTTCTTTACTCCATATAGTTCTCAGGGGGCAGACATGTTGGTTAGAATCTTTACTCCATATTGTTCTCTCAGGAGGCAGACATGTTGGTTAGAATCTTTACTCCATATAGTTCTCTCAGGGGGCAGACATGTTGGTTAGAATCTTTACTCCATATCGTTCTCTCAGGGGTCAGACATGTTGGTTAGAATCTTTACTCCATATCGTTCTCTCAGGGGGCAGACATGTTGGTTAGAATCTTTACTCCATATTGTTCTCTCAGGGGGCAGACATGATGTTTAGAATCTTTACTCCATATTGTTCTCTCAGGGGGCAGACATGTTGTTTAGAATCTTTACTCCATATCGGTCTCTCAGGGGGCAGACATGTTGTTTAGAATCTTGGGTCAGATCTTCACTCACCTTGGTTCAGATGAACAAATATCTGACCAAAGATTCTAAACAAAATGTCTGCCTCCTGGTAGAGCTATATGGGGTAAAGATGGCTCAATAAGGAACTTTATTTGTATTCTTTCATTAAATAATTTATTTATAAATCATCTACACTTGATACAATCTTTCAATTAAACATAAGTTCATTTTTTGCTTCAGTTCTCCTTTAAGAAAATTTGTCAAGAGATAAGAATGAGTTCACCTAGAATCTTGTTGGGAAGCAGGCTTTCCAAACTTAGTGTGTATGCTGTTGTTGTCCCAAGGTGATACAGAAGTATGGGGTGCTATGGATTATGGGGGTAAAGCTGAGCCTGAGCACAAGTTTCAGGGTGCCAAAGAGTTCTTCTCTCAGTGAAGGATGGAAGAGGCAGCGGTGAAGAGACATCTGGACCACTATAAGTACAGATCTCTTGTTTCACTAATAGACTTAAGGCCCCCTCCATACTATGGGGAGGTATGTTGTGGACCTGGATTACGATTGCCCTTCTAAAAGCAAGACAGTTGGTGGGCATTCAATTCTTAAAGGCTGTTGATGGATTATGGGATTTGTAGTTCACCAGGAACTGGAGTGCATCAGGGTTTTTGCGCACTAGGGGAGGGCGAGGTTGAGCTCGGTGGTACAGCGAGACAGCCTTCCAAAAAACGGGACTGTCCTGTAAAAAAGCGGGACGGTTGGGAGGTATGCGCCAGAGAGACTTGAAAGTAGTGGAGGGATCTTCTACATGTAAGGATCGCGGTCCTCCATGTAGAACATTTGTCAGGGTAGCAGAAAAGAGTTGTAATTTTAGAAATAAAAAATATAATTTTTTTTTTTTAGTCAGGGCAGTTAATATGTGGGAAGGTGGATTCCAAAGACACAATGGCTGGATGCCATTTTTACCACATATCAGTCCAATATATACATTGTCTTAGAAGAATTACATGCAAACTCATGGATAAAGAGAACCATTTGTTTTATTTACGTCAGCCCTGTCTCCTGACATCATTTTGTGGTTTGTGTGTCCAGCACAAAGTGGTGTATCTTGGGTTTGTGCTGCCCTAGGCAGACAAAATTTGGGCACCCCCCCCCCACCTACGTTGCACACCTACGACATGCCCCATCAACCTCACTACATACCCCCACCACGTCCATTACATGCCCCCATCACCCTGATTATTTGGAAGGAGCTAAAGCTTGCTGAACGGTGGAGGAGGGAGCGAAAATGTTTGAAGCACCAGAAGTGTGCTTTAACACCCTCAGGCAAAGTTCCGCCCTCTGGCAAAGTGCCGCCCTAGGCGAGTCCCTTGCTTGCCTTGTGGAAGATACAGTACTGCCAGCACAGGGGAAAGTAGAGAGGTTACATACAGGCCGGAGCCCACAGCGGGTACAACACAGAGTTTTCTTACGCATTGGACTTACGATTATCTCCACATTCACTGAACGTAAGTCGGGTGTCAGGGAGTGTCCAATACTGAAAATCCGATAGAGAACTAACAAAAAATGGAAAGCGATAAAGAATCAGCACATGGATAATAACAACAAAGTGTTTAACCAAAAAAAAAGGACATTGAGGATTTTCTCTGGTTTTCAAGCACATCCTGGGGGTCGTTACTGTTATCCAGTTTAATGGCATTCATTTTGTCTGGTTTAGAAAGGATGGAGGGATGAGGCATCCCGCAAGAATCTATACAGAAACCCTGAAGATTCTACAAATGTTGGCTTAGCCCAGTGAGATATCTCACTAACGTGTGTCAAATATGCCTTCCCAGTAGGGAGATATAATAGTTTGTGTGTTGTATAAGGTCATCACTGGTAGGACACTGGGTGGTGTGCATAGTTACCTGAGGACCCAGGAGTATAGAGTGGTTTGTCTGTTTGGATGAACATATATCCACTCTGAAAGGAGATTAGAACGACTTTGTCCAGGGGACATGCTGGAGACTTTACTATGACATAGACAAACTGCTTCTTCTTTGGGTCTTCCACCAACTGCTTCGCAGGAACCTGAATAGGAGACACAGGTAACAATACTATACAATAAAATAGAAGAGTGATGGACAATTTGGAGCATTGAGCAGTCGTGGAGCTGAAGTTCTTGAAGGCACGATAATGGGCACTAGATTTCCCCCATCATTTTCCCTGGGCAACGAGCAAAGACTAGTGATATGAGTAAACAAGGCCATGAATTATGGGTGGGGCAAGTCTAATTGGGTGGGGCAACTGTGAAGATAGGCAGAGCAGGACAAAAAGTAGGTGGAGCTGCGAGGTAAATTGGTTCAACATGGAAGCCCCACAACTACCCAAACCTCCAGATCAAGCTGGGCAAAGTCTCAGATGTGGATCATTGACATTGATATTTTCATTTATTCAGAGCATGGGCTTGGAGTCCAGTTCACATGGAATAAAATTCAGTAAATTATATGATAATCTTATCATTATAATTATAATTATATTGCTCTCAGTTAGTCATACAGTCACTTGAAAATGCCCAATCCATAGCCACACCCCCACCAACCGCTCCCAAAAGCAAATGTGACCCTCTTTGAAAGGCTGGGAGATTTGAGGATGGCCATGATGGATTATTTACATGGTGTTGCTCGCAGATGTGTGAAGAATCCCACCTATACATTACACTGATTCATCTCCATGTGTGTGGCCTTTTGATCATTCTCTTTGTTGTCTTATAGCAGCAGGGCACTGTACAGACAGCTTTAGATGGGGCAATGTATTCCCTGTTTGTCCCATGCTGTATTCCATATTTAAAGTGGGACTAAAGGATATTTTTAACTTCACCAATAGAAGCAAAAGTTTATAATCCTGTGCCCGACATGTATCTATATTAGAAGTGCAAGTAGGAAAAAAGGTTAGTATCTCTTTAACCTAAAAGGGCAACAGCTAGCAAAAAAATAATAATGTGTCATTGAAAGATTGCATCATATGTAGACAGTTTAAATGGAAATGCTTTTTGTGAAAGAATACAAATGAAGAAGCCTTCTGACCCCTCTTTTCTGCATGTAGCTCTATCACAGGGCAGACAGCTTGACGGTCCAGTATTCTAAACAACATGTCATCCCCCTGGTGAAGCCATAAAGGCACAGAGAGCTCAATAAGGTACTGTATTATGCTTTCATTAAAGCATTTTTATTTAAAATGATTAAACTTGATGCAGTCACGTGTGTTTTTCATTCCCCCCCCCCCCCCCCCCCAGCTGTGTCCACTCACCGTTATCTTGGCAACCCCCAGGAAGCCATTGCCTGCATTCAGAGACACCTTGGTCTGGGCGATCAGGATTTTCTTTTGGGGAAAGTCCTGGATAAGGATTTCCGCATCAAACGGGAAGGTTTGAAGCTGGGCGTCTATGACGATGGTTTCTTCGCTTTCCACCCGCAGGACGCTGGGGGCGATCATGGTGCATCTATCGTGGGAAAGAAGACTGGTTACAGAGATGTGACGCTACCAGGGCCATACTTTAAGCCAGCACATCATCAACCTAAACTCTGGACTCTAGCAAGTCTGAAAACTGAACTTATAACAGGCAGATCCACCTGCAGTGGAGTGGATAAACTACTCTACCATGTACAGAAAGATAAGCACTAGGTTAACTACTCTACCACTAAGTAAACTACTCTGCACACACAGAAAGCTAAGCACTAGATAAACTACTCTACCAAGTACAGAAAGCTAAGAACTAGTAAACTACTCTACCACATACTGAAAGCAAAGCACTAGGTAAACTACTCTACCACGTGGTAAACTATTCTGCCACACAGAGAAAGCTACACACTAGGTAAACTACTCTGCACACACAGAAAGCTAAGCACTAGATAAACTACTCTACCAAGTACAGAAAGCTAAGCACTAGTAAACTACTCTACCACATACATAATAATAGAGCTAGTTCTGCTGCCATAGTAACAGACTTGTCTATCTCTCTAAGCACTCCTTATAAGTAAACTACTCTGCTACATACAGAAAGCTAAGCACTAGATAAACTACTCTACCATGTACAGAAAGATAAGCACTAGGTAAACTACTATACCACATACAAAAAGCAAAGCACTAGGTAAACTACTCTACCATGTACAGAAATCAAAGCACAAGGTTAACTACTCTACCACTAAGTAAACTACTCTGTACACACAGAAAGCTAAGCACTAGATAAACTACTCTACCAAGTACAGAAAGCTAAGCACTAGTAAACTACTCTACAACATACTGAAAGCAAAGCACTAGATAAACTACTCTACCACTAGGTAAACTAATCTGCCACACAGAGAAAGCTAAACACTAGGTAAACTACTCTGCACACACAGAAAGCTAAGCACTAGTAAACTACTCTACCACATACAGAAACCTAAGACTAGATAAACTACTCGACCACATAAAGAAAGCTAAGCACTAGGTAAACTACTCTACCATATACATAAAGCAAAGCACTAGGTAAACTACTCTACCACATACAGAAAGCTAAGACTAGGTAAACTACTCGACCACGTAAAGAAAGCTTAGCACTAGGTAAACTACTCTACCAAATACAGAAAGCAAAGCACTAGGTAAACTACGCTACCACTAGGTAAACTACTATGCCACACAAAGAAAGCTAAGCACTAGGTAAACTTCTCTACCACTAGGTAAACTACTCTGCCACACACAGAAAGCAAAGCACTAGGTAAACTACTCTACCACTAGGTAAACTACTCTACCACATACAGAAATCTAAGCACTAGGTAAACTTCTCTACCACTAGGTAAACTACTATGCCACACAAAGAAAGCTAAGCACTAGGTAAACTTCTCTACCACTAGGTAAACTACTCTGCCACACACAGAAAGCAAAGCACTAGGTAACTTACTCTACCACTAGGTAAACTACTCTGCCAAATACAGAAAGCAAAGCACTAGGTAAACTACTCTGCCAAGTACAGAAAGCAAATCACTAGGTAACCTACTATACCACATACAGAAAGCTAAGCACTAGGTAACTTACTCTATCACATACAGAAAGCAAAGCACTAGGTAACCTACTCTACCACATACAGAAAGCTAAGCACTAGGTAAACTACTCTACCAAATACAGAAAGCAAAGCACTAGGTAACCTACTCTACCACATACAGAAAGCTAAGAACTAGGTAACCTACTCTACCCCATACAGAAAGCTAAGAACTAGGTAAACTACTCTGCTACATACAGAAAGCTAAGCACTAGGTAACCTACTCTACCACATACAGAAAGCTAAGAACTAGGTAACCTACTCTACCACATACAGAAAGCTAAGAAATAGGTAACCTACTCTACCACATACAGAAAGCTAGGAACTAGGTACCCTACTCTCCCACATACAGAAAGCTAAGCACTAGGTAACCTACTCTACCACATACAGAAAGCTAAGAACTAGGTAACCTCCTCTACCACATACAGAAAGCTAAGCACTAGGTAACCTACTCTACCACATACAGAAAGCTAAGCACTAGGTAACCTACTCTACCACATACAGAAAGCTAGGAACTAGGTACCCTACTCTCCCACATACAGAAAGCTAAGCACTAGAGCAGCTACTCAATAAAGAGATAATTGTAGGGCATTTCAAAGTTTAGGTGCCGATAGCCAATCTCCAATGAAGCTGAATGGGAGAGTTTTACCCAGTTTCAAATTCCCAAAACACATACCAACTACTACATACAATACAGGGTGTGGGCACATGATGCTGAGTATAAAATGCTGTATTTTATCATATAAACACATTGCTCTAATACAAAGCTGGAATTATGGATTTACATGTGCTGTACATATAATGCTGGGTTTGCATACTCAGTGCTGTACATATAATAGTAACCAGTAAAGGAAGAGAGTATATTTAAAAGAAGAAAAACTACCACAACTAGAGGACATAGTCTGAAATTAGAGAGGCAACGATTTAAAAGTAATATCAGGAAGTATAACTTTACTGAGAGCGTAGTGGATGCATGGAATAGCCTTCCAGTAGAAGTGGTAGAGGTTAATACAGTGAAGGAGTTTAAGCATGCGTGGGATAGACACAAGGCTATC
The DNA here is from genome assembly GCA_036172795.1 of Pelodytes ibericus. Lineage (NCBI taxonomy): Eukaryota > Metazoa > Chordata > Amphibia > Anura > Pelodytidae > Pelodytes > Pelodytes ibericus. The sequence goes on along the minus strand of CM069858.1, from coordinate 215,584,358 downwards.
CTAGCTATAAGACCGGGAACGGGGGACTAATAAAAGTACTAAAAAACAATTGGGCAGACTAGATAGACCGAATGGTTCTTATCTGCTGACACATTCTATGTTTCTATGTTTCTATAATGCTGGGTTTCCATACTCAGTGCTGTACATATAATGTTTGGTTTACATACTCAGTGCTGTACATATAATGTTTGGTTTACATACTCAGTGCTGTACATATAATGCTGGGTTTGCATACTCAGTGCTGTACATATAATGCTGGGTTTGTATACTCAGTGCTGTACTTATAATGCTGGGTTTGCATACTCAGTGCTGTACATATAATGCTGGGTTTGCATACTCAGTGCTGTACATATAATAATGGGTTTGCATACTCAGTGCTCTTTATGCAATGCTAGTTGTGCATACTCAGTGCTGTACTATACAATGCTAGCTGTGCATACTCAGTGTTGTACATACAATGCAAGCTGTTCATATCCACTGCTGTATGATACAATGCTAGCTGTGCATACTCAGTTCTGTGCATACAATGTTAGATGTGCATACTCAGTGCTGTACATGTAATGCTAGCTGTGCATACTCAGTGCTGTACATGTAATGCTAGTTTTGCATACTCAGTGCTGTACATACAATGCGAGCTGTGCATACTCATTGCTATTAAGATATGGGTGTATACTCAGTGCTGTATTTGCAATGAATGCTATAGCTGTGCATACACAGGTCTGCATGCATACTCAGTGCTGTGCATATTAAGGTACTGTTACTCACGGTGGCTGAGCGCAGGATCCAGCTAACAGGAGCAGCAGTACCAGGCAGTCAGCTCTGCAGCCCATGATGCCGTCAGGATGCTGAGCACAGACTGCTACATGTGGTTTTATTTCCCATTAAATCCTTCAGCAAACACTCCAACTAATCAGTAACTGGGATCAGAGCCAAGAGTAACAGCAGGGGGGAAAGTACAGACTTGTGCAACTTATCACACAGGTACTGCATCCCCCAAATACTCCCCCCCCTTCATATACTCCCCCTGACAGACCTGGGGGCTACAGCCAGTGATCCAGACCAGAGACCCAGACCTGTATATCATCTGTATATACCAGGAAATACCACAAGGTTTCACAATACAGCCAGCCCTCTACTCAATAAACCATCAATTGACAAGGAAACTGCAAAAATCAGGCATTAAAGTGGAGCACAGACAATAATGTATAATGAGGCCACCTCTCTCCATACGTGAGGCACACAGCCAATCACTGGGGGAGGAGATGCCACTCGGCATCCTGGAAGTCTCTCTAAGGGCTTTTACTCACCATAGAGGGAATTGAGAAGGGAATTGCAAACGCAAGGCCCAAGTAGCCGAGTTGGGAAAATTACAGCTGGTCTTCCAACTCTGCTATTTTGGCCTACCAGTTGCAGTTCCCTTTGCAATTCCCTCTTTCACGAATAAAGCTCCAAGACTTCCAAATCAACTGATAATGTCTCCTCCTGCCCCGGGCTTTGCTCTTGAGCTGGGGTTAAGTCTGGCTTTAATAGCAGAGTCCTAACGTTACTTGAATTCAAGAATTTTTCCAACTCGGCTCTGAAAGACTCATATTTGCAGTTCACTTGTCAATCCAGCATGGTTCACTGTTAAGTGCAGTAATTAGGGGAAGGTGAAGATAGTACTCAACGCATTTCACACCCTCACTGGAGCTTAGTCATATTTACTGCTGCTCAGCTTAGGGGTAAGGGCCTGTGAGGGGGCGAAACGCGTTGTCTCATCTTTGCTCCTTATCTAGGGTGCAAAATGCGTTGTCTTCTCTTTGGGGGTGAGCTGCAACACTGATTAGTCTCATGGCTTTTTATTTGGGGAGACTTGCTTCTAGTGGTCTTGTAAGCTTACACTCTGTGGAGAGGTTGTGGGAAGGTAGAGAACGACAGGAGACTTCAAGGAAGAGGAAGGTTACAAAGAGAGGTTCATTAGATTTGGCCTTGGTGGTATTAAGGCCGGATTAAGGGGTACACACTGCACTCAATCTGTGTTTAATTATATAGGACGTGTTGGAGTCTCACCAGCTTCATATCGAATTCCACAGATGGCCCAGCAAAACCATTGATAGAAACATAGAACGTGTCCCCGGCAGATAAGAACCATTCTCTCCATCTAGTCTGCCCAATTATCTAAATACTTTTATTAGTCCCCAGTTCCCCATCCTATATCTAGGATAGCCTTGTGCAGGGGCGGGCTGGGCCGGGGGGCAGGGAGGCAATTGCCCCCCAAGCCACCCTAATGTTTGTAAAACACGGCCGCTGGGACAGTGTTAAATAAAAAAAAATCCCCTCTCACCTCCGCTCTGCCTGCAAAACTGCACGGGGAGCCGAACAGGCAGCACAGAGAAACCTCCGTGCTGCCTGTTCGGCTCCCCGTGCAGTGTGACACGGAAGGGCCGACAGTCACGTGATCGGCGCTCTGACGTCAGACGAGCGCCGATCACGTGACCTGTCGGCACAACCGCCGGGAGGCCGAACAGGCAGCATGGAGGGACCATGCTGCCTGCCACTAGCCACCAGGGAAGTACTGCCACTAGCCACCAGGGAAAAAGGTAAGAGATGGGGGGGGGCAAAAAACACTGGCATATTATTGGGCAAATTGGCAGGGGAATATTACATGGCAAATAACACTGGCATATTATTGGGCAAATTGGCAGGGGAATATTACATGGCAAATAACACTGGCATATTATTGGGCAAATTGGCAGGGGAATATTACATGGCTAATAATACTGGCATATTATTGGGCAAATTGGCAGGGGAATATTACATGGCTAATAACACTGGCATATTATTGGGCAAATTGGCAGGGGAATATTACATGGCTAATAACACTGGCATATTATTGGGCAAATTGGCAGGGGAATATTACATGGCAAATAACACTGGCATATTATTGGGCAAATTGGCTGGGGAATATTACATGGCTAATAACACTCGCATATTATTGGGCAAATTGGCTGTGGAATATTACATGGCAATTAACACTGGCATATTGGGCAAATTAGCAGGGGCATATTAAATGGTAGATAACCTTGGAATATTATTGGGCAAATTTACTGAGTCATATTAAATTGCAGAATAACACTGGCATATTATGGGACAAATTGGCTGGGGAATATTAATGGCAAATAATATTGGAAATGTGTATGTAATGGGGTGATGGAGGCATGTAAATGTGGTGATGGGGCATGTCCTGGTGTGCAACGTGGGTTATGGGTCATGTCGTAGGTGTGCAACGTGGGTAGGGGGGGTGCCCAAATTTTGGGATATTGGGTGTCTAAATCCTGGCATATTGAGTGGCATAATCTTGGCATATTGAGGGGCATAATCCTGGCATATTTAGGGGAAAATCCTAGCATATTGAGGGGGCATCATCTTGGCATATTGAGGGGAAAATCCTGGCATATTGGGTGTCTAAATCCTGGCACATTGAGGGGCATAATCCTGGCATTTTGTAAGGGAAAATTCTAGCATATTAAATGGCAAATCCTGGAATATTGTGGGGGAAAATCCTGGCAATATTCGTTATAAAAACAAGGAAAAGATGGCCGTGGGTGGGGAGGCGATTCGATGGTGCAATGGGCCACTTGACTGGATTTGCCCCCCAGGCCTAAGGCTGCCAGCCCTCCCCTGGCCTTGTGCCTATCCCACGCATGCTTAAACTCCTTCACTGTGTTTACCTCTACCACTTCTACTGGAAGGCTATTCCATACATCCACTACCCTCTCAGTAATGTAATACTTTCATTAGTCACTGGCCTTATCTTATATCTAGGATAGCCTTGTGCCTATCCCACGCATGCTTAAACTCCTTCACTGTGTTTACCTCTACCACTTCTACTGGAAGACTATTCCATACATCCACTACCCTCTCAGTAATGTAATACTTTCATTAGTCCCTGGCCTTATCTTATATCTAGGATAGCCTTGTGCCTATCCCACGCATGCTTAAACTCCTTCACTGTATTAACCTCTACCACTTCTGCTGGAAGACTATTCCATGTATCCACTACCCTCTCAGTAAAGTAATACTTTCATTAGTCCCTGGCCTTATCTTATATCTAGGATAGCCTTGTGCCTATCCCATGCATGCTTAAACTCCTTCACTGTATTAACCTCTACCACTTCTGCTGGAAGGCTATTCCATGCATCCACTACCCTCTCCGTAAAGTAATACTTTCATTAGTCCCTGATCGTATCGTATATCTAGGATAGCCTTGTGTCTATCCCATGCATGCTTAAACTCCTTGACTGTTTTTAACTCTACCACTTCCGCTGGAAGGCTATTCCATGCATCCACTACCCTCTCAGTAAAGTAATACTTCCTGATATTACCTTTAAATCGTTGCCCCTCTAATTTAAGACTATGTCCTCTAGTTGTGGTAGTTTTTCTTCCTTTAAATATACTCTCTTCCTTTACTGTGTTGATTCCCTTTATGTATTTAAATGTTTCTATCATATCCCCCCTGTTACGTCTTTCCTCCAAGCTATACATGTTAAGATGCTTTAACCTTTCCTGGTAAGTTTTATCCTTCAACCCATGGACCAGTTTCGTAGCCCTTCTCTGAACAGAGTGGAGCATCTCATCAATCTAATTACCAGATAATAATGGTGGAAAATGAGTATCATCGGATCTGACCAATAGGGAGCTAGCTGAGGGACAGCCATGAACCTGGATTGGACAGGGCGCAGCTGGGTGAGGGGCAGGTTATTTCGGATGGATTTTAGTAATCCGAGTGGGGATATTACCCAGAATGTTGTTTGCATCTATTTCAGGAATTTTAAAAAACCAAACGCTGGAGACAGGTCACAGGTGGAAGTGGCAAGAGGGAGCAATATATAAATAAGAGTGATTGGTAAACAAACGTCACATGAGAATATAATACTGTAATGAATGACTGAGAGAAACTGGCTGGAGAATAAGCTGTATTCATGAAAGAGATGCACTGAAGGGAAATGACAAGGGAACTGAAAACTTAAGGGCAAAGTGTTGAGTTGGAAACATTTTTGGTAGACATTTTCCAGCTCAGTTACTTTTCCAACTTTTCCAACTCAGTTACTGAGAGAACTGGGAAGGGAAGACAGGTTGGGAGAATTGTCGTCTTTTTCCTTGTGCTCACTCTCGGCACTTTCCTTGTGCTCACTCTCGGCACTTTCCTTGTGCTCACTCTCGGCACTTTCCTTGTGCTCACTCTCGGCACTTTCCTTGTGCTCACTCTCGGCACTTCCATCTTTCATTTCATTTACATATTCTCCTGCTTGCCCAGCTCACACAGCAACCCCCAACACAAACAACCCCCAACTCAAACAACCCCCAACACAAACAACCCCCAACACAAACAACCCCCAACTCAAACAACCCCCAACACAAACAACCCCCAACTCAAACAACCCCCAACACAAACAACCCCCAACTCAAACAACCCCCAACACAAACAACCCCCAACTCAAACAACCCCCAACTCAAACAACCCCCAACACAAACAACCCCCAACTCAAACAACCCCCAACACAAACAACCCCCAACTCAAACAACCCCCAACACAAACAACCCCCAACACAAACAACCCCCAACTCAAACAACCCCCAACACAAACAACCCCCAACTCAAACAACCCCCAACACAAACAACCCCCAACACAAACAACCCCCAACTCAAACAACCCCCAACACAAACAACCCCCAACTCAAACAACCCCCAACTCAAACAACCCCCAACTCAAACAACCCCCAACTCAAACAAACACACAAATCAATGTGTTACTGGAACCTCTCCCCCCTCCTTTCTATTTAATCCATTATTTGGCAACTCAGGATCTGACAATAAGCCACAGCTTGTCTGAACCGAAACTAGTTGGAAAAACTCTGCTGTAGGTAAAAACAAGGATCTGAGCCCCCCTACTGAGAGGACATAGGCTTAAATTACAGGATTACAAGATTTAAAAGTAATATCAGGAAGTATTACTTTACTGAGAGGGTAGTGGATGCATGGAATAGCCTTCCAGTAGAAGTGGTAGAGGTTAATACAGTGAAGGAGTTTAAGCATGCGTGGGATAGGCACAAGGCTATCCTAGATATAAGATAAGGCCAGGGACTAATGAAAGTATTACTTTACTGAGAGGGTAGTGGATGCACGGAATAGCCTTCCAGCGGAAGTGGTAGAGGGTAATACAGTGAAGGAGTTTAAGCATGCGTGGGATAGGTATAAGGCTATCCTAGATATAAGATAAGGTCAGGGACTAATGAAAGTATTACTTTACTGAGAGGATAGTGGATGCACGGAATAGCCTTCCAGCGGAAGTGGTAGAGGGTAACACAGTGAAGGAGTTTAAGCATGCCTGGGATAGGCACAAGGCTATCCTAGATATAAGATAGCGAACTGGGGACTAATAAAAGTATTACTTTACTGAGAGGGTAGTGGATGTATGGAATAGCATTCCAGTGGAAGTGGTAGAGGTAAACACAGTGAAGGAGTTTAAGCATGCGTGGGATAGGCACAAGGCTATCCTAGATATAAGATAGGGAACTGGGGACTAATAAACGTATTACTTTACTGAGAGGGTAGTGGATGCATGGAATAGCCTTCCAGTAGAAGTGGTAGAGGTAAACACAGTGAAGGATAGTGGCGTCCCAAGGGCAGTGCAGGGGGGTGCGAACCCCACTGGATTTGGCCGCCGTAAAAAAAAAATCACCACGACCGGATGTGATGTTACATGACCCTCCGTTCAGGAGGGAACACTACACGGAGACGTCCGGCGGGGGGACACGGAGCAGCAGCCAGGAGGTAAGTGATGGGGAAGGGGGAAGAATAACGAGCAAGGTAATGGCACAATATTCCTGGGCTCTGACTGGCACACTATTACTGGGCTCTGACTGGCACAATATTACTGGGCTCTGACTGGCACAATATTACTGGGCTCTGACTGGCACAATATTACTGGGCTCTGACTGGCACACTATTACTGGGCTCTGACTGGCACAATATTACTGGGCTCTGACTGGCACAATATTACTGGGCTCTGACTGGCACACTATTACTGGGCTCTGACTGGCACAATATTACTGGGCTCTGACTGGCACAATATTACTGGGCTCTGACTGGCACACTATTACTGGGCTCTGACTGGCACAATATTACTGGGCTCTGACTGGCACAATATTACTGGGCTCTGACTGGCACACTATTACTGGGCTCTGACTGGCACAATATTACTGGGCTCTGACTGGCACACTATTACTGGGCTCTGACTGGCACAATATTACTGGGCTCTGACTGGCACAATATTACTGCTATCTGACTGGCACAATATTACTGCTATCTGACTAGCACAATATTACTGCTATCTGACTGGCACAATATTACTGGGCTCTGACTGGCACAATATTACTGGGCTCTGACTGGCACAATATTACTGGTATCTGACTGGCACAATATTACTGGTATCTGACTGGCACAATATTACTGGGCTCTGACTGGCACAATATTACTGGTATCTGACTGGCACAATATTACTGGGCTCTGACTGGCACAATATTACTGGGCTCTGACTGGCACAATATTCCTGGTATCTGACTGCCACAATATTAATGGTCTCTGACTGGTTCAATATTCCTGGTATCTAAATGGCACACTATTACTGGGCTCTGACTGGCACAATATTACTGGTATCTGACTGCCACAATATTAATGGTCTCTGACTGGCACAATATTCCTGGTATCTGAATGGCACACTATTACTGGGCTCTGACTGGCACAATATTACTGGTATCTGACTGGCACAATATTACTGGGCTCTGACTGGCACAATATTACTGGGCTCTGATTGGCCCAATATTACTTGGCTCTGACTGGCACAATATTACATGTATTTGAATGGAACAATATTACTGGGCTCTGACTGGCACAATATTACTGGGCTCTGACTGGCACAATATTACTGGGCTCTGACTGGCACAATATTACTGGGCTCTGACTGGCACAATATTACTGGTATCTGACTGGCACAATATTACTGGGCTCTGACTGGCACACTATTACTGGTATCTGACTGGCACAATATTACTGGGCTCTGACTGGCACAATATTACTGGGCTCTGATTGGCACAATATTACTTGGCTCTGACTGGCACAATATTACATGTATTTGAATGGAACAATATTACTGGTATCTGACTGGCACAATAATTCTGCGCTCTGACTGGCACAATATTACAGGTATCTGACTGTTGTATAATTAATGGCCGTCCCATGTGTGCATAATTATGGGGCGCTTGTGTGTGGCATAGTTAATAGGCCATCTAACGGGCATTACTAAGGAATCTGTTTGGCATTGTATTGGAGGAAATCCAGGGGGGGTGACACCATGAGTTTCTGCACCGGGTGACACCAACCCTAGTGACGCCCCTGGTGAAGGAGTTTAAGCATGCGTGGGATAGGCACAAGGCTATCCTAGATATAAGATAAGGCCAGGGACTAATGAAAGTATTACTTTACTGAGAGGGTAGTGGATGCATGGAATAGTCTTCCAGCGGAAGTGGTAGAGGTTAATACAGTGAGGGAGTTTAAGCATGCGTGGGATAGGCACAAGGCTATCCTAGATATAAGATAAGGCCAGGGACTAATGAAAGTAATACTTTACTGAGAGGGTAGTGGATGCATGGAATAGTCTTCCAGTAGAAGTGGTAGAGGTTAATACAGTGAGGGAGTTTAAGCATGCGTGCGATAGGTATAAGGCTATCCTAGATATAAGATAAGGCCAGGGACTAATGAAAGTATTACTTTACTGAGAGGGTAGTGGATGTAAGGAATAGTCTTCCAGTGGAAGTGGTAGAGGTTAATACAGTGAAGGAGTTTAAGCATGCGTGGGACAGGCACAAGGCTATCCTAGATATAAGATAAGACCAGGGAATAATGAAAGTATTACTTTACTGAGAGGGTAGTGGATGCATGGAATAGTCTTCCAGTAGAAGTGGTAGAGGTTAATACAGTGAAGGAGTTTAAGCATGCGTGGGATAGGTATAAGGCTATCCTAGATATAAGATAAGGCCAGGGACTAATGAAAGTATTACTTTACTGAGAGGGTAGTGGATGCATGGAATAGTCTTCCAGTAGAAGTGGTAGAGGTTAATACAGTGAAGGAGTTTAAGCATGCGTGGGATAGGCACAAGGCTATCCTAGATATAAGATAAGGCCAGGGACTAATGAAAGTATTACATTACTGAGAGGGTAGTGGATGTATGGAATAGCCTTCCAGTAGAAGTGGTAGAGGTAAACACAGTGAAGGAGTTTAAGCATGCGTGGGATAGGTATAAGGCTATCCTAGATATAAGATAAGGCCAGGGACTTAAAAAAGTATTACTTTACTGAGAGGCTAGTGGATGTATGTAATAACCTTCCAGCGGAAGTGGTAGAGGTTAATACAGTGAAGGCGTTTAAGCATGCGTGGGATAGGCACAAGGCTATCCTAGATATAAGATAAGGCCAGGGACTAATGAAAGTATTACTTTACTGAGAGGGTAGTGGATGCATGGAATAGCCTTCCAGCGGAACTGGTAGAGGTAAACACAGTGAAGGAGTTTAAGCATGCGTGGGATAGGCACAAGGCTATCCTAGATATAAGATAGGGAACTGGGGACTAATGAAAGTATTTAGATAATTGGGCAGACTAGATGGGCCGAATGGTTCTTATCTGCCGGTGACACATTCTATGTTTCTATGTTTCACCTCAAGAAGCTGACAATAATCCAAAAGGAAAACGTATGGTAACAGAAGTAACTCTGATGATGACTTATTCACAAAAAAATTCCAGCTCAGCTATAAATGCCTGATTTTTGCAGTTTGTCAATTCAATTTCTAGTCCCTGGAGCTTTTAGAGACATGGACAACATAGACGGGTCCGCCCAATATGAGCCGATAATCGGACCCCTGGAATGGGGCCTTTGAACATGTCCGCAGTTTGGACATCATAGCCGATTCCTTGCCGTCATGCATGGAAACATAGTGGTAGCCTCATTCTTCCTTTATAGACGTCTTAAATGACTTTTCCAGGACCCCGGGGACCAATTGTCCCTCTGGCCCCCTTGTCATCCCTCCCCTGGACATACTCAGTATAAATACAATGCTGTAATATTAATGCCGAAATTAGTGGGGCAATCCCCCCCCCCCCCCCCCCCAAGAAAACGGACTGTCCCAGCAAATTGTTAACTATGTTCTTTACATTCTGTGCAGACAATGTTTTTTCTGTGATCAGGTTTTTTTTAAGCTTCTAACAACAGGGACTGAGCAAACAATCAGAGTCAGACATTGACCTAAGTTTTGACACAATCCCCCTACCACCACCGCTACAATACTGTGTCAAAGTCCAGCATGTTTCCGGGAAAAAAAAACAACATGTTCATATTTCTGTGACTAGAAACCTCTGACGGGAATTGCCGCGGGTATGGGTAGCTGCCAAGGTTGGCAAACCGGATGTGGCAACTTGCAGCTGTCAGCCAATTAGAATCATCCCTTTCCCAGCTCTTCTATTGGCTCAGGTGGTTGGACAGAGCACATGTCCACAGTTTCTGTTCCATGAGGCGTACAGCTGTATGCCTGGACTCTTTCCAATAAATACAGAGGGTGGAGTTAAAGTATGGCCTACCCACGTTGATAGCAAGAAAAACAGTAGAGATTCAGGAATTAATAATCAGAGAGGTTGGATGCTTTGGGTATAGTAGCAAAACAGTAGAAATTATGTTTTTGTGTGCGGTGGGTCTTTGAAAGCTACATTTGATGAGATAGAAGGGACGCCATCCTCTGATGGCAAGAGGACGGCTAATTTGACCATTTGACCGAGATCTACCACTAACTGTGAAGATGGAGAGAGGAGTTTTACTTAATATTTACAAATAATCAAAGCAGATCACTTGAACATGCAATAGTTCTTAAGATATCAAAATACATATTTCCACAGTTTAGATATGAAACATCTTTCCTGGATTGCATAATAGCAGAAAACCCTTGTTCTTTTTAATTCTATTCAGAAAGGAATTACATTCCATGGAAAACACATATTGCATGTTCAAAATCAGACTGACAATATCAATAAAATGTAGGTACAAAACCAGTAAAAACAAACTCAGGTGGCGGACATTTTGTTTAGAATCTTTGCTCTGTATAGCTCTATCAGGGGGCAGACATGTTGTTTAAAATCTTTGCTCTGTATAGCTCTATCAGGGGGTGGACATGTTGTTTAGAATGTTTTCTCTGTATAGCTCTATCAGGGGTCGGACACGTTGTTTAGAATCTTTGCTCTGTATAGCTCTATCAGGGGATGGACATGTTGTTTAGAATCTTTGCTCTGTATAGCTCTATCAGGGGGTGGACACGTTGTTTAGAATCTTTGCTCTGTATAGCTCTATCAGGGGGTGGACATGTTATTTAGAATCTTTTCTCTGCATAGCTCTATCAGGGGGCGGACATGTTGTTTAGAATCTTTTCTCTGTATAGCTCTATCAGGGGTCGGACACGTTGTTTAGAATCTTTGCTCTGTATAGCTCTATCAGGGGATGGACATGTTGTTTAGAATCTTTGCTCTGTATAGCTCTATCAGGGGGTGGACATGTTGTTTAGAATCTTTGCTCTGTATAGCTCTATCAGGGGGTGGACACGTTGTTTAGAATCTTTGCTCTGTATAGCTCTATCAGGGGGTGGACATGTTATTTAGAATCTTTTCTCTGCATAGCTCTATCAGGGGGCGGACATGTTGTTTAGAATCTTTTCTCTGTATAGCTCTATCAGGTGGCAGACATTTTGTTTAGAATCTTTTCTCTGTATAGCTTTATCAGGGGTCGGACATGTTGTTTAGAATCTTTTCTCTGTATAGCTCTATCAGGGGGCGGACATGTTGTTTAGAATCTTGGGTTGGGTGAAGGAAAAGCTGATCCAAGATTCTAAACAAAATGTCCGCCCCCTGATAGAGCCATGCAGAGCAAAGAGGGCTCAATAACGTACCTTATTATAATTTTCATGAAAGCATTTCTATTTAAAATGCCTGCACTTGATGCCATCTTACATGTTAACGGTTGTCCTTTAATGATTGTCAGTGCAGTTGCACATATCCAGTTCAATAAGGTAAATGTATATATATATTATGTTTCTTTTATTACTTTCAGCAATATTTTGAGCCAATGAAATATATATGTTTGTTTTAGTTTTTTATGTAATTATTTTTTTACCCAATAGGTGGCAATAGTTATTAGAATATATTGTTAAATGTATGACTTTTAGCCGCTAGGTGGCAGTGTACCGTTTCGTTTGAAAGTCGCTGTACTCTCCCACTAATGTTCTCAGATTTGGTCATATTGACCGTCGTGGAGTTCCTGTTTGCATTAATCATATGATACTGTATATTGTGATGTGACGGGTTATTTCGGTTTTTTTTTTACGCTCTTGGATCTCTTTGGCGCACTCGGGGGCAGTGTTCCCTGTCATTTTTAGTAGTTAGTGTTCTCCAAAAGGGTGCTTCATTTAACCCCTTCACACCCCTTACATGTGTGGTTAACAGTAATTTCTTTCTCATTTAGGGTACTGATACAAACAATATACTTTTTTTTTTTTAAGGCAATAAATGTCATATTTATCTTTTTAAATCAGAATTTAATATGAATTACATATTCGTAAAATGCTGGAACTGTCAGTGTCTTTATGGGGTTAATATTGGTTGGACCCTGGTGCTCAAAGCGAGCAACGGACACATTTTACTGGTCGAAATTCCGGGTTCAGGCACGCCCCCGTGATGTCACAAGTGATGTCGGAGTTCTCGAAAACTTTTTGGCAGGGAAGACCCTGATAAGGTCTCTGCCATGTGTTCCTGGCTGACGATCACCTTGTGACAGTGGGGGCCCACGGTGTATCTGCTTTGGGGCCCCCCAGGAATAAATGGGCCCTGGGAGGCTGCCCCCCCGTTTGCCCACATTTCCACAATTTTTTTTTCTTTTACAGATTTTTTTAGACCGTTGCAGTCAGTTAAATAATCCCACCAAAGTAAATAAATAATTGGGTTGCGCTGTCCCTTTAATTCCTATCTTTTCAGGTTCAGCTATTAATACTATATCCACTGAAATATTTGCATAGTTGCCATGTTTCCAGCGACATACAGTATGGATCTGCTCCTGAGTTGTCCGGGACATCACTTTACCCGGCGAAACGCGTTGAGAGGTCTTTTGTATTTTCAGCATTTCCATTTTTAATACGGACCCATCTGTGGACTATATGTTTATGACTTTTTTTTTTCTTCTCTGTTTACTCTGTAAGTGTCTCAATATACAGAGTTATATTATATACACAATATTGCTCTATGTCTGGAATAGCCTTCAATACTTTCTTGGACCATTCCTATGATTTACTTCATCCCTGGCATATTCTCTGAGGCACCAATTTCATGTTCTCTTGTGAGTGAAAAATACTCATTTAATATTGATATTACATTTTATACATATTGCACTATGTTTTTATTTTGCTTTTACCATATCCTGCACCCTTTAAAAACAGACTTAATCCCATGCTGCTCACCGAGCGGTTTGACTGGTGACTGGGGAGTGGCGAGCGGTCACGTGGCCCAACACTATAACGTCAGTCATGCGCTGGGAAACATGACCTGTCAGAACTAACCAGTCAAATTGCACGGGAAGGCCAACAAGCAGCATGATAGGTCGGGGATGGGACTCTTCATCGCGGCTGCTTCCGCGCAGCCGCTTCACCGCCGACTCTACACAGCAAGACAGATCGTTTCTGGAGATTTCATCACGGGACATTTCATCGCTAAAGGTAAGTATTTTAGCTATTTTAGTTTGGTTAGTATTAGGGGTCGGGGTTAGTATTAGGGTTTAGGGGGTTAATTTTAGTATTAGGGCTCGGGGGTTAGTATTAGGGTTAGTATTAGGGTTAGTATTAGGGTTTAGGGGGTTCATTTTAGTATTAGGGCTCGGGGGTTAGTATTAGGGGTCGGGGGTTAATTTTTGTATTAGTATTGGGGTTTAGTGTTAGTATTGGGGTTTGGGGGGGCACTTTGGGGGGGAATCATTTATTAGGGGGGGTTATTTTCTTTTTACTTGTACATTTGTAAGAGCTGACAGTTCAGCGCTGAACTGTCAGCTCTTACATAGCCGCGGCCGCGATGAAACGGACGCGTTATTCTTCATTGCTGACAGTTCAGCGTTCTAACTGCCGCGCTGAACTGTCAGCGATGAAGATGCGGCGCGGAAGTGTCCTAGACCCTGATAGGTCGGCATGCTGTCTGACACTAGACACCAGGGAACAGCGATGCGAGGGGTAAGCTTCGGTGGTAATTGAGCTTGTAATTGTGCAATGGGGCATGTCATGGGATGATGGGTATGTATTAGGGTGATGGGGCAAGTAATAGGGTGTGCAAAAGGATTTGATGGGGCATGTCCTGGGGTGATGGGCCATGTAATGGGTGTGCAGTGTGGGTGATGGAGCATGTCCTGGCGTAATGGGATATGTAATGGTTTGCAACATGGGTAACGGGGCATGTATTAATATTAGGGGGGGGGGGTTGGGAGAGGAGGTGAAACAGCTGTGCTATACAGTCAGGACTGTAACTACTGTGATAAAACTACTGCGTATTATTATAAATAAATATGCTCCACATGCTGCAGAAAGACCATGACAAGTGCAGCCCTACAGTAGGTAGGATGTATTTCCACACAAACATGTCCAATAAGCCTTCGCCCATTGAACCACTTCAAGTCTGGTGCAGGAAGGTGTGAGGTTTGGCAAAAACTATCTATCTATGACATAACTATTTACTTTTTCCAAACAAACAAGAAACACATCAAACACAACCGAACAGAAAAAAAAACAAAAAAACAAAAGCAATTATTTCTTAGAATGGAAGAGAATCTGGGCAGAAGGTGTGGGGTGTGTGCGTTTTTCATGTAAGGGGAGCGAAAAATGTGGGCGGCGGGGAAGGAAAACACATAGCGAGATGGGAAACGGCTCTACAGAATCTGAGACGAGAGCGAAAGGAAGTGTCTGAGGTGACTGGCCTGTAAACCTGACCTGCTAATTATTTATTGTGTACGGAAACTGAGGGGGTGTAAAAATACCATTGTATACATTCTCGGCGAGCGTGTTCCCTTCCATTTCCTGTATGTTACTTAGAATGTCAGCCATGACACAGTCATCTCAGAGTGCTATCATTCATGCTAACCTGTTGAGTCATTACTTTCGGAGGAGAGTGGTGGAAGGAGGACTATTCAGTTGATATCATGTTTTGTTCCATGAAGGTAGAGTTTTTGTAGATAAAAGAAGGGAAGAAACCTCATTAAAATCCATATGGGTACAGCGGTCTTCTTCTAGGACCCTGTGGTCCTTGACGTGACTCTCGAGCTCATTTCCTTTCCAAGCGGGACCTGGACCATCACTTTTTATAAGTTCTATCATTTTTTTGGAGCCATCCCAATCGACATCGCAAACAGCTGTTGCTGTCCTGTTTCAGGGTACCGGCCAGTCCTGTTTTAGAGCACCTGCCAGCCCTCACCATGCATCATGGAATGTTGACGTACTCATTACTCACTCTCCAGATCTGTCGCCGACACAAATGAGCAAAGGGGGCTGAATGGGGCATCTGAATTGCATTGCTGGCACATCCTGTGTCAATGGGAACTATATTTCAGCAATGTAATTCAGATGTAACATTCCAGCAGGGGCTGGAGCCTCTATGCACAAAGTATTATGTAAATCCTCCACTCCTCCCCTAAAAAAAAAAAAAAAAGTTTAATTAAGTTAATTTTTATTGTTTATTGTCAATATTAAATAGAGGGAAAAAAAGGTTTAGGTGTAATTAACAGTAAGGAAGTTATATGCCATGTAATGTAGAGAGCACAGAAGGTCCTATGGGTGTGAAGGTGATAAAGATGAACCACACGCTCTCCGCTCTCACCACATCCTTACTGTGCAGAGAAACCATACAGAGACTGCCCACTCCTCCTCTATACAGGCTGCAAATAGTGACTACCACACTGTATAATCATACTGAGTATCCCACGCATGCTTAAACTCCTTCACTGTATTAACCTCTACCACTTCCGCTGGAAGACTATTCCATACATCCACTACCCTCTCAGTAAAGTAATACTTTCATTAGTCCCCAGTTCCCTATCTTATATCTAGGATAGCCTTGTGCCTATCCCACGCATGCTTAAACTCCTTCACTGTATTAACCTCTACCACTTCTACTGGAAGGCTATTCCATCCATCCATCCACTACCCTCTCAGTAAAGTAATACTTTCATTAGTCCCCAGTTCCCTATCTTATATCTAGGATAGCCTTGTTCCTATCCCACGCATGCTTAAACTCCTTGACTGTGTTTACCTCTACCACTTCCGCTGGAAGGTTATTCCATACATCCACTACCCTCTCAGTAAAGTAATACTTTCATTAGTTACTGGCCTTATCTTATATCTAGGATAGCCTTATACCTATCCCACGCATGCTAAAACTCCTTCACTGTGTTTACCTCTACCACTTCTACTGGAAGACTACTGTATTCCATGCATCCACTACCCTCTCAGTAAAGTAATATTTTCATTAGTCCCCAGTTCCCTATCTTATATGTAGGATAGCCTTGTTCCTATCCCACGCATGCTTAAACTCCTTGACTGTGTTTACCGCTACCACTTCCGCTGGAAGGCTATTCCATACATCCACTACCCTCTCAGTAAAGTAATACTTCCTGATATTACTTTTAAATCGTTGCCCCTCTAATTTAAGACTATGTCCTCTAGTTGTGGTAGTTTTTCTTCTTTTAAATATACTCTCTTCCTTTACTGTGTTAATTCCCTTTATGTATTTAAATGTTTCTATCATATCCCCCCTGTTACGTCTTTCCTCCAAGCTATACATGTTAAGATGCTTTAACCTTTCCTGGTAAGTTTTATCCTTCAACCCATGAACCAGTTTAGTAGCCCTTCTCTGAACTCTCTCCAAAGTATCAATATCCTTCTGGAGATACGGTCTCCAGTACTGCGTACAATACTCCAAGTGAGGTCTCACCAGTGCTCTGTACAATGGCATGAGCAATTCCCTCTTCCTACTGCTAATACCTCTCCCTATGCAACCAAGCATTCTGCTAGCATTTCCTGCTGCTCTATTGCATTGCCTACCTACCTTTAAGTCCTTTGAAATTATTACTCCTAAATCCCTTTCCTCAGATGTTGAGGTTAGGACTGTACCAAATAGTCTATATTCTGCTTTTGGGTTTTTACGCCCAAGGTGCATAATCTTGCACTTGTCACACAATAAATGTCAGTTGCCACAGCTCTGACCATTTTTCTAGTTTAGCTAAATCATTTGCCATTTGGCTTTATCCCTCCATGAACATAGACCCTGCTGCAAATCTTTGTATCATCAGCAAAAAGACATATCATATCAACAAGCACCACACTGTAAAATCATCACAGTGGGTAATACAATTAAACCTTGGGCCAGTGAACTGGTGACAAATGGGCGCAGAGCTGGGGACAGGAGCGACCAATAGACAGGGGGTAGGCAGGATTGTGTCCCTTTAATCGTTTTAAACTTAGAGAATGCGATGGAAACCCTGGGTCTGAACGACCAATAGAAACTCTGAATGTGAGAGGGTTGACTAGTCCCGTGAAAGCCCACCTGACTGGGGGCGGGCGAAAGAGTCCCCGTGGCCCTGGATTAACCTTTATTTCATCTGACCGCTGAGGGTGGCCTCTAGCCGGGGAACATCTAATCTATCTGTCCATATATCCCCAAACGTGAAAGCAGTCCGCATGTATTTCAGATAGAGTCCGACATGCCTCTCGGATGGTGACAGCCAATCCACAACCGAGCGGCTTTGTCCTTTAAACCGCCAGACAATAGCCGCGCGAGTGGCCAGGTGGCGGGTGATTCAAACTGGCCAAGAGTGGAGAGCTGAGGTTTAGCAATGTGCGTGCACAAACCTTGTTTGCTTAGCGGTGTCAGTACATCTGTCTTGCATGTCTATGTGTGTCTATCTCTGATGATATCACTTTGCACATGACACTACAGCACTGATTTAGGGAGCAAATCCCTGATTGGAGACCTCTATACTGCCGAAAAAAGAAGTCTCCGGCGTCGGCGACAACACAGACTGGTCAACTCGCAAACGCACATACAGTAACGCTGACAGTGGGAGTGACAGCGTTTATTGCATGGTAGCTATGTCACTTGACCCCCAAGCTCCACCCCCAGTGTCCTGATTTGCTGGGGGTAAGAGTTTGGGTGGTATGAGGTGGGTTGGTAAAGTGGCACCAAGGGCAAATAAATTGTTACTTGCCCCCCCCCCCCCCCGGGCCAACATGTTGCCAGCTGTCCCCTGATTTGGCAAGCGAGTGTTGAGTCTGGAATACCCCCAAAATATGTGAGCATATTTATAAATAGTCCTTGCCTGAGTCTAAGGTGCTGGAGCAAACAACTTACCAATAAATCCTCAGCTTGTTCTGTGCTCCTTCGTGTACTACAGTGCCGACATCTTGTGTCTGTCTCAATGTCTGCCTGCTCCCTCCTAGTACAGTGCCATATATTTGGGGGTTTAATCCCTTTTTTTTTTTTTTTTTTAAACTACCCATTTCTTATTTTGATTGTTTTTAAACTGAATATTTTATTTGTAAAAATATAATATATATATATATATATATATATATATATGCATCATAAGAAATTTTAACACTTTCTGTATATATGGATCGAGCCAATAAAGAGAATTGATAAGAGAGTTTGGAAACATTCTCCCATTCAGCTGAATGCCCTTAAGTTTGAAATTCAAAGAAATTCTCGGATTCATAAATAAATTATAACATTTAGTCTATTTATGTCTGTCTCTTTAAACCCCAGAATGTGAGCAATGCTATTTTCCTGTGTGTGTGTGTGTAAATATGCATTACTGTATACACCAGTTTTTCAACCTGTACGTAAGTAAGAATCATTTTTGAACTACTTTCTCTACTTGTGGTAAGAGCAGGGCTGTTGCCCCCCCCCCCCCCCCCCCATTCTTCATGCCCTCCTCCAAATGTCGGAACCATGTGTTTCCTTTTTACTGTCACACCAGCCCCTGCTTCACACACAATGGCCACAGACATACGACACCCTGTCTGTGTGTTCACCGTGGAGGAACATGCTAATCCCGGTGCCACCTTCCCTCATCCCCTGAGGAAACGGGGGAACTGGACTGGGAAAGACGTCTTTAAGTGGTTGCTGCTGATCCTGGCCACCCTGGCCCTCGCTGGAGCAGCTTCTGAGATCTACATCCTGAGAAGGATTCAGAAAAATCTAGATGCCACCCAGGAAATGGTAGGACATCTTTCTTGAGCCCGAGATGCTACACATCTGTGTCACCCTGTGGTGGGAGGGGCAGACTCCACGTCCCATAGCTTCGTCCTGTCTGTGTCACCCTGTGGTGGGAGGGACAGACTCCACGTCCCATAGCTCCCTCCTGTCTGTGTCACCCTGTGGTGGGAGGGACAGACTCCACGTCCCATAGCTCCCTCCTGTCTGTGTCACCCTGGGGTCGGAGGGACAGACTCAATGTCCCATAGCTCCCTCCTGTCTGTGTCACCCTGTGGTGGGAGGGACAGACTCCACATCCCATAGCTCCCTCCTCTCTGTGTCACCCTGTGGTGGGAGGGTCAGACTCCACGTCCCATAGCTCCCTCCTGTCTGTGTCACCCTGTGGTGGGAGGGACAGACTCCACGTCCCATAGCTTCCTCCTGTCTGTGTCACCCTGTGGTGGGAGGGACAGACTCCACGTCCCATAGCTTCCTCCTGTCTGTGTCACCCTGTGGTGGGAGGGACAGACTCCACATCCCATAGCTCCCCCCTGTCTGTGTCACCCTGTGGTGGGAGGGACAGACTCCACGTCCCATACCACCCTCCTGCAAATCCCACAGCTTTAGTCATTCCAGAGTTCACTGCATGCCTCCTGGCACATTCCTACCTATTCCCTGTATTCCAGTATGTCAAAGCGTGTATTCTGTGATGTGTGACTCTTATCCTGTTAGTACTGTTACCCTATGGTGGCAGAGACAGATCCCACGGCATCTTCTTGTCTAGATCACTTCTCTCTGCACAAAGAACCAAAAGATTCCCGAGATCTCTGGATCCTACACCACCTTCCCAACTAATGTCTACTCTAGAAGACCGATAGGTTTTCTTCTCTGTCCGCCTTTGAGTCACTCTGGGTCTTTTTTCTCCCTAGGTTCATTTGAATTTTGATGCCCAAAAAATGACAGCAAAATCAGGTAAAAGCACGAAAGACATGGGAATAACAAATAATACTCATTAAATACTTCTGCATCTCCAAAACTCCATCAGGAGTCAGCCTCTGGACCAGACGATGTCAGTCATTTTCTCCACCGAATTATTATTATTTTTGGTTTCAGTGTTTGCTCCACTTTCATTTATTTCATGAACTTAATGTGCCAGGGGCATTTGGCCAGGCACCAGCACATCGGGTAAGGGGGGCTATTTTTTATTTTATTTGGGACATAGCTCCAGCCCCAAAAACAATGGTGTGTGGTATTTATTATTATTTGGGATGTAGACATTTGCCGGCCTGAGATGGGGGTCATTATTTTATATTGGGGACATGGGCTTAGCACTGGCCTGTGGCCCAAAAGGGCCATATGTTTTATTTGTTATGGTGACACGGCATAGCTCCGTACTAAATTTTATTTATTATGGGGCCATGGTCATATTGCCGACCAGGGGTGTTGCTAGGTCTTCAATCGATCTGGGGTTAGAGCCAAGATGAGCTCTGTCACACACACACTCTCTCTCTCACACATTCACACACACTCCATCTCTCTCTCTCTTGCACACATACTGTCAGGTTCCAGGACCTTCACCTACCTTGCCCAGGGGACCCTCACAGCCAAAGTCATCCTCTGTCCCTGTTTGCCGCCATCGCGCTGTAGCGCGACCGCGAGGTAGGCCGCATCCCCGGCCTCGAGTTGCTATTCACCCGCTAACAGTGAGTGTGACTACTTCCAAGAGGTTTAGGGGGCGGAGCTTACTGGCGAGAAACGTTGCCCGATTGGTTGTCGGCAAAGGGGGGCAGGGAGAATAGGAAGAGGAGGCTGTACCTCTTCTCCCTATTCACAACATGGTGCAGGGGCGGTCCCCAGGTGTAAAGGGGAGAGGTCCTTAATCAACAGCTCTATAAAAACCCCACACTCACCTCAATCATTGCTTGCTTGTTGAGCTGTGGTGTCTGTTCTCAGTACCATTTATTCCCAGTTACCTGCTACTTTGATTGAAGATTTACCTGTGTACCGACCTTGGCTTTTTCCCTGGACTATCCTTATTGCTGTATCCCTACCTGTACTTCTATACCTGTTTGTGTATCCTGACTACCGGCATTGACCTTTTGGATTGGACTGACTATTCTACCGCCTTACCCTTTTTTGTGTCACTTTTTGGAGTCACCTCATCTCTCCACCCGCCACCCAGCGCTACGCTCCTTACCCCCGAATCTCACATATACACTCCGTCTTTCTTTCACACACAGTCTCTCACATACACACACTGCATCTCTCTCTCACACACAACACAGACACAGCATCTCTCATTCACACACACTGTCTCTCTCTCTCACACACCGTTTCTCTCTCCCTCTCACACACCGTCTCTCTCTCATACACCGTCTCTCTCTTTTTTCACATACAGTCTCTCTCTCTCGCTCTCTTTCTCCCACATGTCTCTCTCTCTTTTTCACACAGTCTCTCTCTCTCTTTTTCACACACACACTATCTCTCTCTCTCTTTCTCACACACACTGTCTCTCTCTTTCTCACACACACACACACCCTAAGACACACTCACCTACATACACTTACGCAAACACCCTTACACACACATAAACACTTATGCAAACACCCTGACACACACACATACACTTATGCAAACACCCTGACACACCCACCTAGACACCCTGACACACACACCTAGACACCCTGACACACACTTAGACACATTGAGACACCCAGACACACATACACTTACGCAAACACCTGACACACACACCTAGACACCCTGACACACACACATACACTTATGCAAACACCCTGACACACCCACCTAGACACCCTGACACACACACCTAGACACCCTGACACACACTGAGACACATTGAGACACCCACACACAGTCACACATTCAGGATCTTCTGCCGCATGTCACCTGACATCCGGCTCGCAGATTATCTCACAGCCCGACGGGGGGAGGGGGGGCGGATCTTGCACCCATCGCACTGTGCTCTGTATGGCCAGGAGGTGCGGTCACCTCAGGCACTTGCTTGTGGGCCGCACCTCAAGGAGGAGGGGCTACGGAGAGATCTCCCTATAGCAGCCTCTCCTCCCGAACGACCCTCACCCCCGCGTGAGCTTAATTCTGAAAGTTCAGAGGGGGAATTTCTTTTTCTTTCTTTTTTTTTTTTAACAATGATTACCCTTTTTTTTTTTTTTTTAAACACTCGACAAGATTGGTTTCCTCAACTTTTTTTTTTTTTTTAAATGTATATTTTTACCGCACGTCACTGCAGAGGGTGAGATCTGACACGAACCCATCAAGTCTCTGCTTTTATCTCTGACCTATTTATGTATCCTTCAAGCCTTGCCTTTCATGTTTATATAGAAGAGGTCTATTGTGGTGGGGTGACCAGATTTCCCCTATATGACAGGACGCTGATACACAACAAATTGCATCTTACAGAGTATTTGTCTACATATAGAGGGGGGCTTTGTCACCTAAACTTTGTTAAAACTGAATGTAGAGGATAAAACGATAGAGCAGTAACACAAGAAGATGCATGTTTTAAATGTGTCTGTGGTGTCACCTGTCTATGACATCACCTGCGACCAATATGCAAATTATACATTTCACATTGAAAATTAGTTAATTTGCATATCAAGCCAGCAAGGTGATGTCATAAGCAGGAGGCACAAGAGATACATTTAAAACAATGGTTTTTCTCTCCATTCATGGATTTGCTTGTATTGCTGGTAACATAGATCATTTTTGGGATATTTGTTTTATTTTCCACATTCAGAATATAAACAGTATTTAGCTGACAAAGTCCACCTTTAATACCAAAAAGCCAAAAAAAACACAATTGACATCATGACCAGAAAATGCAAGGGAGAAAACTAATGGCAAGCTATTAGTATATAAAATATATACTATATATATATATAAAATGCATCATCACTGGAACAACAAAATAGTATAGATACATAATGATATGGACAAGTCTCCTAACTTGCCTTGCAGGCAGATTCCAAATTTTCTAACGGAGATCCATATCCATTGTATATCTTCCTTCAGCGGCTCTACATGTTTTTTTGAAACATAAATCTATTTTTCAGGTGACTACAGAAGACAATCAGTACCATCAGCTCATGTGACAGGTATGTATGGATCAGATATGTTGGGGTCTCATACAGAAATGGTCTGGGCACTCACCTCCCCCACTCCATTCCTGCTGCACTCCTTTTATTTTTTTGCCCTCACATCCCTTGCCATAGCACCACCTTGCACACCCAGCACATGCCCCAGCACCCACATTACACACAGAGGACATGAACCACCACCCACATTGCACACCCAGGACATGCCCAGCACCATCATTGCACACCCAGGACATGCCCAGCACCATCATTGCACACCCAGGACATGCCCAGCACTTTCATTGCACACCCAGGACATTTCCCAGCACCCTCATTGCACACCCAGGACATTTCCCAGCACCCTCATTGCACACCCAGGACATGCCCCAGTACCCTCATTGCACACCCAGGACATGCCCCAGCACCCTCATTGCACACCCAGGACATGCCCCAGCACCCTCATTGCACACCCAGGAATGCCCCAGTACCCACATTGCACTTGGACTCTTTACATCCCTAATGTTTGTGCCTCCCTGATGCTGATGGTAGAAAAGGGGAAAATACAATGCTTGGTGATATATCTAGATAATTAATATTACGGTTCAAATTAAAATATCCAGAAAAATTGGAGATAACATGGTCCTGGACATATAAATTAGAAATTACAGTGAGAGCTCTTTTGGCCCCTACATTAGTCCTTCAGGGCATAATTAGTTTTCCAATAATAATTAGAAAGTGAGCTGTACCTACACATGTGGATGGTGGATGGGCTATTTCAGAGCCATTGACAAAATGAAAATCACATTGGGCCTAGTATATTATATGATTATTTTAGTGCAAGACCCCCAAAGTCACTTGACGATTAAAAGTAAGCTGTAGTACCACCAGTATCCACTCATAGTACAACTCCATTATTCATTCGTAATTCAATGTTAACTTGGTATAGCTGGATGACATGACATTGTTAGCAAGTTAAAACCTTACTGATCTCGGACCCTCTCATCTTCTTGGTGCAGGTACTGATAAGCCCACCTGGTCACCTGGAGATCTTCTTCAGTGGGAAGCCAGTCAAGGCTTGGCCTTCCACTTTGAGGTGAATTACAGCAACGGCTCACTAATTTGCACAAAGACCGGCCTGTACTACGTCTACTCCAAGCTTCAGCTGGGATACCGGAGTTGCCCCAAAACCTATGACCCTACGTCTTATTTCACTCATGGCGTGTACAAAAAGGGCCCCGATTCCGAAGCCGAGACGGAGCTGATGAACGACAGAAGAAGTTTCTGTGACAGCCAAGGGAAAGAAGTATGGCGGGGCAATAGCTATTTGGCCGGAATGGTCAATATTGAACAAGGGGCAGAGATTTATGTCAAGATGACTGAAAAACGACTTGTACGGGTCAAGGATGGAACTGCCACATTCTTTGGACTTTTCATGGTGTAGTTTTGCTCAGGCAGCCATTTTTTAAAAAAAAAGTAGGGTTGCCACCTTTTCTTCAGAACAATACCGGCCTTGGTTCTGTCTCCATAGACTTAACTTTGGCCTGAAGCCAATTTTTTTTTTACCAGCCTGCAGGTAAAATACCAGGCAGGTGGCAACCCTAAGCAGAAGTTATATAATTTTTTTTTTTTAAACTCTTATTCTTCAAAAAAAAGACTAGTAAAAGAACAGGTCGTATTTCTTGGACTGTCTTGGACCTTTGAATGAATAAGATGTGACTTCCTCGTAGTGATATGTTTATTCTAACCATGTTTCTCTCTCTCTCTCTCTCTGGCCTCCTCCATGTGAAGAAGACTGTGTGGTCCTGTGCGGAGCTATAATATTCCCACAGCTCCAAAACTTGTGCCCTCGCTACAGAAAGGGGAGCTGGATCAAATCGACTCCTGTCCAGAGCCCAAAAGT
The DNA here is from genome assembly GCA_036172795.1 of Pelodytes ibericus. Lineage (NCBI taxonomy): Eukaryota > Metazoa > Chordata > Amphibia > Anura > Pelodytidae > Pelodytes > Pelodytes ibericus. The sequence goes on along the minus strand of CM069858.1, from coordinate 215,558,995 downwards.
ATCTTTCCTCTCCACGCCATCCACAAACCTGATTCAAAAGTCCGAAGAAGAGTTCCTCTACGGGAAGAGTAACCCATGGGAACATTTCTCAAGTCAACTCAAGATCCTCCACCTCTTCTTATTTTGGGCGGTCCACATTAAGGAACAACTCAAATAATCTATTCATGGTAATTCAATGCCCCGTACGACTGTCTTAGCCTTTCCCAGCCCACCTTGCACACTTTTATTGATACTGTGGTCCTACAATCCATTGGGTGGACCTATAAGTACCACTTGATGGTTTAGTAAAGAACTGAACACCAATTTAAAGGATAGACCTTTGTGATCCACACAACACAATTATTGTCTAACAGGATAATTAAGAGTGATCTCTGTTTCTCTATCTCACAGCTACCTTTTCTCGTCAGTGACTCATATCTTTGTTAAACTCCCCTTCTGTTCAATACCCACTATTCTTTTTACGTGTCTTCGTCACGCAGTCATCTGTCGAATACCGCAAAGCAAAGTAAAAGTGATCTATAGAAATAAGCAAAACCCCACAGAAGATTACAGCCATCGCCTGCAAAAGAGCCAGCAGACAGCTAATGTCAGCTGTGGCTGATGGATTTCTTTGTCCAGGGTTCATAATAATGCTTGATCCAGTATGTAGGAGCTCGAAAGAAAGACACAAAGACCTTTCCTACAGGTCTTGTGAGATAGCTCAGTGTTGATACTAACTGGGGCTATCTCAGCAATTGATTCCTCTAAGTTAGATAAAATAAGTAATTCCAAAATGAAAGAGAAAGCAACACCGGCTCCAATCACTGGAACAAATGTGCAAAGGGTGGGTGGGTGCACCACAGCGCTGGTTAGGCACCACAATTAAGCACTGAGTAGAAGAAAGTGTGCACTCCACTCACCGAGTAATGGATAAATAAAGTGCTTCAATATCATAAAAAATCCACAGCAAACAGGGTAAGGTACAATCCACGGTTAAAAAAAAGTCGAAGGGAAGGTCACCTAACGCGTTTCGCGTGTAACCACGCTTAGTCATAGGCGAGACGCCTTAGGTGACCTTCCCTTTGACTTTTTTTATCCGTGGATTGTACTTTACCCTGTTTGCTGTGGATTTTTTATGATATTAAAGCACTTTTTTCTTTCTATAGAGGGAGGGTGTCGCTGATCATTGGGGGACATATTTTATTCAGCCAAATAAACATTTACAGGGCACCCATTGTGTGCCAGCGGATTTTGGGCACTGCCCACCATTATGGCACAGAAAAGGTGGGTTTTATTTACAGGTTTTGGGCATTTATTTAGAATCCCTCCCTACCTGTCCGAGATACAGGAAGGGGGGGTGGAGTAGGTAGGATTAATTCAATTGCATAATTATTTATGTTGTCCAAGGGTCTTGAGCAAGCCTCTGGGTGGGGGCATTCATGGAGATTATTATTTATTTGCATTGGTGTTTATTATTTATTTAGATTCCAGGGACCTTGGGCAAGCACCCAGAATAGTACTGGAGTGGATAATAGGGTTAATAAACTACTTCCATCACTGTGCACAGAGTGATGCCTATATCCAATAATGGGCCAGGGAAGCTGGGCGACTCCCCCAATAGACCTCATTATGTAGATCATTGTTAGAATTGTTTTATTCTCTGCAATGTTTAGGCTGACAGAGTACATTGAAAAATAAGTCTAAATGTGTGCATTCATTCTAAATTATATGAACGATTTGATAACATTCTATAGATTTATCTTTTACTAAAAACATTTGTTTATTGAAATATTCATAGTAATCTATTTTGATTCGTTATCTAATCCTTTCACAGATCTGTCTGTTTTGTATCTGCGACAGATGCACTTGTCTATTGCCGTCTGCCTGAAAGGGACTGTATCTCCTAAATATTGTTTTTACTGTGAATGTAGAGAGAGAAAAAACAATTGAAAATTATCTATGCATTTAAATCACATTTTTCTCCTAGTTTAGGCAATTTTTGGCAGTTTTGCTAACACAATGTATAAATCATTTTCAGTTGTTTTTTCATTCTCTATATTCACAGGAAAAACAATGTTTAGGTGATACAGCCCCTTTAAAGTCTAGCTGCCATGTATCAAATGACACAGTATCACCTTAACGAGAATACAAAGATGCCTGACAATTTGTTAGCACATATATAGAAATACATAGTTGCCAACATCGGCCATGTGTGTATATCCATCCTACATCCTGCCAGGCTGCACTTTGCATGCTCTTTCTGCAGCATGTGGAATAAATATGTGTCCCTGGAAACATGGCCAACGTTGCATGACCTGGGTGTTTCAGACATCACTTTCTACTAAATTCTGTCATTTGTGTTGGTATTTTAAATATTAAAATTGTTCAAGTTGTAATTTATTCCCTTTTTCTCGCTGACGTATATTAAATTGTATTTTGTGGCATTATGTTGGTTCCTTCAAATTGTGAGTTTAGGGGTTGCTGAAATGACCTCCTATCCCCCCCCCCCCCATGGGGCCAGGGGCTGTGCATATGCCCATAGTCCTCTAAAATAAATAATGGGACTATGCCCCATAATAACCCATGGGGCCAGGAGCTGTGCAAAAGACTCTGGCCCCCTATATTAAATATATATGCCCCATGGGGCCAGGGGAAAGCCAAGTGCCCATGGCCCCCTAGAATACATAGATTACCCCACAGGGCTGGCCAGGTGCTTCAGGGCCCATAACTAAAATTAAATGAATAATATATATTTTCAGTTACCCTATCTACTCCCTACCTATACCTTGCCCTGGTAGGGGTGAAAGAAGTCCAAAATAAATAAACCTACCCAGTAATGTATCTTGGTTTTGTGCTGCCCTAGGCAGACAAAATTTGAGCATCCCCCACCCACGTTGCACTCCCATGACATGCCCCATCACCCCATTACATGCCCCATCACCCACATTGCACACACATTAAATGTCCCATTACCCCCATTACATACCCCCACCACGTCCATCACACGCCCCTATCCCAATTAACTGGAAGGAGATAAAGCTTGCTGAACGGTGGGGGAGGAAGCGAAAAGTTTTGAAGCACCAGAAGTTTGCTTTAACACCCTCTGGCAAAGTGCCGCCCTAGGCGAGTGCCTTGTCTGCCTTGTGGAAGATACACTACTGAACCTAGCAAGTAACATTCCACCCTTTGATTTAAGGGACCATTTGGATCACTGGAGTGAAATGAATTAGATTTTGCTTGGAATATAAGAGCCTCCTGAGTAAAGCCAGTGGTTTTACTGGGGAAATGGGATGATACACTGCAGTCTAGCCACTTACTCTGGCTGCAAGTGAACTGCAAAAATCAGGCATTAAAGGGACAGTCTAGTCCCCAAACTCCCTTTGGTGCAAGATGAAGATCACAGCTTGTATAGCGCACAGCGTTTTATCCCAGTGTGATTTGATGCAGGCATTCTGTATAAATCACATATTTAATATTTGACTCAAGGTCTCCGCAGTGATTACTCTCCGCTCCCACTTTCCTTGTCTTTCCAACATTAATGTCTGATCTCTGCAGCTCACTTGCCAGGAAACCCGAGTCCAGTCTTGTAGGTGAAGAGATCGCATTGAGTAAATGTGCCAAGCTAGCCCCCTTTGACTAACTCAGTGACATCCGTTTCAAAACCTCTGCTTAATGAATGCCATAAAGTCAGATTTTGTCCATAACACTACACACACACACACAAACACACAAAGAATCCCACCTGTTAAAGGCCATCCCACTGAATAAATACATCAGAGCTTCCCTTAAAGGCTGATGAGATTGGGGCAATTGGCTGTTCTATTTGGATCCTTAATACAGCATTTCATTCCTTCCATAGAGTATATTGTCCACATCAACATTTTACACATGAAAAATGCATGCTCCAGGGCTAAAGATTGCAGTTTCCAGTCTGCATTATAGTGGTTGTAGCCCTGGAGTAAACATCCCTGGATAATGGTGTTCTGGTCAGCCTAGCTGAGGTCTGATCGTTCAACTCTGAGTTTGCGTAAGCCATATCAAGAGCACATGACAGACCAATAATATCCCTCCCTCTGTGATCTCTTTTTTTTGCATCATGTGACCCTGAAATGTTCACCCTCATCCTTCTGCTTTAGCAATCTTCAATTTAATGTTATTTTGAGGAAGGTACTGAATTTCCACAGCAGATATAGATCCATCCAGTGATTCAGCATGTCAAATAGCTGAAAGGGTTTGACTGCACATAGTTATCATATAGAATTCCTTACAGACAACTTATATTCACTAAAAGTGAGTTGAACATTGAGATGAACATTCCAGCTGTACATTGTGCAGGAACAAACCTGATGAGTTCACTTAGCGGGGGGAAATAACCAGGTTTGTTCCTGCACAATGTACAGCTGGACTGGTGAGATGGAATGTTCATCTCACCTCAACTCAGGGGCGGATCCTGAGTCTGATCTCGGGAGGGGCACATGTCCGTCTGTCTTTTCCTCTCCCCATGTCCTTCTGTTGCTCTCCTCTCCCTTCCCATGTCTGTCGCCCTCCTTTCCCTTCCCAGGTCCGCCTGTCTGTCTCCTCTCCCTTCCCATGTCTGTCGCTTTCCTCTCCCTTCCCATGTCTGTCGCTTTCCTCTCCCTTCCCATGTCTGTCGCACTCCTCTCCCTTCCCATGTCTGTCGCACTCCTCTCCCTTCCCATGTCTGTCACACTCCTCTCCCTTCCCATGTCTGTCGCACTCCTCTCCCTTCCCATGTCTGTCGCACTCCTCTCCCTTCCCATGTCTCTCTCTATTCTCTACCTCCTATGACTGTCTCTTTTTCTCTCTAAACATTTATGTGTCTCTCCTCTTCCCAATAGCTGTCTTTTTCCCTCCTCTCCCCAGTCTGTGTTCTCTCCTCTCTCCCCCACCCGTCAGTGTTCTCTCTTCTACCTCATATGTGCTCTCTCCTCTCTCTCCCCCATCAGTGTTCTCTCCTCTCTCCCCTCCCATCAGTGTTCTTTCCTCTCTCTTCCCCCCATCAGTGTTCTCTCCTCTCTCCCCCCCCCCCAGTGGTATTTCTTGGTTTTGTGCTTCCCAAGGCAGACAAAATTTGGGCACCCCCCCTACCCACGATGCACACCCACGACATGACCCATAACTCACGTTGCACACACTCTCCCTTCCCATGTCTGTCGCTTTCCTCTCCCTTCCCATGTCTGTCGCACTCCTCTCCCTTCCCATGTCTGTCGCACTCCTCTCCCTTCCCATGTCTGTCGCACTCCTCTCCCTTCCCATGAACTTTCTCTCAGTATTTAAACGATGATGATATTGTTTGTATAATTGTTTATAGTTTATATAGTTGTTTCAGTAATAAATGTATTTTTAAGAAAAACTTAGGCACAAGAATTGTGATTTTCCTTATTGAATAAAAAGTTAACGAGCATACTAAGGGGCAAAATCCTGGCATATTAATTGGCATATTGGGGGCAAAATCCTAGCATATTGAGAGCAAAATCCTGGCATATTAACTGACATATTGGGGGGCCAAATCCTGGCATATTAAATGGCATAATACTAACCCCCGAACCCAAATACTAATCCCATAAACAATAATACTAACCCCCGAACCATAATACTAACCCCCAAACCCTAATACTAATCCCCTAAACCATAATACTAATCCCCTAAACCCTAATACTAACCCCTGAACCATAATGCTAAACCCCGAACCCTAATACTAACCCCTGAACCATAATACTAACCCCCTAAACCCCAATACTAACCCCCGAACCTTAATACTAACCCCCGAACCCTAATACTAACTCCTGAACCATAATACTAACCTCCTAAACACCAATACTAACCCCCAAAACCCAAATACTAACCCCCGAACCCTAATACTAACCTCCTAAACCCTAATACTAACCCCCTAAACCCTACTTACCCCCGAACCCTAATACTAAATCCCGAACCCTAATACTAACCCCCTAAACCCTAATACTAACCCCCGACCCCTAATACTAACCCCCTAAACCCTAATACTAACCCCCTAAACCCTACTAACCCCCGAACGCTAATACTAACCCCCGAACCCTAATACTAACCCCCTAAACCCTAATACTAATTCCCTAAACCATAATACTAACCCCCTAAACCCTAATACTAACCACTGAACCCTAATACCAACCCCTAAACCCTAATACTAACCCCGAACCCTAATACTAACCCCAGAACCCTAATACTAAAATTAACCCCTAAACCCTAATACTAAAATTAACCCCTAAACCCTAATACTAAAATTAACCCTGAACCCTAAAAACTAATTCTAACCCCCTAAACCCTAATTCTAACCCTCGAACCCTAATACTAACCCCTGAACCCTAATACTAACCCCCTAAACCCTAATACTAACCCCCTAAACCCTAATACTAACCCCCGAACCCTAATACTAACCCCTAAACCCTAATACTAACCCCCTAAACCCTAATACTAACCCCCGAATCCTAATACTAACCACAGAACCATAATACTAAAATTAACATCGAACCCTAAAAACTAATTCTAACCCCCTAAACCCTAATAGTAAAATTCTAATACTCTATCTTCTATCTCTAAAACATTAAAACTCACCTTTAGCGATGAAATGTCCCGCAATGAAATCTCCCTTGAAGAGCTGTCGTGTGACCTGCATCTAAGAGCCCAGACTCCAGTCTCCTACTGGGTTTGTCATCAGGATGTGGATCTCCTCCTGCCAGCACCTCCACCTCATCCTATACACTGCAAGGAGAGAGGTGCTGGGTGGGAGCAGATCCACCTCCATGTACTTGCAGGGCAGGGTCACATGTGAGAGAAAACGTTCACCATGTGACCCTCGACCCGGCATTCACCTCATTAATAATGAAAGTTCCTTGTCTCTTGGACGACGAGGCATCTGAACATCTGTGCTCAGAGAGCACTGCAGCGCCTGTCAATGCCGGCTGGAGGAGCGGGACTAACTTGTCACGCGTCACAGTGTGGACAGCAGTGAACCGAGCATCACTATGTACACCGCTGTGACGCAGTGAGGTGAGAGGAGCTTGGCCACAAGGTCAAAAAAATAAAAGCCGGCCAAGTGGCGCATAGCGAGCGTTACTGCTCGCACAACTGATTTTAAAAAATCCACTGCCCGCTCTGCAGCGCCCCCGTTTTCCTCCTCACCTCCCTGCCGCCAGGGTGTTGTTGGAGCTGCCCTGTGTCCTCCCCAACCCGGCTCTGTTTGGGGGGGGGGGGGCAATTGCCCCGTTGCGCCACTGCCTCAACTCACCTGCTATTCACCTCAACTCACCTGCTATTCACCTCAACTCACCTGCTATTCACTTTAACTCACCTGCTATTCACCTCAACTCACCTGCTATTCACCTCAACTCACCTGCTATTCACCTCAACTCACCTGCTATTCACCTCAACTCACCTGCTATTCACCTCAACTCACCTGCTATTCACTTCAACTCACCTGCTATTCACTTTAACTCACCTGCTATTCACTTCAACTCACCTACTATTCACTTCAACTCACCTGCTATTCACTTTAACTCACCTGCTATTCACTTCAACTCACCTACTATTCACTTTAACTCACCTTTTAGTTATTAGCCCCAATAGACTCCAGAGCTGTTTCAGCCGCTACTAAATGGTCTACTGAGTGAAGAGAGAATTGTTAAGAGACGAGTAATTGAGACTACAATCGAAACTTGACGCCAGTGTAGCCCAGTTGGAAAAATTCTGATTGGGAGACTTTTTGTCCTTCAGTTCGAAATCCCCGTCTCAATTCTCTCTTTAGTAAGTAGACACTTGAGTATTAAAGTGTCGGGAGTAGGGTTGCCCCCTCGGCCATTTTCTTGTGGCAATATACACTTATCTTCTGAGTCGGATGTTGGAAGCAGCGAGATATAATTAGCTGAGCGAAGTGTTGCTTGATATTGTTGATCAGTTTAGGGTTATAGAGTAGACATGTGCAAAACTAAAATTTTCGTTTCGTTTTCGTCCATTAGGACGAAAATGTTATTTATTTCGTCTAAAACGAATTTCGTTCATTACTGCATTCGTTTCAGACGAAATTCGTTCATTATTTTCGTTTCGTTAATTTTAATTCGTTCGTTTTATAGAAATACAATGTAATACTATTGGCTTTCTATAAACCGAACGAGAGCCCCATTCATAAGAAATTCTTATGAATGGGGCTCTCGTTCGGTTCATAGAAAGGCAATAGTACTATATGTTTTCTATAAGCCGAAAGTCTATAAACCGAACGTTCGGTTTATAGACTTTCGGCTTATGGAATACATGTAATCCTATTGCTATTCTATAAACCGAACGTTCGGTTTATAGAATAGCCATAGGATTACATGTATTACATAAGCCGAAAGTCTATAAACCGAACGTTCGGTTTATAGGCTGTCGGCATTTAACTATACAGAGACAGAGTCTCCATTCATAAAATTATGAATGGAGACTCTGTCTCCGTATAGTTAAATGCTATTGTATTCTATAAACCGACTCTATTTCGGCTTATAGAATGCAATAGTACTACGAATGGACGAATGAACGAATGATTTTCGTTTGTTAACCATTCGTTCATTCGGCTTTCGTTAGCTTAGCATTTTCGTTCTTCGTTTTTCGGACGAATGGACGAAAATGCTATTTTCGGACGAAAATGCATTCGTCCTAAAACGAATGCACATGTCTATTATAGAGTAATATATTGTCTTTATTGGATTCTTGTTAGTTTGAAGGTGCGACATTAGTATGTTCTGTAATGTACTCGATTTGGGCCGACTGATTGTCCAGTCCCCACACTGACCAGTCGGTTACGTATAGAGGCACAATTAGGACTCAGCCTCAATGCTTCCAGCAAAATCCAATGGTCTCCAGAGTGGTTTTTACAGGCAGCGTGCTGTACCCAGTGAAGGAGGGCCCGCTCGCAGCCTCCCCTTTCTAAGACTCGGGCATGCACTTCTGCAATGGAAAAGGAGAGATGGATATGTTGTTATTCTGTGGGACAAAGCATCACTTGGCAGGGTCTGTTGGGCACAGTGACATTTGGCAGGCTTTATGGGACAGAGTTAATACTGGGCAAGCTTTGTGGCACTTTGTTTCTCGACTTAATCGAGAAATATCGAAAATCAGCTTAATATTAATTACATAACTGTAAATACACTGGTGTTCTTGTACAAAAACTTTGAATATCTGTGACTATAACATGTTGTTGGAAGCTCTCTTGGGGCTATTCACTAAAAAGGTGAGTAGCAGGTGAGTTGAAGTGAATAGCAGTAGAGCTGAGGTGAATAGCAGGTGAGTATAGTGAATAGCAGGTGAGTTGAAGTGAATAGCAGGTGAGTTGAAGGGAATAGCAGGTGAGTTGAGGTGAATAGCAGGTGAGTTGAGATGAATAGCAGGGGAGTTGAGGTGAATAGCAGGTGAGTTGAGGTGAATAGCAGGTGAGTTGAGGTGAATAGCAGGTGAGCTGAAGTGAATAGCAGGTGAGTTGAAGTGAATAGCAGGTGAGTTGAGGTGAATAGCAGGTGAGTTGGGGTGAATAGCAGCTAAATTGAGGTCCTCTCACCTATTCAGCTACACATTGTGCAGGAACCAACTTGGTGAGTTCACTTAGCGGGGCAAATACAGAGCTTTGTTCCTGCACACTTTTTTTTTTACAAGTGACCTGAATAAAAGGGGATTGCGTTCAGGTTCCTGTGCAACTCCTGCAGTAACTACCTCTCCCCACTAGAGGACAGATTGTGTCAACTATGGGAAATAGCAATGAAACAAACGCCCCGGGGTGGGGTAGGGGTAGATTTCTATAAATAGGGTTTGGGATTTGGATGCTTTCCAAATAATGACCAAGAGATCTTCATCTTACCAACAAAGCATTGATTTCCACCAAATTCTCCAAACAGAGAGAGAGAGAGAGAGAGGGAAAAAAAAGGTTTTAAACCCAGCGGAAAATCTCAAAAAACACAAAGGGTTAAACATGAGAGAGGAAGTTATTGTGAGACAGTCAAGAGGAGTGGTGAATCAGTGATAACAGAGAGCTACAACAAACAACCAAACATACTGAGGCGTCTGCTCGATAAAGAGAGAATCGCCGGGAAACGAGACGGGCATTTCACACTGAAGGACAAAGTAGCGGAGTCGGAAAAATTCTCCATTGCGTCTGACCGGGAAAAAATGTTTTCCAACTCGGCGACTTTGGCCTTAAGTTTGAAATTCCCGTCTCAACCCGTCTTCCCCTGGTGCAGTCACCATGGAACCCAATAGAATATTCCCCCCCTCGGGTCTTTAGGACTTTGCCCCAGAATTGACCTTTACAAATTAAATTCCACTACCATTCAGTAAACGGGGGAACTGCGGAGATCTAACAAGTGAATGTCATAAATAAATAAATCAATAAAAAATCAAAAAAAAAATCAGGCATTGATAGTCAAACTTGGAAAACTTCCCCAGCATGCTTTTCTTTCCTACCTCAGCTAGTAAGGTCTGTTTTTTTTTTTTTTTCCCCTTGCCAGTTCTCAACACAGTCATAGCCACAAGGTTGTTTTTATTCAGGGACACTCGTAAGATAAAAGAGGCATTATAAAAGAGGGTTATATATATATATATAATAGAGTGAGTGGAATATTCATCTGTCCTGCACTTCTGGCACATTGTTCCCCAGCACAACGCACTTAAATAAAAAAATATAAAAAATTTAAAACCGCATTTGCGTAATTTGTTTTTCTCCTTTCCAAAGCTTTCACGAAGAACAAACCATTGAAGTTACGGTGGGGGTAAATGTGATGGAAGAAACCCCCTCCAGCTGAAATTCACTGGGTACCAGAGAGGCATTAACAAATCTACACACACCAAACAAGCCTGAAGGACTGCTTTTCCCACAGAAGCAAGCGTTTACAGTACTACCACCACTGCAAGGGATTCTGGGTAGGCATTCGCAAATCTGGTCAGCAATGATCACATTTTAAAAGGACCGTATGCAGGAAGAAGGAAGCCACTATACATGTGGTTCTTATGCAAATTAGAAATACATTAAAAAGTTTTTTTTTTATTTATTTTTTTGTGGATATCAGAAATGTTAGATTTTGAATAATGTTTAGCATTCCGGCTCCATTGGACTACAATTCCCATGAGGTTCAGCCAGCCAAGGGGAATAAGTAGGCTTAAAAGTGATCAGGCTAGTCCAGTGATAGCTTTGTCTCTCCACTTGCCAAAGGTTAGTAATCATTGGTTTAACAGTTTGTTATCTTCCCGTATCATCTATGTTTCTATAGTGCTACATAAACCCCTTTCCCGTACTCCGTGATGCCTCAATGAGGAGGCATCAGGCAACACTGAAGAACTCCTTATGAATCACTCCCAGGAGCGATTTAATGCTCCCTGCCAGAAAGACAGCTGCCTCTTCAATGTAGTGCTGCCCCTGTTGTGGGTAGGGTTGCCACCTTTTCTTCAGAAAAATACCGGCCTTGGTGCTGTCTCCATAGACTTAACATTGGCCTGAAGCCAATTTTTTACCGGCCTGCCGGTAAAATACCGGCCAGGTGGCAACCCTAGTTGTGGGTAAGAACATTGGAAGCAATGACTCACCTCTTCGGTAGCTCTGTTATAGTTGTTAGACTGCCTCTAGTGACAGTCAGCAACATTACACCTAAATAGTTGAGGGTAAGATCTAGCGTTAGGGTTAGCATTACATTAGGGTTAGTGTTAGAGTTTAGGTTAGGCTTTGGGTTAGGTTTAGACATTGGTTTAAGCCGAACATTGGGTTTGGGGGGTCAAAAAAGATCACTGTAGAGGAGAATTATTAGGGAAAAAAAGTTTATTGCCCTTGTAATTTGAAACAAAAACAGAAAAACATGTGAACATTTCTAAATACAGGGCATAAATATAAAAATGTTGCAACCCCTCCTCCCCCCACCCCCCAAAAAAATAGGGGTGTCCAGGGCTAATAGCCTTAGCACTTCCTCTGCTAATAAACAGGTCTATGAACTGGCAAAATGGTTACTAGTCCTTAAAATAGTCATGGGATCACTTATATACGGTTAATATGGCCACTCCGAATCCAATTTGGAATGGCTTGGTGCATCTTGAGTAGACCTTCATGTTTCTATTGTTTTACTGAGATGCATGGCATTGCCTTCCAGCAGAAGTGGTAGTACGGCCCTCAAGATAATTTTCTGTATTGATAATTTTTTTTTTGTTGCTTTTAAACCTGCATAGATATCATCTTATTTCTGTCTACTGTCTGCATGCAGTCATACAGCTAAATGATCTGGATGGGAGCTGAGTGGCACGGCCAGTAGATGCAATTAATTTGATATTTTTTGATGAATTCCTCACAAAATGGCTCTCTGTCTTCCCATAGAAGTCTAGGATAGAGGTACCTTTCGGTTTGGGGATTTTCCTTGTCCGGTTTGTAGTCCTATCTTGTTTTAAGTGCTGACCCCTATCTGTACTATTGTAACTTCATTGAAATATGTTTGAGCATTTAGAGAATGGCCCTCCAGGTGTTTTCCAGCAGCTCCCCTCTACTTTCCCTTCCTCCCCTGTTCTTTTTTCTCACTTTTACCGCATACCTCCTTCCCACTGCCAGTTTTCTTATATCACCCCCTCTGTCTCATCTTTCCTCCAAGCTATACATGTTAAGATGCTTTAACCTTTCCTGGTAAGTTTTATCCTTCAACCCATGAACCAGTTTAGTAGCCCTTCTCTGAACTCTCTCCAAAGTATCAATATCCTTCTGGAGACACAGTCTCCAGTACTGTGTACAATACTCCAAGTGAGGTCTCACCAGTGCTATGTACAGTACTCCAAGTGAGGTCTCACCAGTGCTCTGTACAATAGAGACATAGAAACATAGAATAAGAACCATTTGGTCCATCTAGTCTGCCCAATTTTTTTTTTGAGTACTTTTATTAGTCCCCCATTTCCGGTCTTATAGCTAGGATAGCCTTGTGTCTATCCCACGCCTGCTTAAAATCCTTGACTGTGTTTACCTCTACCACTTCTGCTGGCAGGCTATTCCATACATCCACTACCCTCTCAGTAAAGTAATACTTCCTGATATTACTTTAAAAATTGTTGCCCCTCTAATTTAAGACTATGTCCTCTAGTTGTGGTAGTTTTTCTTCTTTTAAATATACTCTCTTCCTTTACTGTGTTGATTCCCTTTATGTATATAAATGTTTCTATCATATCCCCCCTGTTACGTCTTTCCTCCAAGCTATACATGTTAAGATGCTTTAACCTTTCCTGGTAAGTTTTATCCTTCAACCCATGAACCAGTTTAGTAGCCCTTCTCTGAACTCTCTCCAAAGTATCAATATCCTTCTGTTCAATACTCCAAGTGAGGTCTGACCAATGCTCTGTACAATACTCCAAGTGAGGTCTCACCAGTGCTCTGTACAATACTCCAAGTGGGGTCTCACCAGTGCTCTGTACAATACTCCAAGTGGGGTCTCACCAGTGCTCTGTACAATACTCCAAGTGAGGTCTCACCTGTGCTCTGTACAATACTCCAAGTGAGGTCTCACCAGTGCTCTGTACAATACTCCAAGTGAGGTCTCACCAGTGCTCTGTACAATACTCCAAGTGAGGTCTCACCAGTGCTCTGTACAATACTCCAAGTGAGGTCTCACCAGTGCTCTGTACAATACTCCAAGTGAGGTCTCACCTGTTCTCTGTACAATACTCCAAGTGAGGTCTCACCAGTGCTCTGTACAATACTCCAAGTGAGGTCTCACCAGTGTTCTGTACAAACATAGCAAGAGACTGACTAGGAACAAGCACCATTAAGATCATTGCCTTTAAGCTCACACGCCCTATCGGTTTCCCGATGGAAAAAATTAACCCTTATCAACCCCTTACAACACATGAATGAAACCAGGACACTTGCATATGGTGGCAAATAGAAGTCATTTATTTATAACAACGTTAAAAAGGGAGGAGTCCCCAAACCAAATGCGGCACCCCTACCCCCTGGAGATGCGCTGAGCCCCGCCTGCCTGCAGCGCACGTGACGGCCGGTCCATCATCATCACCGCGCCGCCTTCTACTGAAACTGGGGTATCCCGGGGCGGCCAGGATAGCCAGCTGACCTTGAGCCCCACCCCCTTCCTGGAGCCCCGTGAGCCCCCCAACTCACGTGCCCAACATGTTTTTGCGTTCTGCAGTAGCCATAACCGTGCCCCAGCGGCGGGCCCGACCACACAATCGGTTCCCGCCTTTGTATCCACAACCAACCGGCTGGCTACGCTTCCTCCGCATGGGCCCGACCATACGTCAATACCCAAATCGCGCCCATCTCAACCTGCAGGGTGTTTTTGTTATCCCCAGAAGTAGTGAGTGCCGCATTAACGCAAGACGGGACCCCCCCCCCTCCACCACTCCGCACCCCATAAAAAATGCCAGCAAAGATCCAGAAGAAGGCGAAAAAACCCCTATAGAAGCTCAGCCAATCTGCTCCCAAGTGGGTGAAAAATTCCTTCTTGACTCCATGAACTGGCAGTCAGACAAGTCCCTGGATCCCGCTGCGAGACAAGCAAGCTTTCTGCTTTAATTTTCGAAGTGATGACTTCTTGGCGCTTACGGTCGCCCACCGATGTGCTTGCCTCGGGATGGGAGGGTGGGAAACAAAAGAGAACAAGCATTAGAATGATTCACTCCACAAATTACAGCTGAAATAGCCCTGCCTGATTACCCTAACTCCCCCCACTATTCCCCTCCTACTGATAACCTTCCTGACCCTACTTAAGATCCCCTCCCTTGAACCCTTAATTGAATTACTGATAAACCCCAACTTGCCAGGATGTCTCAGGCCATAGCCCATTGTCCTATTGTCTCTGGGCTATCTCCTGAGACACCCTGGAGCCATCTAAAAACCTACAGGCAATGAGCTTAATGGCGCTCGCTCCTAATTAGTCTCTTGCTATGTTTAAGCTCCCACGCCCTATCGGTTTCCCGATGGAAAAAATTAACCCTTATCAACCCCTTACAACACATGAATGAAACCAGGACACTTGCATATGGTGGCAAATAGAAGTCATTTATTTATAACAACGTTAAAAAGGGAGGAGTCCCCAAACCAAATGCGGCACCCCTACCCCCTGGAGATGCGCTGAGCCCCGCCTGCCTGCAGCGCACGTGACGGCCGGTCCATCATCATCACCGCGCCGCCTTCTACTGAAACTGGGGTATCCCGGGGCGGCCAGGATAGCCAGCTGACCTTGAGCCCCACCCCCTTCCTGGAGCCCCGTGAGCCCCCCAACTCACGTGCCCAACATGTTTTTGCGTTCTGCAGTAGCCATAACCGTGCCCCAGCGGCGGGCCCGACCACACAATCGGTTCCCGCCTTTGTATCCACAACCAACCGGCTGGCTACGCTTCCTCCGCATGGGCCCGACCATACGTCAATACCCAAATCGCGCCCATCTCAACCTGCAGGGTGTTTTTGTTATCCCCAGAAGTAGTGAGTGCCGCATTACCGCCACCAAGAGGGGACTCCCCACTAGCCACTCTTGACGCCACCAACTAGGCCAACCACCTTACTTTTGCCTCCTGCAGACTGTTGTTCAATAGATACAACCCCATGTCTGAAAGATGGACTCCATCATCCCTATACAGACCACTATAGCTTGGCTGCAAGTGTCCATGCTGAACCACACAACCCCCATGGGAGAGAACAAAGTTCCTTAAGGCCCTGTTCAGCCTCTTCCTAACTCTTTCCACTGCCCGAATAGGGTGTGCACCCCGCCAGACCTTTCTAGAGATAATGTTGGACCATGCCAGTGTAACCCCCTCTCACCGCTGCAGTAGTATATCTGCCTCCTGCAATATGAGGTCTAAGCATTTTGGGGAAATTATAACCAGGTCCGGCTTACCCCATTTGGGGGGAATTATAACAAGGTCTGGCTTACCCCATTTGGGGGGAATTATAACAAGGTCTTGCTTACCCCATTATTATTTTGCGGTGTCAACTATAGCTGGCAGCTCAGCTCCTCTCTGCCCTCTTCTCCTGAGCCAATGGATTTCTGCTCACACCCCTGGGATCCCTAGCTGCTTCTCCTGAGGTGCTGAGCTTGCCAACATGGCAACCCGGTGCCCAGAACGGTGCTCACTGATTTCTTAACTGAAATGAGAATGATAATTAATACATTTCACAACCACCCTCGCTGACTCTTGCCATAGCTAGGGCTAATGTACTTTTTAATCGGCATTAGAGCTCCCTCTGCCCAGCCTCCTTTTGTGCTCCTGGCTTTTTACATCAACTGCAGCCATCGCTGCTGTGCAATATGGAATGAGTATGTTCCAAAACCAAGGATCAAGCCCAACTTCAACTATCACGTTGGACAGCATCAATTTATATTTGGAACTGTGGAAGGGGGCCCTGCTACTGGGAATTAAAATTGGTCCCTTGATGTTAGGCCTCACTGCCAAGTATTTCTTAACAGTCACAACTTTGCCTAATGTGTTACCATCCTCCAGACGGCCATTCTCTCTTCCTGTCTTAGAGTCTTAGACCTATGACCTATCAGTCTTAGACCTATGACCACTGCACTCTCACACTGAACATTATTTACCTGTAATGCTGCCATGAACATATCTTTCAACTGTGCTACCAACTCCCCTATTCTGAAAGCCCCTTTTATAAACCACGACCAAAGCTGCTGTGTGACAGAGAGACACACTGCTCTCTGCAGACTATAGGTAAAGCTTGTAACAGCCTTTCCACCCTCGCTCCTCCTAAAGGTACCTTCTATGTAACTTCTCCTGTGCTTTCTTTACCCCCCACAGTATTCCCACACCTGAAGCTGCAGAGAGGCTTATTATGCAGTAATATCGCCATCCCAGAGGGGAGCTTGGGAACTGCAGGAGAGGAAAGCAGGCTTTTGTGTAACTGATGCTTCTAAATGTTAGCAGCCCCTGTGAAATCATTTTTACTGTAAAATTGCAGGAGAATTATCATTTGTTTTTCAGTAACATTTAAGTGCCTTTCAAATGTGCCAAACATCCAGATAATAAACTAACAGGAACTGCTCCTATAAAGACCATAAACACAAACAACCACTTTTATCTACTGTGTCTCTTCCAATTCACCAGAACAATAGTAACTTGACATTCAAGCTATCAGATACAGGACTCTTAACATCTGTAAATCATGTAAATACAGCAGACAATCACTGTATGTCTAGCTATAATCCAATCTTCCCATCCCAGCCTTATATACAGCCCTGCCAGCAAAGAGAGATAACCTCCAGCCTCTGCCCAGCTCCAATCACAAGTAATAAACTTACTGGACTAGACTCCTTTGCATGCAAATGTAGATAACACCCTATGACTAGGTCAATCAGAGATATGAAGCCCTGAATGTACAAGATCCTCCATTGTTAGGAGATTAGATAATGTTTTTAGCAACAAATCACACAGTATATTTAATTACAGAGACCCTCAGTATAAGGCCCCCTTTGCTCTAATACATCTCCTAATTGTTACAAAACCAAGACTGCCTAAAATCAGCCCACCCTATCTGCTAATACACGTTAATCATGTTGCAAGCATAAATCCCCTGCTTGTAATATTTTTTTTTTTTCATGTTTACATAAGAGGAGACATGATACAAGTATTCCCATATTATGCCAAATATTATCAGGTTAATAAGGGAAGAGGTTTCTGCAAAATGGTACAATTTTTAGAACCAGAGGGTGGTAGAAATCCCAGCCATGTGACCAAACAGTATTTTACCAGCAGGGGTAGTAGATACCCAGCATGACCCTCCAGTAGAGGAAACACATGACTATTATGATACAAGTATTCACATATATTACTAGATATTATCATGTCCATAAGGGAAGTATTATTGTGCACATGGAACAATGTTTAGAGCTGGAGGGTACTAAAAATCCCAACAATGTTACAAAACACTATCTTCCCAAAGGAGGTAGTAGATGCCTGGCATAATCTTCCAGTAGCGGAAGCATATAAATATCATGATATGAGTATTGTCATATTACTGAGTAAGGACATAATTGAAAACAGGAGAAACACTCCATGTATTCTTCCTGGTACAAACACTTTCTAAATAAATGCATATTTACTAAATATTTAAACATGCTAATCATGCAAATGGAACCCTGTTTGGAGCAAGAGTGTGTTAGAAATACCAGCCATGTGACAAAACAGTATTTTTCCAAAAAAGGGGGTAGTATATACCTGGAATAACCTTCCAGTAGAGAAAGCACATTATTATTATTATGATACAAGTATTCCCATATTACTACTTCTTATCATGCTGATAAGGGAAGTACTTTTTGTGCAGAGGTACAGTGCTTATAGCTAGAAGATGGTAGAATTCAAAGCAATGTGACAACCCACTATTTTACTGAAGGGGTGAAGTAGATACCAGGAATTACCTTCCAGTACAGGAAGCACATTATTGTTATGAGCTAGAAGGTGGTCGAATTCAAAGCAATGTGACCACACACTGTGTTACTAAAGGGGTAGTAGATACCAGAAATAATCCCTCAGCAGAGGAAGCAGATAAATATCATGTAGAGACACTAGAGAATATCAAGAAAGATAAAGTAGAGAGGGCCTCTGGAGTGAAGAGACTAATGTTTATTGCTCCTGCTTGGAGATTAAACTGGTAATAATGGACAGATACTGACTTTTAACTTTTGAAAATTGAAAACTGCCTAACACTTGCCTCATCAAAGAATATACTGTATCTACTCCCTGGCATCAAGCCCACACTGACATTATGATAATTCTAATTACCCCAAATTAGAAATTACCAATATTTGCAAGAACTTAACCTTTGTTGGGATAAATAAAATCCCAATCTAAAAAAGGGGGTGGGGGATATCATGTGAAGAAGTAACATGGGGGCCACATAAGGTACTGTACGCCACTATCACACCCTCACAAGTTTAATGTAAAATGAAACCACAAACCCCCATCCCACCAAAACCATAAACTATATGGTAACAAAGGACAAAAATTGAAATAAAAATAATTCTGAATATCAAATGTAAAACCGAAGTGCAATAATGAAATGCCACAAATCCTGATTCTGCTAAAGTACTTATCTGGTGATTTTGATTGGGTCGTGTCCTCTGTCTGTGATGGTCCATTTGATGCTGCAGTTTTGGTTTCTGATGCATGGTTTTCATCCACTCCAACACCCAACCTATATGGCAGTATGATGAGAATATTTAGATATATAACAATGACAAATATAATTGGGTAGAAGAAACAACCCAAAGTATTACTATACTGAGAGGGTACTGACTAATAGAGGGAGAGCAGAGGTGGAGTATAATACAGTGAGGTTCAGACAGTATTACATACTGAGAGGGTACTGACTAATAGAGGTAGAGCAGAGGTGGACCGGTAACACAGAGAAGATCAGAAAGTATTACATACTGAGAGGGTACTGACTAATAGAGGTAGAGCAGAGGTGGAGTGGTAACACAGAGAAGATCAGACAGTATTACATACTGAGAGGGTACTGACTAATAGAGGTAGAGCCGAGGTGGAGTGGTAACACAGAGAAGATCAGAAAGTATTACATACTGAGAGGGTACTGACTAATAGAGGGAGAGCAGAGGTGGAGTGGTAACACAGAGAAGATCAGACAGTATTACATACTGAGAGGGTACTGACTAATAGAGGTAGAGCCGAGGTGGAGTGGTAACACAGAGAAGATCAGACAGTATTACATACTGAGAGGGTACTGACTAATAGAGGTAGAGCCGAGGTGGAGTGGTAACACAGAGAAGATCAGACAGTATTACATACTGAGAGGGTACTGACTAATAGAGGTAGAGCAGAGGTGGAGTGGTAACACAGAGAAGATCAGACAGTATTACATACTGAGAGGGTACTGACTAATAGAGGTAGAGCCGAGGTGGAGTGGTAACACAGAGAAGATCAGAAAGTATTACATACTAATATCGTTAGACCAGGTATAGATATAACAATTACTGAGAGTGGGAGAATAAACTTCCCCAGAGGTAATACAGAGAAGGCATTGGCCATAAAATAGATAAACTTAAATCCATCAGCACAAGGGGACATACAGTAAAATTAGACAAGGGAAGAGAAGGATGCCCTGAGCAGTCTGGGAGCCCAGAACCACGTTACCCGCCGCCAAGGGATCTT
Source organism: Pelodytes ibericus (assembly GCA_036172795.1). NCBI lineage: Eukaryota > Metazoa > Chordata > Amphibia > Anura > Pelodytidae > Pelodytes > Pelodytes ibericus. The sequence goes on along the minus strand of CM069858.1, from coordinate 215,538,850 downwards.
GGCGGTGTAGTGTTGCTCCTCAGCCTTCCTTGGTGTCGTTTGGCTCTCTTGCACAGCCCAGATTTCATGTCCTGATGTTTTATGGATTCAGATTGAAGCTCCTGTGATAGAACCTGTGAAACAAAAGAGAACAAGCATTAGAATGATTCACTCCACAAATTACAGCTGAAATAGCCCTGCCTGATTACCCTAACTCCCCCCACTATTCCCCTCCTACTGATAACCTTCCTGACCCTACTTAAGATCCCCTCCCTTGAACCCTTAATTGAATTACTGATAAACCCCAACTTGCCAGGATGTCTCAGGCCATAGCCCATTGTCCTATTGTCTCTGGGCTATCTCCTGAGACACCCTGGAGCCATCTAAAAACCTACAGGCAATGAGCTTAATGGCGCTCGCTCCTAATTAGTCTCTTGCTATGTTTAGGTTTTGAGATGGATCCAGGGTGTCTCAGGATATACCCCAGAGACAACAGGGCAATGGGTTATAGACTGAGACATCCTGGCAAATTGGGGATTAGCAGTAATTCAATTAAGGGGCTAAGGGAGGGGATCTTAATTAGGGTCAGGAAGGTTATCAGTAGGAGGGGAATAGTGGGGGGAGTTAGGGTAATCCAGGCAGGGCTATTTCAGCTGTAATTTGTGGAGTTGAATCAGTCTAATACTTGTTCTCTTTTGTTTCCCAACCTCCCATCCCGAGGCAAGCACATCGGTGGGCGACCGTAAGCACCAAGAAGTCATCACTGCGAAAATTAAAGCAGAAAGCTTGCTTGTCACGCAGCGGGATCCAGGGATGTGTCTGACTGCCAGTTCATGGAGTCAAGAAGTAATTTTTCACCCACTATGGAGCAGATTCGCTGAGCTTCTATAGGGGTTTTTTCGCCTTCTTCTGGATCTTTGCTGGCATTTCATTGGGTGCGGAGTGGTGGAGTGGGGGGGGATCCCATCTGGCGGTAATGCGGCACTCACTACTTCTAGGGATAGCCAAAACACCCTGCAGGTTCAGATGGGTGCGATTTGAGTATTGACGGTGTGGTCGGGCCCATGCGGTGGAAGCGCAGCCAGCCGGTTTGTTGTGGATACAAAGGAGGGAACCGATTGTGTGGTCGGGAATGCCGCTGGGGCACGGTTATGGCTACTGCAGAACGCAAAAACATGTTGGGTTGTGTCCTGTGGAATGACGTACCCAGGCAACCGCATGGGAACACGTGAGTTGGGGGGCTGACGGGCCTGCAAAAAGGGTGGGTTCAAGGCCAGCAGATGTCCCTGGCCGCCTTGGGATACCCCAATATCAGTAGAAGGCGGCCCGGTGAAGGCTGGACCGGCCGTCACATGCGCTGCAGGCAGGCGGGGCCAAGCGCAGCTCCAGGTTGTAGGGAGTGCCGCATTTGGTTTGGGGACTCCTCCCCTTTTTTACTTTGTTATAAATAATTGACTTAAATCTGCCACCATATGCAAGTGTCCTGGTTTTATTCAAGTGTTGTAAAGGGGTAGATAAAGGTTGAATTTTCTCCATCGGGAAACCGATAAGGCGTGGGAGCTTAATGGTATGAGCACTTCCCTCTCTCTACTTCTAATACCGCTCCCTATGCAAGCAAGCATTCTGCTAATACCGCTCCCTATGCAGCCAGGCATTCTGCTAATACCTCTCCCTATACAACTAAACATTCTGCTAAAACCTCTTCCTATGCAATGAAGAATTCTGCTAATACCTCTCCCTAAGCAACCAAACATTCTGCTAATACATCTCCGTATGCAACCAAGCATTCTGCTAATACCTCTCCCTATATAACCAAGCATTCTGCTAATACCTCTCCCTATATAACCAAGCATTCTTCTAATACCTCTCACTATACAACCAAGCATTCTTCTAATACCTCTCCCTATACAACCAAGCATTCTGCTAATACCTCTCCCTATGCAGCCATGCATTCTGCTAATACCTCTCCCTATACAACCAAGCATTCTGCTAATACCTCTCCCTATGCAGCCATGCATTCTGCTAATACCTCTCCCTATACAACCAAGCATTCTGCTAATACCTCTCCCTATACAACCAAACATTCTGCTAATACCTCTCCCTATATAACCAAGCATTCTGCTAATACCTCTCCCTATACAACCAAACATTCTGCTAATACCTCTCCCTATATAACCAAGCATTCTGCTGATACCTCTCCCTATCCAACCAAGCATTCTGCTAATACCTCTCCCTATATAACCAAGCATTCTGATAATACCTCTCCCTATACAACCAAACATTCTGCTAATACCTCTCCCTATATAACCAAGCATTCTGCTGATACCTCTCCCTATACAACCAAACATTCTTTAGGTGTATCCCATGAGACCTTATCGACTTACTTGTCTTTACTTTGGACACCTGAAGTAGACCCTCTTCCTCTGGAAAAACTGAAGTAAAATTTAAATTATTCAGTGTTTACAAATGTAAATGAAGGGGTCCTCAGTTAGGAAACATGACTAAATCAGTCATTTGATACATAGAAACACAGAAACATAGAATGTGTCACTGGCAGATAAGAACCATTGGGCCAATCTAATCTGCCCAATATTCTAAATACTTTTATTAGTCCCCAGTTAATCTTAAACTCCTTCACTGTATTAACCTCTACCACTTCCGCTGGAAAGCTATTCCATGCATCCACTACCCTCTCAGTAAAATAATGCATTCATTAGTCCCTGAGCTTATCTTATATCAAGGATAGCCTTGTGCCTATCCCACGCATGCTTAAACTCCTTCACTGTGTTTATCTCTACCACTTCCGCTGGAAGCCTATTCCATGCATCAACTACCCTCTCAGTACAGTAATACTTTTATTAGTCCCCAGTTCCTTATCTTATATCTAGGATAGCCTTATACCCATCCCACGCATGCTTAAACTCCTTCACTGTATTAACCTCTACCACTTCTACTGGAAGGCTATTCCATGCATCCACTACCCTCTCAGTAATGTAATACTTTCATTAGCCCCTGGCCTTATCGTATATCTAGGATAGCCTTATACCTATCCCACGCATGCTTAAACTCCTTCACTGTATTAACCTCTACCACTTCCGCTGGAAGGCTATTCCATACATCCACTACCCTCTCAGTAAAGTAATACTTTCATTAGTCCCTGGCCTTATCTTATATATAGGATAGCCTTATACCTATCCCATGCATGCTTAAACTCCCTCACTGTATTAACCTCTACCACTTCTACTGGAAGGCTATTCCATGCATCCACTACCCTCTCAGTAAAGTAATACTTTCATTAGTCCCTGGCCTTATCTTATATCTACGATAGCCTTATACCTATCCCACGCATGCTTAAACTCCTTCACTGTATTAACCTCTACCACTTCTACTGGAAGACTATTCCATGCATCCACTACCCTCTCAGTAATGTAATACTTTCATTAGTCCCTGGCCTTATCTTATATCTAGGATAGCCTTATACCTATCCCACACATGCTTAAACTCCTTCACTGTATTAACCTCTACCACTTCTGCTGGAAGGCTATTCCATACATCCACTACCCTCTCAGTAAAGTAATACTTCCTGATATTACTTTTAAATCGTTGCCCCTCTAATTTGAGTTGACAATAGCTTCAATGTTCCTGTTACTCTTCCAAGTCACATTACAGTTCAGTAATCTAGCCTAAGTTCTAAACTTTTCAAATGTTTTCAATGCAGAACACACGACGAACAGGAATGTTTTGAATTGTTTTTGAGCAAGTTTCCCTTTGAACCAACCAAAAAGGGGAAGTTATTGGAGTAATGCTCTGCTTGACAGGAACTAACCTTTGTTATTGACAATCAGGGTGAAAAATCCCTCCCTTCTTGTCACCGACGCTGCCAATTCCAATGTTTTTTTTATATGTGCTTTAGGTTTCTTTCTTCAGTCGTCATCGCGGGACTTCCGAATCTTTTCAGCACACTGGGTAAGCAGACATTGTGTGCGGTGTTTCCAGCTGGTGAAATTGGGGAATTGGAAGGTGTGGGTTTATTTCAAATTTGCACAGATTTCAACCCAGCAATCAGCTCGTTCGTAATCCACAGAAAAAACTACAAACAAAAAAGAATGTCCTGTACTATTCCTCGGCACTGTCCTGCTCCCAGCAAGTCAGACTTCATGCTCTGCCTTTCTGCTCTGAGGCCTTCTACTGAAGTCCTCAGTAACTGCTAATTATGGCAGGTGAAGGAGGTCAGACCATGGAGGATTCTGGGTCCGTAGTATCCCATAGACTCTGTCACATATTCTCCCCTCCCCCCCTCCCCCAGCTTAGACCCATCGGTCGTAGCAACCTTTGTCCACAAGCAGACCCTCTGCATTCCCCTGGTCTGTACCAGCTCCATGTTCCATAGAGAAGCTGAATGGCTGAAGGAACCATCTTGTAACTCTGGAATTTGTTTTCCTTTTTTTGTCTCATCCATGTCAAAGGCTCATGACCAGTAACTATTTTGAACCTTATCCCCGACAGATAATACATTTATAGGGTTTCTAGTGTTTACTTAATAGCCAGGCACTCTTTCTCAACCACTGAGTATCTCTGTTAATTGGGATTCATCTTTTTTGCTCAAGTATATAATGAAATTTTCTTCTCCCCTGTTTACTTGAGAAAGAACCCCCTCCCAGGCCTACATCAGACGTATCAATCTGTACAATAAATTATTTTGTAAAATCGAGGGGGAGGGGGAACCAAATCTTGGTCAGTACACAAAGCCTCCGCCAAGGCCTTGAAGTCCTCCTCGTACTCCTCCACTTCAGGAGTTGATTTTACCGTCAATGGGCCTTTTTCCTTTGTTAGTTCTGTAAAAGGGTTTGCGATCCTAGCAAAGTTGGTAGTAGCCAGCCAATCCTAAAAATGCCCTGACTTGTTTCTTTGCTACAGGACGTGGACAGTCCCAAATAGCTTCTAACTTGCTTTTCTGTGATTTAAGGAGACCTCTCCCAGTTGTGTAGCCCACAAAAATCCTGCTCCTGGTGTCAGTGACCCTAGGATTGGCCCTGTGGTACGGTATCGTTCCCGTCACGATATGGTGAGCCATACACAGGCTCCCGTCAGTATACAATGAGGAACAGCAGCCACAAAGTGGAAGAAGACTATGCAGTTACATGGCGGGGTCACTTCGTGTTGAGGCGCTTGATATGTTAAACTTGCCAACACCGTGCTGATTCCATTGCTATGCTATGATTAATACATTGTGGGAGAAGGCCCCTTTTCTATTCCAGCATGACTGTTACTCTTATATTTGAGTAACTAATTTTGAGGTGATTAGACACCATTTAAGCTGTGAAGTTGATAGGTCATTGCTCAATACCATCAGTATATGTACAGTGATTGTTCCATAGCATCAACAGGTTGGAAGCCCCCCGAGTATATGTTTAAGCTATGTTATGTAATTTTGGTAAAAACTCCAATGGGTAGAATGTGGGGTATTGCGCTATGTTCTCTGGGTAACTGGAGGATATATTATAGGTTCATGTCATTTCGGGGGTGGTCTCATTCACCAATGTTAGGATCGCCATTTTGAATCTATACATTTTGGAAGTTTAGTACCAGGAAAACGTGTGGACCTAAAAAATGGCACCTATTGTTATGTATTCATTGTTAGGGGCAGTCAACTATTTGGTATATAATTAATTATACATGGGTTGCGCCTAAACCATAAGTTCGGGACTGAAGTAGTTCAAGGGTGCACCAAACTTTATACACGACCCCCCACGAGACACACCTGACTTTACTTTGTTTTTATGAGCCTGGGACAGGCCTTTGGTTCGAGTCAGGAGGGCCAGACATACTATTTAGAATTTTGGGATCTTTCTCCATATTTCGTCATTCCAACATGTCTGCCCCCCTTATAGAGCTATACAGAGCAAAGAAAGTTCATCAGAGTAATTATATTGTATGGGGGGAGGCTAGACGCTTAATATTCTTTCTGTTAAACATCAGTTCATTTTATGCTGACAGTTTTCCTTTAATGAAAGTTCTCTCCAAAAGTGCATTTACATGACAGGGATAACCACAAGTACTACTATTTATTGTGGGTTGTGTTGTGTCTTCTTGTGGTTAGTGTCAAGCCAATTGAGATGAAAGTACAGTGACTAATATGTAATAGCTCATTTTCGTCAAATGGGTTGCTTCATATTGGATGGACAATAGATGAACCAGTTGGTAACTCACATGGCTAAGGAAAAGGACTAGTAGAATGTGGGATATGTAGCATCTCGTAGGGTTAGTGATGGACCAGTTGGTAACTCAAATGGCTAAGAAAAGGACCAGTAGAATGTGGGATATGTACCATCTCGTAGGGTTGGTGATGAACCAGTTGGTAACTCACATGGCTAAGGAAAAGGACCAGTAGAATGTGGGATGTGCACCATCTCGTAGGGTTAGTAATGGACCAATTGGTAACTCAAATGGCTAAGGAAAAGGACCAATAGAATGTGGGATTTGTACCATCTCGTAGGATTAGTTCTGGACCAATTGGTAACTCACATGGCTAAGGAAAAGGACCAGTAGAATGTGGGATATGGACCATCTCGTAGGGTTAGTTATGGATCAATTGGTAACTCACATGGCTAAGGAAAAGGACCAGTAGAATGTGGGATATGTAGCATCTCGTAGGGTTAGTTATGGACCAATTGGTAACTCACATGGCTAAGGAAAAGGACCAGTAGAATGTGGGATATGTACCATCTCGTAGGGTTAGTTATGGATCAATTGGCAACTCACATTGCTAAGGAAAAAACCTAGTAGCATGTGGGATATGTACCATCTCGTAGGGTTCGTGATGGACCAATTGGTAACTCACATGGCTAAGGAAAAGGACCAGTAGAATGTGGGATATATACCATCTCGTAGGGTTAGTTATGGATCAATTGGTAACTCACATGGCTAAGGAAAAGGACCAGTAGAATGTGGGATATGTAGCATTTCGTAGGGTTAGTGATGGACCAATTGGTAACTCAAATGGCTAAGGAAAAGGACCAGTAGAATGTGGGATTTGTACCATCTCGTAGGGTTAGTTATGGATCAATTGGTAACTCACATGGCTAAGGAAATGGACGGGTAGAATGTGGGATATGTAGCATCTAGTAGGGTTAGTTATGGACCAATTGGTAACTCACATGGCTAAGGAAAAGGACCAGTAGAATGTGGGATATGTATCATCTCGTAGGGTTAGTTATGGATCAATTGGTAACTCACATGGCTATGGAAAAGGACCAGTAGAATGTGGGATATGTATCCTTTCGTAGGGTTAGTTATGGACCAATTGGTAACTCACATGGCTAAGGAAAAGGACCAGTAGAATGTGGGATATGTACCATCTCGTAGGGTTAGTTATGGACCAATTGGTAACTCACATGGCTAAGGAAAAGGACCCGTAGAATGTGGGATATGTACCATCTCGTAGGGTTAGTTATGGACCAATTGGTAACTCACATGGCTATGTAAAAGGATCAGTAGAATGTGGGATATGTACCATCTCGTAGGGTTAGTGATGGACCAATTGGTAACTCACATGGCTAAGGAAAAGGACCAGTAGAATGTGGGATATGTACCATCTCGTAGGGTTAGTTATGGACCAATTGGTAACTCACATGGCTAAGGAAAAGGACCCGTAGAATGTGGGATATGTACCATCTCGTAGGGTTAGTTATGGACCAATTGGTAACTCACATGGCTATGTAAAAGGACCAGTAGAATGTGGGATATGTAGCATCTCGTAGGGTTAGTGATGAACCAATTGTTAACTCACATGGCTAAGAAAAAGGACCAGTATAATGTGGGATATGTAGCATCTCGTAGGGTTAGTAATGGACCAATTGGTAACTCACATGGCTAAGGAAAAGGACCAGTAGAATGTGGTATATGTACCATCTCATAGGGTTAGTTATGGACCAATTGGTAACTCACATGGCTAAGGAAAAGGACCCGTAGAATGTGGGATATGTACCATCTCGTAGGGTTAGTGATGGATCAATTGGTAACTCACATGGCTAAGGAAAAGGACCAGTAGAATGTGGGATATGTAGCATCTCGTAAGGTTAGTGATGGACCAATTGGTAACTCACATGGCTAAGGAAAAGGACCAGTATAATGTGGGATATGTACCATCTCGTAGGGTTAGTTATGGACCAATTGGTAACTCACATGGCTAAGGAAAAGGACCAGTATAATGTGGGATATGTACCATCTCGTAGGGTTAGTTATGGACCAATTGGTAACTCACATGGCTAAGGAAAAGGACCCGTAGAATGTGGGATATGTAGCATCTCGTAGGGTTAGTTATGGACCAATTGGTAACTCACATGGCTAAGGAAAAGGACCAGTAGAATGTGGGATATGTACCATCTCGTAGGGTTAGTTCTGGACCAATTGGTAACTCACATGGCTAAGGAAAAGGACCAGTAGAATGTGGGATATGTACCATCTCGTAGGGTTCATGATGGAGCTGTGCACTTTGTGTGGTAGGAAATCAATCATGGCTACCAGAGCTCCTGTAATAAAAGAGTCCCTAGAAGTGGGGGCAATAGAAAATGGTAAAAAAAATGTTGCTTTAGCTGTGCATGATCAAGTCTGGGGAGGAACTTGGGAATTAAATGCATAGTCCTCTAGAGTTTAAAGAGGGGCTAAACCCTCAACCATTTGGTGAAACCCTCATTAAAAAGGCTTCTAACTGATGCTCAAGTCTCAGTAGATAAAGCATAATATGCTCATGTGCATCATCGTTTAGGACCAGTTCTGAATTCCTGTTAGCTATTTCGCAGAGATGGTGCTCCACACACTGGCAGCGCTGATTGGAGTGCGTTGTCTTCGACCAAGGAGGAGATATATATCTTCTCCCCCCTGTCTGGTTGTGTTGTTTGCAATTGATGCCCAGTTCAACTGGTAGGAAACAACAATACTGGATATGTGTGCTCTGTAAAGGCACTTGTGCAATATATACTGTACATATATACACACATTGCAAGTACAGTTATCAGCCAAATGTCGAGAGCTGAGTGGGAGGATTACTAAAAGCTGCTAAACTTATATTTGTGAGTAAATTAAACATATTTAGAATACAGACAGGCAGATTTTAATGAATGCATACGTTTTTATAAATATTTTATTTTTGCAAGAAAAAGGTAGATCTGTTTCAAGGCAGAGCGGTTCTGTAAAGAAAATCACTTGCAAATGGATCTCACTGCATGCATGAAGGGTGAAACTTGCGGTCTTGAGACCTTAGGTGTACCTGGATTGGAAAGCTAGGATATCATGAAACTTGAACTGTTCAATGTTCTATAACCAGTTTCAAAATATTGGACAACTTTTATTCCTTAGGATGCGTTTTTCATGAAGATTTTTTACAATTATTTTAGGAAATGTATTACAGTGCGATGGATTCTTTTTTTTTTTCTCTCTCTCAAACAGGTTTTTCAGAGAAGGTTTATGGGTTAAAAGTCTTACTCTGGAATAATTACACACACTTAATTTTTCTAACCACATATAGGTCCTTCAAAACTCATTTAGGAGTTGACCTCATTGTGTACGACTTCTGTGGCCTTCCGTTTGGACATACCATATCTAAAGGCCCAACATTCAAATTATCAGTGTAATTTAAACATACTAAAAAATATATATATAAATATCTGGAGAAAAACAACAATTTCAATCAAGATTCACATTGCACGACATATGAATCTAGCACCTTACCCTCTGACCACTTGTTCTAGAATGGAAAGGATTTCAGATGGCTTCCCATCGTGTGTTGACCACGACCCAAGCATGGAATCTTCCGAACCGCCACAACAGAGCACATAGCTACAGATACGAAGACATAGTCATACAACAAACAAACAAAAAAGCAACTCGGAGGAAAGGGGAGGATGTGGTGACACTTTCTGCTGCCTCACCGTTCGATTTCCTTTCCATCTTGGAAGAAAGTTTCTGTTGCAAGCGAACATCGGAAATTAATGGAGGTGTTAGAAACAAACAAGGGTTATTCAACTACCACTAAGTGGTAATGTCGGGACAGGCTAAATTAAACCCGTGCTGAGTACACCAAAGCCCGTTGACTATTTTTGTGCTACATCTAATGATTAGTAAGATTCTACGGTATCTAATTAGCACACTTTGTTCCTCTAATTAGAATTTGCTTCTTACACTGATTGATTCATTTGGATATGGAGTTGTTGGCCAGTTGGAGGTTGGCAGGATGAACATGGCCCTCAGGGGGTTTTCCTGCAGGAGCATTTGGATTTAGCAAGCCCCTTACTGCTTCATCTTAAAGAAAAAGAAATTCCGCCCTCTCTCCTCACCTCCGTTCTATGCTTTTGAATGAATCCCAACCGATGGGCAAAATGGGTAGCTTTCACTGATACAGTGAGATGCTATTCATATGCATGCTTGCTATAATTAATTAGTCTTTTGTATTGTAAATGAATAGTAAAGACCCGTCTGGGGATGGCAGTAGAAAAGGTTACAACCTGTACAAGTGATAATTATATATTTCTACCGCTAACGGCAATTGGACTATAAATAAAGGAATTCGGTTCCTTCTACAGCATCCTGGAAGTTTTCCTCTGTTACTATATGTCATTATATGTCACAAATTATTTTGAGTATATTATGCATATTACTGAGATCTTGGTTATAATTAGTATTTAACTAAACTGTTGTGAAAATGATAGCCGGCTTGTTAGATATTAGTTTCTATGTTGCTCTTTCTCATCTAATCATATTATGTTACCATCTAACAACTAAAATATTTGTGAGTGCCTTGAGTGCAAGAGTGAAGGCCAACGCATTTCGGAAAATTTTATCCAGCCTTATTTATACTGTGTGTGCACATTATTTTGACCAGCTAATACAGACAATAATGATACGATGTCTGATCTAATAATCCAACAGCCATTACAAATCCAGACAAATGGTGACATCTATTAATAAATATTTAATAAATATTTTTAGAGCTCAAGTACACAAATACAATAAATACATAGTACAGCAACACTGATTTATCCGATCTAATAAATAAATACATAAATAAATAAACACCGGAGCAGGCATGTAAAACAAGGGTGCTCAATCAAGGGATGACAAGGGAAGGGAGAGGAAGCTGGAATAAATGAAAAGTAGAAGCTATTAATTTATTGATAGACAAAGAAAGGTTGGGAGTCTAAAGCAGAATGAATATTTTTAAAAGTTCTTAATATTATTCTGATAATATTAAGAACTTTTAAAAATAATACTTGTTGTGTTTTACAATCTGTTATTGACCAAGTACATTATATGGAGAATGATTAAAATTTTATATGTAAAAATAAGGCTTAAGGTTTTTAATTATTGTCCGGGAGATATTATCAAGGTGCCTATATGTTCAAATAATCCAAACTCAAAATATATCCCTCTGATCTAGGATAACGAAAGTCCAATCGATACATTTTAAAAAACAACAGATTTTTTTTTTTAAATTAAAGTTTTTTTTTTAAAACACAGGGCATTTTTTTATCGAGGTGCCTAGAGTGAGATTTAAAAAATGATATATGTCACAGTGCTACATTCATGTGTTTTGATTTAAATGGATCCCTTAAAAATGGCCCATAGCTTCTTTATATAAAAAAAAAAAATGGTGGCATTGACAAAAGCAAGTGAGGAGTGGGCAAAAGAGAAAGAAGGAGCAAAACAGAGAGTGAAAGAAGAAAAGAAAATGGAAAATGGAAGAAAATGGTCCAGTAGAAAATTAGGTATTAATAGCTGAGCTGGCAAGATAAGCAAGTCAGATATTGTCTTCTATTTTAGCCTCAATATTTAGCAATTTCCTCTTTAAGCCATCGCCTTTCACTGTTTAGTAAGTCGAGTTCACTGAATTAGAGAGACTAATAGGAAGAAGAGAGAAGGAACGGGATGTTTGACAAAGAGGCAGAGGAACAAGAGAGAGTAAATTCAAATCGATAAAAATAAACTGTGGGGAAAAAAAAAAACTCACACCCCTTACAAAAGTCACGAGTGCCCTTTACTCTGTAGTATGTAGGATAATCAGACTTTAGACATAGTTAATAGACTATTTCTATAAAAAAAAATGGTAATGAAGAGAAAGAATATAAAAGATAACAGAAAGGTCACAATTACAAGTATAACTAGACCTTCCCTGTCGAGAGAGCACCAATGTTACTTTTTCCAGAGCCCTACACACTTTATAAAAGTAGCACACTCTCTGGAAGCCAAACCTTCTCCCATGGTCTTCCACCCAAAGTGAAGACCTGTTCTTTAAAATATATATATTTTTTAATATAATTAAATGATTACACTAGATGCTAGTGGACACCCTCTCACCAATGGTGATAACAAAGGCATTTTGTTTGCAGCAGAAGACGGTGACTCATTAAAGCCACCATTATTTTTTTTTCTGCTTGGTTCTCAGGTTCCCTAAGATCGAGAACATATCCTTTAACACGGTACATAAGTTCCAGTAGTGCTGTATTAATAGAGGTATAGTCATGTGAGCCAATTGTATAGCTCTCCGGCTCTTCACTGATGAAGTCTCAGCGTGTTAACGTCACTGACCCAGAAGAGACCAAAAAAATTGTTGTCCTTCTCGTCCAGCTGCCAGTCGTTGCGTTTCTGGTCAGTCCACAGATAGGAGCTTAGTCGGTCTCCTCTAATTAAGTGTTTGAGGCTTCCGGAGAAAGAAGATGGGGATACATCATTGGTTGACTCCGAGATTTGGACAGCGAGCCTCAGGAGGGGGCTCTCTTTGTCTCCATTCTTCAGGACGGTAATGGTCGCCGACCCATCCTCTTTGCAACCGTCCTTGTCCACGCACTTCAAGACCATCTGGGAGTAGACGTAATAGAGGCCAGTTCTGGTCACTTGAAGCTCCTTATCGACTAATTTAAAATCTGATCCCAGAAACATACTTCCGACTCCTTTGGTCAACCATGACAAGTGGGTGTTCTCTAGCTGAACTGGAGAGGAAGAGAGAGAGAGAGAGATCAATTGTTTAGCAAAAATATTGTTAATTAATGTAGTGGGGAAGATGCACTACATTGGGATGAGAAGATCCTCTCCCTATCCCAAATTAGTCTGTACCCTCCCATTAGCAACTGCGTTAGATTTTTTTTTAAAGAGAGGTAAAATAGGAAGATCCTTACCATCTGAGGTCACGAGGTGAGCACTGGTGCTCTACAAAGAGAAAAAGATAATACGGGAGAACGTGTTACAATCCAAAAGATAAAAGGGTGTACCATTACAATCCACAGAAATAAACACTTTCAACACTATTAAAGCCTCACTTTGAAGAGCCAAAGCTAAATTTATAGGCAATATTATTTGGTATTTCAACAATATCTGGGGCAAGGAATATGTATTAATTTTATTCATATAAAATTTCCCCCTTCCCCTGGGAAGTCATCACCATCATTACTGAGTGAATATAGTTTAAAAATTCAAAGCAGACAGACATTTTGAACAATTTCATTCAGAGTAGTCCTTTAACGAACAGTTGTACTCACCTGGTGGTCAGTTAGTTCTTGCATACGGTGTGCAACCTGAGGTTTCTCCAAAACAAAATAAAGGGCACAAAGTAATCCAACTCCCAGGGTCAGCACCACAAGAGAGATCACAAGGCAGTAATCCAGGCACCGACACCTTCTGTGCTGTGATCTTCCTGGCCACTCTGGATCTGTGGAGTTGAGTTGGGGCAAAGTGGTCATTGTCATTGATGCTGAAGAAAGAACTGATAAGAGGAGTTTGCGAGGGAAGCTTCAGATTGTTTATAAACGAAAAGCTCTGCCCGTGACACTTATATACAAATCAAGAGAGGAAGTGCAGTGTAGGGATTTCCAAGACATAGAAAACCCATATTCCGCTGTGTGACTGAGACTCGCAGAGACCGAAACAGAGAGAGAGAGAGACTGAGAGAGAAAGAGAGTGTAAAGGTGGGGAGGGGGGGGGGGGGGGGGCGGTGAGATGAGTAGCCAAACCAGGTAGCTGACAGAATATCAGGCAAAGAGTGGTGTGTAAAGGGAGGGGGAGACAGAGGGAAAGAAATAGATTAATAGAGAGAAGGGGAATATATTGAGGTTGAGAGACAATCTATGTACGTTAATAGACAGCCAATGTAGAAAACTTTACCATGACATATATAATAGCTATTTATGAATATATATATATGATAGACATAGATATGATGATATCTATGTATGTACACCGATCAGCCATAACATTATGACCACCTCTGAAGGTGTGCTGGGGTAACTGGCACCAAGACGTGAGCAGCAGATCCTTTAAGTCCTGTAAGTTGCGAGGTGGGGCCTCCATGGATCGGACTTGTTTGTCCAGCACATCCCACAGATGCTCGATTGGATTGGGATCTGGGGAATTTGGAGGCCAAGTCAACACCTTGAACTCGTTGTTGTGTTCCTCAAACCATTCCTGAACTATTTTTGGCTTTGTGGCAGGGAGCATTATCCTGCTGAAAGAGGACAATGCCATCAGGGAATACCGTTTCCATGAAAAGGTGTACACGGTGTGTAACAATGCTTAGGTAGGTGGTACGTGTCAAAGTAACATCCCCATGAATGGCAGGACCCAAGGCTTCCCAGCAGAACATTGCCCAAAGCATCACACTGCCTCCGCCAGCTTGCCACCTGTCTGTCCAAAGCATCACACTGCCTCCGCCGGCTTGCCACCTGTCTGTCCAAAGCATCACACTGCCTCCGCCGGCTTGCCACCTGTCAGTCCAAAGCATCACACTGCCTCCGCTGGCTTGCCACCTGTCACTCCAAAGCATCACACTGCCTCCACTGGCTTGCCACCTGTCAGCCCAATGCATCACACTGCCTCCGCCGGCTTGCCACCTGTCGGTGGTCATAATGTTATGGCTGATCATTGTGTATCTATGCTAATGTATGAATATATATATATATATTTATATATATATATACACATGTACACACATATATAAATTAATGGCAGTGAAAGAGCTCAGTGAGCTGTATCAGAAGAATATGTTCAACCATTTAACCCCTTAATGCACATGGACTTATATAAAGGTATTATTATTTTTTTAATATTACTTATTTGAGGACCATGAGGATGTATATATATATGTCCTGAGTTTAAATGCAGGATCCAAAGTAGGAAGAAGCAATTAAAAACATGAAAACACTGGTATTTCTAAACTCAGGACGAATATTAGAAATTATATAGACGGGGTCTTTTTTACAGTTTGTAAAAATCAGGTCAAAATTAGAAAATGATAGATGATATCATATGATGAAAATAATAGTATCAAAGGAAAACCCCATCTGTCCTTTAAAAAAAATGATATTTAATTTGTGTGGGTGGACAGAACACGAACAAAGAAATCACAATTAAACAATGATTATGACAAAAATAATGGAGCTATAGGTTGAGGTGGCGGTGACCGTGGCGGTGTAGGTGGAAGCTGCGCTGGAGGAGGAGGAGGAGGAGGTAGCCAGAATGTTTCAAAGTGCGCTGTAAGCACAGTATTGGACTGTTCTATTTGACTCTCAAATATGAAGTGCACCGCAAGACGCAAATGTACTATTTAGCACCCAAAACAATTAGAATTTTTCATAGTGCACACAGATCTAATACATGTAATGCTATTGCTATTCTATAAACCAAAATAGAGTCCCCATTCATAAGAATAGGTTAATTGACCTATTCGTATGAATGGGGACACTCACCCACATTTTACTTCATTTTGCAGCCATCTAGCCCTTCCCAGGACTTTTTTAAAGGCATTTTAGTGGCCAAAAGTTCGGGTCCCCATTGACTTCCATGGGGTTCGGGGTCAAGTTCGACCCCCAACCCCAACTTTTTTCCAAAGTTTGACTTAACCCGCCGAACCCGAACATCCAGGTGTCCGCACTATTTATCCTGGCTAAACACTTTGTTATTATAATAAGAGTATTCACACATATATAAATATGTACATAGACACCCTATATCCATATTACAATTATAGGCAACCTAACCGGGGGTGTAGACCACCTTGGGTGACAGCCAGTGGGTTTGCGATCAGGCGCGTGTTTATGCTACATAGGTGCCATTATTCCATCTGGTTGTCAGCCCCCCACTGCACACGGGGTAAGAACGAAGATGATCCTTGCCCTCCTTTTTTGGGGGGGGGGCTGCTATTCACTTTATTCCCAGACGTACACAGAAACAAGCGCCAATTGTTGTGTTTGCGTTGGCTTCATACGTGTCTTCCCAACCTAGTTAACTACGGGGTCTACTCCATGAACAGAGAATTGTAGGGCATTGAGAAGGGAATTTCAAACTTAAGGCCAAAGTAGCCGAGTTGGAAAACATTTTCCCATCCAGCGGCATTTGGAGAATTTTTCCAACTCGGCTACTTTGGCCTAACGTTTAAAATTCTCGTCTCAGTTGCCTGCAGAACTCTCTTTATTGAGCAGTACTTTATGTAACTATATATATATATATATATACCATGGAATTGCAAACTCTGTTTCTAAAGACAATAGAGAAGGCTGAGGGAGACATAGACAGAGCCTGTCAAAGCCTGATCACAGTCTTGTAACAGCTATGAAACAAACAAACAAACAAACAAACAAGCAAACAAGCAAGCAGGACAAACTATTTTTATCACAGCGGAGAGTTTTGACGCGGTTCAGACCTACATATTAACCACGGATGTGCAGGTATGGGTTTGTTATGACAGCGGATGCCTGTGTATAAAGATATATAGGGTAACCCTATTGCTGGCATATAAGAACCGCAGTACCTTAAAGGACAACTGTAGCAAAAAAATGAAGTTCTCTTTAATGGAAAGATTGTATCAAGTGCAGGCATTTTATATAGAAATGCTTAAATGAAAGAATACAAATACAGTACCTTATTGAGCCATCTTTCCTCCATATAGCTCTACCAGGAGGCAGACATTTTGTTTGGAATCTTGGGTCAGATCTTTGTTCATCTGAACCAAGGTGAGTGAAGATCTGACCCAAGATTCCAAACAACATGTCTGCCTCCTGAGAGAACTATATGGAGTAAAGATTCTAACCAACATGTCTGCCCCCTGAGAGAACGATATGGAGTAAAGATTCTAACCTACATGTCTGCCCCCTGAGAGAACGATATGGAGTAAAGATTCTAAACAACATGTCTGCCCCCTGAGAGAATGATATGGAGTAAAGATTCTAACCAACATGTCTGCCCCCTGAGAGAACTACATGGAGTAAAGATTCTAACCAACATGTCTGCCCCCTGAGAGAACGATATGGAGTAAAGATTCTAAACAACATGTCTGCCCCCTGAGAGAACTATATGGAGTAAAGATTCTAACCAACATGTCCGCCGCCTGAGAGAACGATATGGAGTAAAGATTCTAACCAACATGTCTGCCCCCTGAGAGAACGATATGGAGTAAAGATTCTAAACAACATGTCTGCCTCCTGAGAGAACTATATGGAGTAAAGATTCTAACCAACATGTCCGCCCCCTGAGAGAACGATATGGAGTAAAGATTCTAACCAACATTTCCGCCCCCAGAGAAAAAGATATGGAGTTAATAAGGCACCTCGTTTGTATTCTTTCATTAAATAATTATTTATAAATCATCTTTACTTGATACAATTACTTAATTAAACATAAAGTCATTTTTTTTACTACAGTTGTCCTTTAACCCCTTCTTGACATGACCTTTTATAAATATTATATTGTTTTTATCGCCAGAATAAGGGCTTTCATTACACACCATTATGTTCATCATATCTTATAACTTACTGCAAAAAAATAAATCATAAAATATGAGGAAAAAATAAAAAAAAACACTTTTTCCAAAAGTTATTTACACAAATACAATCGGTGTTGTTTCCATGTTTTTCTGCCGTTTTTTGTGAGTTATAGGGCAATAACCAAAAATAGTGTTTTTTGTTTTAAAACCATTTTCACCTTTTGACCAAAATGACCCCTATATTTTAACCTAAATGTAAGCACAACTCTAGCCCTTATGCTAACCCTTAATTTATATTAGTATATTTAGAATCTTTGCTCTGTACAGCTCTATCAGAGGGCGGACATGTCATTTAGAATCTTTGCTCTGTATAGCTCTATCAGGGGGAGGACATGTTGTTTAGAATATTTGCTCTGTATAGCTCTATCAGAGGGCGGACATGTCATTTAGAATCTTTGCTCTGTACAGCTCTATCAGAGGGTGGACATGTCATTTAGAATCTTTGCTCTGTATAGCTCTATCAGGGGGCGGACATGTCATTTAGAATCTTTGCTCTGTATAGCTCTATCAGAGGGCGGACATGTCATTTAGAATCTTTGCTTTGTATAGCTCTATCAGAGGGCGGACATGTCATTTAGAATCTTTGCTCTGTAAAGCTCTATTAGGGGGAGGACATGTTGTTTAGAATCTTTGCTTTGTATAGCTCTATCAGGGGATGGACATGTCATTTAGAATCTTTGTACTGTATAGCTCTATCAGAAGGCGGACATGTCATTTAGAATCTTTGCTCTGTATAGCTCTATCAGGGGCATACTTGCCAACTGTCCCGGATTTGCCAGGACAATCCCGTGAAAACCAAGATTGTCCAGGGGGAATTCTCATCCCTGGGACAATCCCGGTAATTTGCTCTGTTTTACCGTGATCGCGGGTCACGTGACGTCATAGCGCGACTTCACTTGACCCACGCAGTTCAGTCTGTGTGAGCTGAGCTCACATCAGCCTGCTTCAGCCATCCCTGCCACACGTGTCTGCTGGAAGCAGGCAGGACGCGTGTGACAGGGCTGGTTACACAGGCTGATGTGAGCTCAGCTCACAGACTGAACTGCGCAGGTGAGTTTTTTTTTCAAAAAAACTTTAATCAAAACAAACAAACCTTCCGCCGGTGCACGGAGGAGACATGGAGCATGTGAGTACTGGGGCAGGGAGGAAGGGGGGAGGAGGGCGGTGGCATTTACTGGGCAATTAAACTGTGGCATATTACTGGGCATTTAAACTGTGGCATTTTACTGGGCAATTAAACTGTAGCATATTACTGGGCAATTAAACTGTAGCATAATACTGGGCATTTAAATTGTGGCATATTACTGGGCAATTATGCTGGGCATTTAAACTGTGGCATATTACTGGGCAATTATGCTGGGCATTTAAACTGTGGCATATTACTGGTGACTAAGTGTCACTGTGGTGTGTTCTGCAGGGGCAAAGTTACATTGTGGTATGTTCTGGGGGGGGGGGGGGCAAATTGACATTGTGGCAATGTGTGGGTAAAAAGTGCTGTGGGTGCTGTATGGTGCTGTGTTAAGTTCTTTAGGTGCAGCGTGGGTGCAGAGGAAGGGATAAAAATAAGAAATTAACAATTTTTAAATTATTAGATATAAAAAATAGTTGAAAACAATATTAAAAAGTTCATATAAGTATAAATGCAACTAGTTATATACATATATTTGGCCAGGGACTAATGAAAGTATTACTTTACTGAGAGGGTAGTGGATGTATGGAATAGCCTTCCAGCGGAAGTGGTAGAGGTTAATACAGTGAAGGAGTTTAAGCATGCGTTGGATAGGCACAAGGCTATCCTAGATATAAGATAAGGCCAGGGACTAATGAAAGTATTACATTACTGAGAGGGTAGTGGATGTATGGAATAGTCTTCCAGTAGAAGTGGTAGAATGAAAGTATTACTTTACTGAGAGGGTAGTGGATGTATGGAATAGTCTTCCAGTAGAAGTGGTAGAGGTTAATACAGTGAAGGAGTTTAAGCATGCATGGGATAGGTATAAGGCTATCCTAGATATAAGATAAGGCCAGGGACTAATGAAAGTATTACTTTACTGAGAGGGTAGTGGATGTATGGAATAGCCTTCCAGTAGAAGTGGTAGAGGTTAATACAGTGAAGGAGTTTAAGCATGCGTGGGATAGGTATAAGGCTATCCTAGATATAAGATAAGGCCAGGGACTAATGAAAGTATTACTTTACTGAGAGGGTAGTGGATACATGGAATAGTCTTCCAGTAGAAGTGGTAGAGGTAAACACAGTGAAGGAGTTTAAGCATGCGTTGGATAGGCACAAGGCTATCCTAGATATAAGATAGGGAACTGGGGACTAATGAAAGTATTACATTACTGAGAGGGTAGTGGATACATGGAATAGTCTTCCAGTAGAAGTGGTAGAGGTTAATACAGTGAAGGAGTTTAAGCATGCATGGGATAGGTATAAGGCTATCCTAGATATAAGATAAGGCCAGGGACTAATGAAAGTATTACTTTACTGAGAGGGTAGTGGATACATGGAATAGTCTTCCAGTAGAAGTGGTAGAGGTTAATACAGTGAAGGAGTTTAAGCATGCGTGGGATGGGTATAAGGCTATCCTAGATATAAGATAAGGTCAGGGACTAATAAAAGTATTACATTACTGAGAGGGTAGTGGATGTATGGAATAGCCTTCCAGTAGAAGTGGTAGAGGTTAATACAGTGAAGGAGTTTAAGCATGCGTGGGATAGGCACAAGGCTATCCTAGATATAAGATAAGGCCAGGGACTGATGAAAGTATTACTTTACTGAGAGGGTAGTGAATGCATGTAATAGTCTTCCAGCGGAAGTGGTAGAGGTTCATACAGTGAAGGAGTTTAAGCATGCATGGGATAGGTATAAGGCTATCCTAGATATAAGATAAGGCCAGGGACTAATGAAAGTATTACATTACTGAGAGGGTAGTGGATGTATGGAATAGTCTTCCAGTAGAAGTGGTAGAGGTAAACACAGTGAAGGAGTTTAAGCATGCGTTGGATAGGCACAAGGCTATCCTAGATATAAGATAGGGAACTGGGGACTAATGAAAGTATTACATTACTGAGAGGGTAGTGGATACATGGAATAGTCTTCCAGTAGAAGTGGTAGAGGTTAATACAGTGAAGGAGTTTAAGCATGCATGGGATAGGTATAAGGCTATCCTAGATATAAGATAAGGCCAGGGACTAATGAAAGTATTACTTTACTGAGAGGGTAGTGGATACATGGAATAGTCTTCCAGTAGAAGTGGTAGAGGTTAATACAGTGAAGGAGTTTAAGCATGCGTGGGATGGGTATAAGGCTATCCTAGATATAAGATAAGGTCAGGGACTAATAAAAGTATTACATTACTGAGAGGGTAGTGGATGTATGGAATAGCCTTCCAGTAGAAGTGGTAGAGGTTAATACAGTGAAGGAGTTTAAGCATGCGTGGGATAGGCACAAGGCTATCCTAGATATAAGATAAGGCCAGGGACTGATGAAAGTATTAATTTACTGAGAGGGTAGTGAATGCATGTAATAGTCTTCCAGCGGAAGTGGTAGAGGTTAATACAGTGAAGGAGTTTAAGCATGCATCGGATAGGTATAAGACTATCCTAGATATAAGATAAGGCCAGGGACTAATGAAAGTATTACTTTACTGAGAGGGTAGTGGATGCATGGAATAGTCTTCCAGTAGAAGTGGTAGAGGTTAATACAGTGAGGGAGTTTAAGCATGCATGGCATAGGCACAAGGCTATCCTAGATATAAGATAAGGCCAGGGACTAATGAAAGTATTACTTTACTGAGAGGGTAGTGGATGTATGGAATAGTCTTCCAGTAGAAGTGGTAGAGGTTAATACAGTGAAGGAGTTTAAGCATGCGTTGGATAGGTATAAGGCTATCCTAGATATAAGATAAGGCCAGGGACTAATGAATGTATTACTTTACTGAGAGGGTAGTGGATGTATGGAATAGTCTTCCAGTATAAGTGGTAGAGGTTAATACAGTGAAGGAGTTTAAGCATGCGTTGGATAGGTATAAGGCTATCCTAGATATAAGATAAGGCCAGGGACTAATGAATGTATTACTTTACTGAGAGGGTAGTGGATGTATGGAATAGTCTTCCAGTAGAAGTGGTATAGGTTAATACAGTGAAGGAGTTTAAGCATGCGTGGGATAGGTATAAGGCTATACTAGATATAAGATAAGGCCAGTGACTAATGAAAGTATTACATTACTGAGAGGGTAGTGGATGTATGGAATAGCCTTCCAGTAGAAGTGGTAGAGGTTAATACAGTGAAGGAGTTTAAGCATGCGTTGGATAGGTTTAAGGCTATCCTAGATATAAGATAGGGAACTGGGGACTAATAAAAGTATTACTTTACTGAGAGGGTAGTGGATGTATGGAATAGTCTTCCAGTAGAAGTGGTATAGGTTAATACAGTGAAGGAGTTTAAGCATGCGTGGGATAGGTATAAGGCTATCCTAGATATAAGATAAGGCCAGGGACTAATGAAAGTATTACATTACTGAGAGGGTAGTGGATGTATGGAATAGTCTTCCAGTAGAAGTGGTAGAGGTAAACACAGTGAAGGAGTTTAAGCATGCGTTGGATAGGCACAAGGCAATCCTAGATATAAGATAGGGAACTGGGGACTAATGAAAGTATTACATTACTGAGAGGGTAGTGGATACATGGAATAGTCTTCCAGTAGAAGTGGTAGAGGTTAATACAGTGAAGGAGTTTAAGCATGCATGGGATAGGTATAAGGCTATCCTAGATATAAGATAAGGCCAGGGACTAATGAAAGTATTACTTTACTGAGAGGGTAGTGGATACATGGAATAGTCTTCCAGTAGAAGTGGTAGAGGGTAATACAGTGAAGGAGTTTAAGCATGCGTGGGATGGGTATAAGGCTATCCTAGATATAAGATAAGGTCAGGGACTAATAAAAGTATTACATTACTGAGAGGGTAGTGGATGTATGGAATAGCCTTCCAGTAGAAGTGGTAGAGGTTAATACAGTGAAGGAGTTTAAGCATGCGTGGGATAGGCACAAGGCTATCCTAGATATAAGATAAGGCCAGGGACTGATGAAAGTATTACTTTACTGAGAGGGTAGTGAATGCATGTAATAGTCTTCCAGCGGAAGTGGTAGAGGTTAATACAGTGAAGGAGTTTAAGCATGCATCGGATAGGTATAAGACTATCCTAGATATAAGATAAGGCCAGGGACTAATGAAAGTATTACTTTACTGAGAGGGTAGTGGATGCATGGAATAGTCTTCCAGTAGAAGTGGTAGAGGTTAATACAGTGAGGGAGTTTAAGCATGCATGGCATAGGCACAAGGCTATCCTAGATATAAGATAAGGCCAGGGACTAATGAAAGTATTACTTTACTGAGAGGGTAGTGGATGTATGGAATAGTCTTCCAGTAGAAGTGGTAGAGGTTAATACAGTGAAGGAGTTTAAGCATGCGTTGGATAGGTATAAGGCTATCCTAGATATAAGATAAGGCCAGGGACTAATGAATGTATTACTTTACTGAGAGGGTAGTGGATGTATGGAATAGTCTTCCAGTATAAGTGGTAGAGGTTAATACAGTGAAGGAGTTTAAGCATGCGTTGGATAGGTATAAGGCTATCCTAGATATAAGATAAGGCCAGGGACTAATGAATGTATTAATTTACTGAGAGGGTAGTGGATGTATGGAATAGTCTTCCAGTAGAAGTGGTATAGGTTAATACAGTGAAGGAGTTTAAGCATGCGTGGGATAGGTATAAGGCTATCCTAGATATAAGATAAGGCCAGGGACTAATGAAAGTATTACATTACTGAGAGGGTAGTGGATGTATGGAATAGCCTTCCAGTAGAAGTGGTAGAGGTTAATACAGTGAAGGAGTTTAAGCATGCGTTGGATAGGTTTAAGGCTATCCTAGATATAAGATAGGGAACTGGGGACTAATAAAAGTATTACTTTACTGAGAGGGTAGTGGATGCATTGAATAGTCTTCCAGTAGAAGTGGTATAGGTTAATACAGTGAAGGAGTTTAAGCATGCGTTGGATAGGTATAAGGCTATCCTAGATATAAGATAAGGCCAGGGACTAATGAAAGTATTACATTACTGAGAAGGTAGTGGGTGCATGGAATAGTCTTCCAGTAGAAGTGGTATAGGTTAATACAGTGAAGGAGTTTAAGCATGCGTGGGATAGGTTTAAGGCTATCCTAGATATAAGATAAGGCCAGGGACTAATGAAAGTATTACTTTACTGAGAGGGTAGTGGATGCATGGAATAGTCTTCCAGTAGAAATGGTAGAGGTTAATACAGTGAGGGAGTTTAAGCATGCGTGGGATAGGTATAAGGCTATCCTAGATATAAGATAGGGAACTAGGGACTAATAAAAGTATCACTTTACTGAGAGGGTAGTGGATGCATTGAACAGTCTTCCAGTAGAAGTGGTAGAGGTTAATACAGTGAGGGAGTTTAAGCATGCGTGGGATAGGCACAAGGCTATCCTAGATATAAGATAGGGAACTAGGGACTAATAAAAGTATCACTTTACTGAGAGGGTAGTGGATGCATTGAATAGTCTTCCAGTAGAAGTGGTAGAGGTTAATACAGTGAAGGAGTTTAAGCATGCGTGGGATAGGTATAAGGCTATCCTAGATATAAGATAAGGCCAGGGACTAATGAAAGTATTACATTACTGAGAGGATAGTGGATATATGGAATAGTCTTCCAGTAGAAGTGGTAGAGGTTAATACAGTGAAGGAGTTTAAGCATGCGTGGGATAGGCACAAGGCTATCCTAGATATAAGATAAGGCCAGGGACTAATGAAAGTATTACTTTACTGAGAGGGTAGTGGATGCATGGAATAGCCTTCCAGTAGAAGTGGTAGAGGTTAATACAGTGAAGGAGTTTAAGCATGCGTGGGATAGGTATAAGGCTATCCTATATATAAGATAGGGAACTAGGGACTAATAAAAGTATCACTTTAATGAGAGGGTAGTGGATGCATTGAATAGTCTTCCAGTAGAAGTGGTAGAGGTTAATACAGTGAAGGAGTTTAAGCATGCATGGGATAGGTATAAGGCTATCCTAGATATAAGATAAGGCCAGGGGCTAATGAAAGTATTACTTTACTGAGAGGGTAGTGGATGCATGGAATAGCCTTCCAGCGGAAGTGGTAGAGGTTAATACAGTGAAGGAGTTTAAGCATGCATGGGATAGGTATAAGGCCATCCTAGATATAAGATAAGGCCAGGGACTAATGAAAGTATTACTTTACTGAGAGTGTAGTGGATGTATAGAATAGTCTTCCAGTAGAAGTGGTAGAGGTTAATACAGTGAAGGAGTTTAAGCATGCATGGGATAGGTATAAGGCTATCCTAGATATAAGATAAGGCCAGGGACTAATGAAAGTATTACTTTACTGAGAGGGTAGTGGATGTATGGAATAGTCTTCCAGTAGAAGTGGTAGAGGTTAATACAGTGAAGGAGTTTAAGCATGCGTTGGATAGGTATAAGGCTATCCTAGATATAAGATAAGGCCAGGGACTAATGAATGTATTACTTTACTGAGAGGGTAGTGGATGTATGGAATAGTCTTCCAGTATAAGTGGTAGAGGTTAATACAGTGAAGGAGTTTAAGCATGCGTTGGATAGGTATAAGGCTATCCTAGATATAAGATAAGGCCAGGGACTAATGAATGTATTACTTTACTGAGAGGGTAGTGGATGTATGGAATAGTCTTCCAGTAGAAGTGGTATAGGTTAATACAGTGAAGGAGTTTAAGCATGCGTGGGATAGGTATAAGGCTATCCTAGATATAAGATAAGGCCAGGGACTAATGAAAGTATTACATTACTGAGAGGGTAGTGGATGTATGGAATAGCCTTCCAGTAGAAGTGGTAGAGGTTAATACAGTGAAGGAGTTTAAGCATGCGTTGGATAGGTTTAAGGCTATCCTAGATATAAGATAGGGAACTGGGGACTAATAAAAGTATTACTTTACTGAGAGGGTAGTGGATGCATTGAATAGTCTTCCAGTAGAAGTGGTATAGGTTAATACAGTGAAGGAGTTTAAGCATGCGTTGGATAGGTATAAGGCTATCCTAGATATAAGATAAGGCCAGGGACTAATGAAAGTATTACATTACTGAGAAGGTAGTGGGTGCATGGAATAGTCTTCCAGTAGAAGTGGTATAGGTTAATACAGTGAAGGAGTTTAAGCATGCGTGGGATAGGTTTAAGGCTATCCTAGATATAAGATAAGGCCAGG
Organism: Pelodytes ibericus; assembly: GCA_036172795.1. Taxonomy (NCBI): domain Eukaryota; kingdom Metazoa; phylum Chordata; class Amphibia; order Anura; family Pelodytidae; genus Pelodytes; species Pelodytes ibericus. The sequence goes on along the minus strand of CM069858.1, from coordinate 215,512,786 downwards.
GACTAATGAAAGTATTACTTTACTGAGAGGGTAGTGGATGCATGGAATAGTCTTCCAGTAGAAATGGTAGAGGTTAATACAGTGAGGGAGTTTAAGCATGCGTGGGATAGGTATAAGGCTATCCTAGATATAAGATAGGGAACTAGGGACTAATAAAAGTATCACTTTACTGAGAGGGTAGTGGATGCATTGAACAGTCTTCCAGTAGAAGTGGTAGAGGTTAATACAGTGAGGGAGTTTAAGCATGCGTGGGATAGGCACAAGGCTATCCTAGATATAAGATAGGGAACTAGGGACTAATAAAAGTATCACTTTACTGAGAGGGTAGTGGATGCATTGAATAGTCTTCCAGTAGAAGTGGTAGAGGTTAATACAGTGAAGGAGTTTAAGCATGCGTGGGATAGGTATAAGGCTATCCTAGATATAAGATAAGGCCAGGGACTAATGAAAGTATTAAATTACTGAGAGGATAGTGGATATATGGAATAGTCTTCCAGTAGAAGTGGTAGAGGTTAATACAGTGAAGGAGTTTAAGCATGCGTGGGATAGGCACAAGGCTATCCTAGATATAAGATAAGGCCAGGGACTAATGAAAGTATTACTTTACTGAGAGGGTAGTGGATGCATGGAATAGCCTTCCAGTAGAAGTGGTAGAGGTTAATACAGTGAAGGAGTTTAAGCATGCGTGGGATAGGTATAAGGCTATCCTATATATAAGATAGGGAACTAGGGACTAATAAAAGTATCACTTTACTGAGAGGGTAGTGGATGCATTGAATAGTCTTCCAGTAGAAGTGGTAGAGGTTAATACAGTGAAGGAGTTTAAGCATGCGTGGGATAGGCACAAGGCTATCCTAGATATAAGATAAGGCCAGGGACTAATGAAAGTATTACATTACTGAGAGGGTAGTGGATGCATGGAATAGTCTTCTAGTAGAAGTGGTAGAGGTTAATACAGTGAAGGAGTTTAAGCATGCGTGGGATAGGTATAAGACTATCCTAGATATAAGATAAGGCCAGGGACTAATGAAAGTATTACTTTACTGAGAGGGTAGTGGATGCATGGAATAGTCTTCCAGTAGAAGTGGTAGAGGTTAATACAGTGAGGGAGTTTAAGCATGCATGGCATAGGCACAAGGCTATCCTAGATATAAGATAAGGCCAGGGACTAATGAAAGTATTACTTTACTGAGAGGGTAGTGGATGTATGGAATAGTCTTCCAGTAGAAGTGGTAGAGGTTAATACAGTGAAGGAGTTTAAGCATGCGTGGGATAGGTATAAGGCTATCCTAGATATAAGATAAGGCCAGGGACTAATGAAAGTATTACTTTACTGAGAGGGTAGTGGATGTATGGAATAGCCTTCCAGTAGAAGTGGTAGAGGTTAATACAGTGAGGGAGTTTAAGCATGCATGGCATAGGCACAAGGCTATCCTAGATATAAGATAAGGCCAGGGACTAATGAAAGTATTACATTACTGAGAGGGTAGTGGATGTACGGAATAGCCTTCCAGTAGAAGTGGTAGAGGTTAACACAGTGAAGGAGTTTAAGCATGCATAGGATAGGTATAAGGCTATCCTAGATATAAGATAAGGTCAGGGACTAATGAAAGTATTACTTTACTGAGAGGGTAGTGGATGTATGGAATAGTCTTCCAGTATAAGTGGTAGAGGTTAATACAGTGAAGGAGTTTAAGCATGCGTTGGATAGGTATAAGGCTATCCTAGATATAAGATAAGGCCAGGGACTAATGAATGTATTACTTTACTGAGAGGGTAGTGGATGTATGGAATAGTCTTCCAGTAGAAGTGGTATAGGTTAATACAGTGAAGGAGTTTAAGCATGCGTGGGATAGGTATAAGGCTATCCTAGATATTAGATAAGGCCAGGGACTAATGAAAGTATTACATTACTGAGAGGGTAGTGGATGTATGGAATAGCCTTCCAGTAGAAGTGGTAGAGGTTAATACAGTGAAGGAGTTTAAGCATGCGTTGGATAGGTTTAAGGCTATCCTAGATATAAGATAGGGAACTGGGGACTAATAAAAGTATTACTTTACTGAGAGGGTAGTGGATGCATTGAATAGTCTTCCAGTAGAAGTGGTAAAGGTTAATACAGTGAAGGAGTTTAAGCATGCGTTGGATAGGTATTATGCTATCCTAGATATAAGATAAGGCCAGGGACTAATGAAAGTATTACATTACTGAGAAGGTAGTGGGTGCATGGAATAGTCTTCCAGTAGAAGTGGTATAGGTTAATACAGTGAAGGAGTTTAAGCATGCGTGCGATAGGTTTAAGGCTATCCTAGATATAAGATAAGGCCAGGGACTAATGAAAGTATTACTTTACTGAGAGGGTAGTGGATGCATGGAATAGTCTTCCAGTAGAAATGGTAGAGGTTAATACAGTGAGGGAGTTTAAGCATGCGTGGGATAGGTATAAGGCTATCCTAGATATAAGATAGGGAACTAGGGACTAATAAAAGTATCACTTTACTGAGAGGGTAGTGGATGCATTGAACAGTCTTCCAGTAGAAGTGGTAGAGGTTAATACAGTGAGGGAGTTTAAGCATGCGTGGGATAGGCACAAGGCTATCCTAGATATAAGATAGGGAACTAGGGACTAATAAAAGTATCACTTTACTGAGAGGGTAGTGGATGCATTGAATAGTCTTCCAGTAGAAGTGGTAGAGGTTAATACAGTGAAGGAGTTTAAGCATGCGTGGGATAGGTATAAGGCTATCCTAGATATAAGATAAGGCCAGGGACTAATGAAAGTATTACATTACTGAGAGGATAGTGGATATATGGAATAGTCTTCCAGTAGAAGTGGTAGAGGTTAATACAGTGAAGGAGTTTAAGCATGCGTGGGATAGGTACAAGGCTATCCTAGATATAAGATAAGGCCAGGGACTAATGAAAGTATTACTTTACTGAGAGGGTAGTGGATGCATGGAATAGCCTTCCAGTAGAAGTGGTAGAGGTTAATACAGTGAAGGAGTTTAAGCATGCGTGGGATAGGTATAAGGCTATCCTATATATAAGATAGGGAACTAGGGACTAATAAAAGTATCACTTTACTGAGAGGGTAGTGGATGCATTGAATAGTCTTCCAGTAGAAGTGGTAGAGGTTAATACAGTGAAGGAGTTTAAGAATGCGTGGGATAGGCACAAGGCTATCCTAGATATAAGATAATGCCAGGGACTAATGAAAGTATTACATTACTGAGAGGGTAGTGGATGCATGGAATAGCCTTCCAGCAGAAGTGGTAGAGGGTAATACAGTGAAGGAGTTTAAGCATGCGTGGGATAGGCACAAGGCTATCCTAGATATAAGATAAGGCCAGGGACTAATGAAAGTATTACTTTACTGAGAGGGTAGTGGATGCATGGAATAGCCTTCCAGCAGAAGTGGTAGAGGGTAATACAGTGGAGGAGTTTAAGCATGCGTGGGATAGGCACAAGGCTATCCTAGATATAAGATAAGGCCAGGGACTAATGAAAGTATTACTTTACTGAGAGGGTAGTGGATGCATGGAATAGCCTTCCAGTAGAAGTGGTAGAGGTTAATACAGTGAAGGAGTTTAAGCATGCATGGGATAGGTATAAGGCTATCCTAGATATAAGATAAGGTCAGGGACTAATGAAAGTATTACTTTACTGAGAGGGTAGTGGATGTATGGAATAGTCTTCCAGTAGAAGTGGTAGAGGTTAATACAGTGAAGGAGTTTAAGCATGCATGGGATAGGTATAAGGCTATCCTAGATATAAGATAAGGCCAGGGACTAATGAAAGTATTACATTACTGAGAGAATAGTGGATGCATGGAATAGTCTTCCAGTAGAAGTGGTAGAGGTTAATACAGTGAAGGAGTTTAAGCATGCATGGGATAGGTATAAAGCTATCCTAGATATAAGATAAGGCCAGGGACTAATGAAAGTATTACATTACTGAGAGGGTAGTGGATGCATGGAATAGTCTTCCAGTATAAGTGGTAGAGGTTAATACAGTGAAGGAGTTTAAGCATGCATGGGATAGGTATAAGGCTATCCTAGATATAAGAGAAGGCCAGGCAGTATTACTTTACTGATAGGGTAGTGGATACATTAAATGGCCTTCCAGGAGAAGTGGTAGGTTCATACTGATGTATGTTTTATGGTGTACACACAGCTCGCTGACTATATTTCATGTAACAGTGATAAAATGCACCTGCCTGATGTAGATGTTGTGCTGTGAATGTATCTGTTGTATACCAAGGATGCTGGTAATGCTGGTGGGAACTTGGTGATATAATCTACACTGTGACAAGTAGGTGGAGTCACATTATGCTAATCATATTGAGTGGGCGGAGTTTTAAAGGAGGTGTCGTCAATTGGAAGATAAGCTGCAAAGTGTCCCTGGAAATTTTTTTCAAATGTTGGCAACTATGTCACAGGGTGGACATGTTGTTTAGAATCTTTTCTCTGATCCAGTGACAGGGCTGTGTGAATCCAGTGTGTGCTGCCAGCTGCACCCTGATCCAGTGACAGAGCAGTGTGAATCCAGTGTGTGCTGCCAGCTGCACCCTGATCCAGTGACAGAGCTGTGTGAATCCAGTGTGTGCTGCCAGCTGCACCCTGATCCAGTGACAGAGCAGTGTGAATCCTGTGTGCTGCCAGCTGCACCCTGATCCAGTGACAGAGCTGTGTGAATCCAGTGTGTGCTGCCAGCTGCACCCTGATCCAGTGACAGAGCTGTGTGAATCCAGTGTGTGCTGCCAGCTGCACCCTGATCCAGTGACAGAGCTGTGTGAATCCAGTGTGTGCTGCCAGCTGCACCCTGATCCAGTGACAGAGCTGTGTGAATCCAGTGTGTGCTGCCAGCTGCACCCTGATCCAGTGACAGAGCTGTGTGAATCCAGCGTGTGCTGCCAGCTGCACCCTGATCCAGTGACAGAGCTGTGTGAATCCAGTGTGTGCTGCCAGCTGCACCCTGATCCAGTGACAGAGCTGTGTGAATCCAGTGTGTGCTGCCAGCTGCACCCTGATCCAGTGACAGAGCTGTGTGAATCCAGTGTGTGCTGCCAGCTGCACCCTGATCCAGTGACAGAGCTGTGTGAATCCAGTGTGTGCTGCCAGCTGCACCCTTATCCAGTGACAGAGCTGTGTGAATCCAGCGTGTGCTGCCAGCTGCACCCTGATCCAGTGACAGAGCTGTGTGAATCCAGCGTGTGCTGCCAGCTGCACCCTGATCCAGTGACAGAGCTGTGTGAATCCAGTGTGTGCTGCCAGCTGCACCCTGATCCAGTGACAGAGCTGTGTGAATCCAGCGTGTGCTGCCAGCTGCACCCTGATCCAGTGACAGAGCTGTGTGAATCCTTTAATACATGCTGTATATTGTAGTTATTTATTATGTTCCAGGGAAACCCATCTATGCCCTGGATGCCCAGTCAGGGCGTAGCACAGCCAATGCTCTCTCCCCTTGTAAGGCAGGAAGATGTAACCGAAGGGTAAGGGCCATGGGGATTTTAACCCCCTGGGGCAAAAGTATGTTACACAAGTATTAAATGCACTTACAGTTTCTTCACCACCTACACAGACCAGTAATTCCCACCAACTGCATTGACTGCATCCATGACCTTCTGCCAGAGCTCATTCTTCCTCCTCTGATTTTTTTCTTTTGGATGCTGCCCCTATCATCAAGTTGTAGTTTTGGCACAGCTTGCAAATTAATATCTGACTCTCCTCGCTGAAAAACTTTGCTGGTAACCTTTTGGCCTCAACCTCCCCCATTTCCTACTACCAGTAGCCTGGCTGTCACCCTACCTGCGCTGATTCCTGACTTTAACGTGTTATTTTTGGGGGGGTTTTATACATTTTTTGTTAGTCTGCTGGTTATAATCATGCTCTGAGAGGGTGGTCTTGCCGTGTGCTGAGTATTTATTGAAAGTGATTGGCTATCAGTTGACAACAATAACCTGTATAAATTGCTTGAACCTGGGCCTATTTCCTAGGGAGGGTTCGGTATATTTCTGTTGAATTATGGGATTATTATTTTGTATTTCTTGGCTATTGTTGCAATGTGCAAAACCTCCCATAGGATCTAACGGGCTGCTCGAGGGTACCACTGAGTTCCAAGCTTAGTTTTGGCTGTATTCCAGAGTCCAAACACATCAGTGAGAGTGTTCTCTCACCACCACAGTGCAGACACCCAATTTTAGGTACCCGAGTAGACCCTGGAGTCCAAATATCGAAGATAGAGCTCTAGACATCTAATGCCTCTCCCAGGGAGGCCGTTGCGCAGTCTTACGGGGGCATGAGGTCACACGGCATCACATGACTCTACCCCTATTTGGCTCCGCCCCACCACATTCACAAGAGCCAGTCTCGGGATATTGGCAGCTATGCCTATCTCCATGTGCATATTAAACAGCACTGTGATAGTTAGCATAGCAAACAGCAACCAATGTGAGAAAATAGAAACTGTGAATCACTCATGAAAGCAAAGTTTTCAACAAAAGTAACACATTGAGCTATTTCTCACTGGCGAGCATGTGGTGAGGATGTTCATTACCCAATGTTATGGTATTTATTTCATCTTGGGAGCATGAAGAGCCAAGTCAACCCCCCAGGAATTGAACCTGCAACCCTGAGTACTGAACAGATTCTATTATCTGGTATATTAACCCACTGAGCCATCTCACCCCCTCTCTCATGGTTAACTCCTTCCAGTCGGATGGTGCTTTGGTCATTAACGACCAAAGCACGATCCGTGTGTCTGTGTATTCCTCCGATCGGAGCCAGGAACCCACAAGCGGGGACCAGATCAGGGTCTCTATACACCTATGTCGGGCAGGGCCGGCGCTAATGTAAGGCAGCACAGGGGGGGGGGGGGGGGCTGGAAATCGCCATCAGTGGGTTTAGCCGGTCCGCAACTGTGAGGGAAGCACAACACGGAGCGTACAACGCTTCCCTCACAGCCGCGGACCTGCAGAGCACCGGGAGGTAAGTACTAGGGAAGGGGGGAGGAGGGTGGCAAAATCCTGGCATATTGAATGGCAAAATCCTGGCATACTGAGGGGCAAAATCCTGGCATATCAAATGGCATATTGAGGGGAAAAATCTTGGCATACTGAGTGGCAAAATCCTAGCATATTAAATCGCATATTGGAGGGGCAATATCCTGGCATATTAAATGGCATATTGAGTGGCAAATTCCTGGCATATTAAATGGCATATTGAGGGGCAAAATACTGGCATATTAAATGGCATATTGGAGGGGCAAAATCCTGGAATATTGAGGGCAAAATCCTGGCATATTGGAAGGGCAAAATCCTGGCATATTGAGGGGAAAAATCCTGACAAATTAAATGGCATATTGGAGGGGCAAAATCCTGGCATATTAAATGGCATATTGAGGGGCAAAATCCTGGCATATTAAATGGCATATTGAGGGGCAAAATATTGGCATATTAAATGGCAAAAAAATGGCGTATTGAGGGGAAAAATAATGTGTCTCAGGTTATGAGAAGGGTGTGTGTTTCACTGTGTCTGTGTCACTGTGTCTGTGTAAGGGTGTCACTGTGTAAGGGTGGGTGTGTGTGTGTGTCACTGTGTCTGTGTAAGGGTGTGTGTGTCACTGTATCTGTGTAAGGGTGTGTGTGTGTGTCACTGTGTCTGTGTAAGGGTGTGTGTGTGTGTGTGTAAGTGTGTCACTGTGTCTGTGTAAGGGTGTGTGTGTAAATGTGTATCTGTGTGTAACTGCAAGGGTGTCTTTGTGTTTAAGGGTATCAATGTGTGTTAGGGTGTCAATGAGGGACAAATTTAGACCATGCGAGTTGAATATTTAGATGTTTTTATTTTCCACACTATACATTATACTTTTATATATATATATAAAATGTATGGAGGGTTGGTGGTGTGGGAGGCGTGGCAGGTCAGAGGAGGGCGGCACCAAAATGCACCTTCGCCTGTGTAGATGAAAATCCTTGCACCGGCCCTGCCTGCCGGCATCTCGCGATACTCCCTGACGTCATGTGTGACATCACGGAGGCGTGCCTGAACCCTGAAGTAGGGGTACGCAGGGATGCCGGAGATGTAGCAAGCATTCTGTTGGAGCGTTCGCTACATTTCCTAGTCAGTCTGAGGCCTCTTCTGACACTGAGGATTACGCTCCCCAGTACAGCCATACCAATTAAAAATGGCTCAACGCTGAGGCATGGTGTTTGCTTTAAACCCGTAGCACGCTACGAAAATCTTCCTATACTTTGACTTGATTCATTCCAAAATCCGTTGAACATTATTTTTTAATAAAAAGGATTTTTTTTTTTTAAAAACAAACAAACATTTTGTCATCTTGATTTTGGCACAGTGGGCAAATGGCCTCATCTCTCAAAATGGCCTCATCCTTCTGCAGAGGTTTTAAAAATATTATACTTATGGTGAAAGAGATCATAGCTTCACAGGGTATTTACTATGGCTTGGCCAGATTAATTTAAAATATAAGTAACTTGTTGGAAATGTTTTTTTTTTTTTTTTTTTAAAGTCATTTTCAGGGCCAGAGATGCTTCAATAGTATATTCAATCTAAAAGAAATACAGATGATCGGGTATCTTGTCACAGTCTGCGGTATCAAGCTGTCCGACGTTTGATTTTCTGCTGCTCAATTCTCTGTGTCAGGGGAACATCAGCTTTAATCTTGGATCTGAAGATGCTCTGTGAAATGCGTTGGTCCAATGAAGACTGCACTATGGTATGCGGCAGCCGTCCTGGTAAGAGGCTCACAGGTAGACTCTACGTAGGTCACACGGAGAGGTGATGGTGTTACATTGAGGACACAGCTTCTTTGCACCCTAAAAAGAAAGACCGAGAGAGTTAATAATGACAAAGTGTTTAACCAGTTGCATTCACATGTTTCAAGTACAACCTAGGGAATGTTACTTTAACCAGTTTAATAGTGCCCATTTTATCCACCTCAGTAACCCTGCCAGGAAGTGAACCTGCAACTCTAACAGTTGAACAGACGATGTTTCTCGTCAGACTTTGGTATCGGAGACTGTTCTTCACAGGATAAATGAGACAAGGGATTCTGTGCTCGGGGGTTGCGCTGTGAGGTTTGTGCGGCTAATATCGGGCATGATTTCTGGTGAAGTGGTGGGAAGGGGAGGGTATATTTTGTGGTACAGAAATGCTTATTTTCCCTAAATGAATGATTACCAGAGCTCGCAGCCAGCATCCCTCACAGTGAATGTGCCAGCACTGGATGGAGGCGACTGGGACAGTGTACGAGTCCTGCGGGGAAACAAAGAACGAGGAGTCAACATAAAGAGTGCATTGCACCAGGCATGTGGGACCAGTGGTGCACGTACTAGACAAATGGAGCAGGTGTGTGCAGAATATAGTAAGTGTGTGTATTTCACAAGACAGGAGTGTATAGTCACTGGGGGGTATACAACGAAATAGTCCAAACTACAAGACGAAGAGGTGTATAGGAGAAGGTACTACGTCTCTAAGTGTTCTCTGTAGGCACTAGGAGGGTCGTGTCTGTGTGTGTACTCACCAGACAGATGTGGGAGGTGTGTGTGTGTATACTCACCAGACAGATGTGGCAGGTGTGTGTGTGTGTGCACTCACCAGACAGATGTGGCAGGTGTGTGTGTGTGCACTCACCAGACAGATGTGGCAGGTGTGTGTGTGTACTCACCAGACAGATGTGGCAGGTGTGTGTGTGTGCACTCACCAGACAGATGTGGCAGGTGTGTGTGTGTGTATACTCACCAGACAGATGTGGGAGGTGTGTGTGTGTGTGTGTGTGTACTCACCAGACAGATGTGGCAGGTGTGTGTGTGTACTCACCAGACAGATGTGGCAGGTGTGTGTGTGTGTGTGTATACTCACCAGACAGATGTGGCAGGTGTGTGTGTGTGTGTATACTCACCAGACAGATGTGGCAGGTGTGTGTGTGTGTGTATACTCACCAGACAGATGTGGCAGGTGTGTGTGTGTGTGTGTACTCACCACACAGATGTGGCAGGTGTGTGTGTGTACTCACCACACAGATGTGGCAGGTGTGTGTGTGTGTGTGTACTCACCACACAGATGTGGCAGGTGTGTGTCTGTGTGTGTATACTCACCAGACAGATGTGGCAGGTGTGTGTGTGTGTGTGTATATACTCACCACACAGATGTGGCAGGTGTGTGTGTGTACTCACCACACAGATGTGGCAGGTGTGTGTGTGTACTCACCACACAGATGTGGCAGGTGTGTGTGTGTACTCACCACACAGATGTGGCAGGTGTGTGTGTGTGTGTACTCACCACACAGATGTGGCAGATGTGTGTACTCACCACACAGAAATGTGGCAGGTGTGTGTGTGTGTGTGTACTCACCACACAGAAATGTGGCAGGTGTGTGTGTGTATATTCACCACACAGATGTGGCAGGTGTGTGTGTACTCACCAGACAGATGTGGAAGGTGTGTGTGTGTACTCACCAGACAGATGTGGCAGGTGTGTGTGTTCCGCAGTTTCTCTGTCAATTCCTGGATTTTGTGTCTCAGGGAATCTAAATGCTCCCTAAAGACAGGAGGTAAATCACATACATTCACATAGATCCACTCATTTGTGGTACACTCATGTTTTTTTATTTGTGTGTGTGTGTGTGTGTGTGTGTGTGTGTGTGTGTGTGTGTGTGTGTAACACATCTCAGAAAGCAGAGTAATAGAGTTACTAGCAAGGAGGTGTGCTAGCTCTGTAGAGCCTTGTGTGTCAAAGTAAATTCCTCAGGTTGCCTTCTCTCACCCACCACACTCTTTTCTCACTTCTACTGAAACATAGTAATAAAGCAAATGAGATGATCCCAGTAATGGGAGAAATGTATAATGATTACATCCATCGGGATAACATAGAATCTGACTATGGGATCTCCTGTGACCAAACGGATCCCCTCTAGACAGTGCTGTATTTACCGGCAAATTTTGGGGGGCGGCCCCCCAGCACTGAAAAAAAAACAAAAAAACGCGGCCCTTTAAAAAATAAAAAAGACCGCGCTTGCAAGCAGAGCCGGAGGTGAGAAGGGATCGGAAGATCCCCCCTCACCATCGCTCTGCCTGCCAGGCTGCACGGGGAGCCGAACAGGCAGCACAGAGAAACCTCCGTGCTGCCTGTTCCGCTCCCCGTGCAGTGTGCCGACACCTCCGTGCTGCCTGCCTGCCAGGGAAAGGTAAGTGCTGATGGGAGACTGTGTGTGTGTGTGTGTGACTGAGTGTGATGGGAGTCAGAGTGTGTGTGATGGGAGACAGTGTGTGTGACTGAGTGTGATGGGAGTCAGAGTGTGTGTGATGGGAGACAGTGTGTGTGACTGAGTGTGATGGGAGTCAGAGTGTGTGTGATGGGAGACAGTGTGTGTGACTGAGTGTGATGGGAGTCAGAGTGTGTGTGATGGGAGACAGTGTGTGTGACTGAGTGTGATGGGAGTCAGAGTGTGTGTGATGGGAGACAGTGTGTGTGACTGAGTGTGATGGGAGTCAGAGTGTGTGTGATGGGAGACAGTGTGTGTGACTGAGTGTGATGGGAGTCAGAGTGTGTGTGATGGGAGACAGTGTGTGTGACTGAGTATGATGGGAGTCAGAGTGTGTGTGATGGGAGACAGTGTGTGTGACTGAGTGTGATGGGAGTCAGAGTGTGTGTGATGGGAGACAGTGTGTGTGACCGAGTGTGATGGGAGTCAGAGTGTGTGTGATGGGAGACAGTGTGTGTGACCGAGTGTGATGGGAGTCAGAGTGTGTGTGATGGGAGACAGTGTGTGTGACTGAGTGTGATGGGAGTCAGAGTGTGTGTGATGGGAGACAGTGTGTGTGACTGAGTGTGATGGGAGTCAGAGTGTGTGTGATGGGAGACAGTGTGTGTGACTGAGTGTGATGGGAGTCAGAGTGTGTGTGATGGGAGTCAGAGTGTGTGTGATGGGAGACAGTGTGTGTGACTGAGTGTGATGGGAGTCGGAGTGTGTGTGATGGGAGTAGGAGTGTGTGACTGAGTGTGATGGGAGTCAGAGTGTGTGTGATGGGAGACAGTGTGTGTGACTGAGTGTGATGGGAGTCGGAGTGTGTGTGATGGGAGTAGGAGTGTGTGACTGAGTGTGATGGGAGTGTGTGTGTGATGGGAGTATGAGCTTGATGTGAGTCTGAATGATGGGGCATGTCTTAGGTGTGTAACGTGGGTGTGCAGCTTGGGTAGGGGGGTGCCCGGGTTTTTTCTGCCTAGGGCAGCACAAAATTAAGATACACCACTGCCTCTAGATAAAGCAGTCATGTGTACACGGAATGCATACATATATTGATGCCCACCTCGATTGGCTGGTAGCTGGACCATCCTCGTTGTCAGAATCCTCACTGGGGGAAAGTGAGCTGCATCCTGGGGAGGCATGGCAGTCTGAAAGGTAATGGCACAGGGAGAGGTTACATAGGAGGGATTAAGTAGAACAAAGTGTGCACTCCACTCGCCAAGTAGTGAATGAATAAAGTGCTTTAATGCTTTCAAAAAATCCAAACAAACAGGGTAAGGTACAATCCACGGATGATAAAGGGAAGGCCACCTAACGCGTTTCGCGTGTCACCACGCTTAGTCATAATACTTAATGCTTAATTGTTGTGCCTAATCAGCACTGTGGAGCACCCACCCACCTCCTGCACTTTTGTTCCTGTGACTAGAGCCCCTGGTGCTTAAACACCTCCACTTCATTAACCTCTACTGCTTCCGCAGGAAGGCTGATCCATGTATCCACCATCTTCTTTCTGATGGCACTTTTTCTGCTTTCGAGGGGCAATGCAAACGCTGAATCCATTCCCCCAGTATAAGAATGATGGCAATGACTCTTTTTTTAATATCTCCTGACTGCACGCAGAGCTCAAAACGCGTTGTCTATGGGGGCAGCACGGAGTCGGATAATTATTTATTGTAATGGCATAGAAGTCATTGGACAGGCTGGGTGGCTTAAACCATAGCACAGATGCCTCACCTGTTTCATGGGACAAGGGTTTCCCCGGGCTCTGCGTTTCTTCTTCCTCAGACACCTCCCCATCCGCAGGGGCTATCTTCATAGGCTGAGACGCCACGGGATAAGGAGACACGGCCGACAATAGGAGAAAGAGAGAGAGAAACCAACAGATGTAATAAGTCTATCTAGTTAGCCACAGGAATATCATCCGAATATATCCGGCAGGAGATGTCTTACCTCCTCCATATTTGCTCGGCCCCTCTTACACTTTCCGGCACGTGCTGTGGGAGAAGATGGACACACACACAACGTGAGCGCTGGTTGACTGCACTAGTTTTGTCTAGCTGAAATTTCCCGTGTCCTTGCTTTGTTTCCTACTGACCGATTCATAGTAGCCCATTCCCTAACCCTATAACTCAAATCAGCAGTTGATGGGACAAGGGAAGTACCCTTAACACATGTTCATTGTTTTATAGGGTCTCTCACCTCCAAGTCGTTCCTCTCTGTTCAGTTTAACTTGCTGGAAAATCTGTGAAATGACGAGAATTACATATTATGGTCATACTCGGTGGTAGGCACTAACCATGATCATGGCGGACCATCTACTTGACAATTTAGCAATGTTCTATGGATCCTTCGCTGACCTTGTTGTGGATAGTGGTGACCTTGTAACCTTTGCCCATCTGATCTCAATAGTCCCGCTTTCTTATTACAACAAATCCCTACTTTTTCAACTGGGTATGTGGCATGGCTGTCACATACCCAATAAAATCTAGCTGTAGTTTTTACTAGAGAGGAGGCAAACACAAACATCATGCTTTCCCAGCCTGTAGACACAAAAGGCAAAAAAAAAAGGTATAGCATGAAAAAAGAAAGCTTTCCTCTTTTGGAGCTTACTTTATGTTTCTTCCTTTACCATCTATGGACATAAATGGCGATATGAATGGACCCATTAATATATGAGTTCTTCTTCTTTTTTTCCTTTAATAAACCACAATATAAAAACTTGAGAGAGAAAAAAAATACATAGATGTTTCCAGGGTCATGAAAGCACCATGCAGTATGGGTGCAGGGGATTTAGCAAATATACCCAATATTATGGTAATAAAAAAAAGTAAAGAAAATGATAGGCGTACAATAAACCAGTGTGCAGAACTATGCGTGACTAGCTTCTGTACATCCCTTTATTTGTAAGTTGAGTTTGATACAAGTGGGATACAAGACTTCTTCCGTGATTTTATATATTTTTTTTAATTAAGATTTGAATATAAAGCCTATAAAGTAGTATCATGTGAGGGCTAGTAACCTAAAGAACTGGATATTCTGCATTCGTTCAACCGCGTTAGCCCACCAGCTGTCAACCGTTTCTGCCTTTTGATTGGTTGCAAAAATCAGGTGACCGGGTCATGCGACTTACCTGTTTCCTATCGAGTTTCTGTCCATCCTCCAAGGAGATCACGGATGGGGAGTCACAGGGAGAGTTCCTTCCTTGCACTGGGGACTGGATACAGAAGAAAACAGGATGAAGAAATGAAGGGAAATAATGGTCATGTTGCGTAATTATAAAATACACCCAAAAAAAAAAATAAAAAAAAAAAAAAAATACATTGGTAGCCACCCAGTCTTTATACAAATCCCACTCATATACTGGCCCCCAGCCAAAAGACAATGTATAATGGATTTACTCATTAGAAGGACGTGGATCTAAGTCTCTTTGGGGGGAAGGGAGCCCTAAGTGGCAAATCAGATACAGGCCCTGTGTCATATACTAATCCCCTTCCTAGAATAGTTTTCCTTCAGCTAGGCACTGTGGGGCAAATTTTAGACACCTAAACAGCCGTTAATATATGGTAGTTCCATCAAGGGGTGTCATAATGCCGATGAACGTAGGAATACTTCATTGGATGCAAGCCAGGGTCTTCATTTTTAGTAGTCAGGACACAAAGCTTTAAACCCAGGCTGTGTCCCTTACCAGTGACTGGTGGTCAAACATATTTAGATAAGTCCACCTCTGCTCTATAGGTGATGGAAGCCTATCAATCTATCTTGGAGGAAAAATATCCATCCCACCTCTATAACTCTTCATATAACAATGAAACATAATAGATTGTATTCTGCAGGGTGAATGATAAACTACATTTTTTTTTTAATGTAAAAGAAAAAATGTAAAAGTAATGTACATCGTCTATATATCATGGCTTCTGTTTGTATCTCACCTGGGATATATGATGCACAGACTCCATTGCTGAATCGATCTCACTAAAAAAAAAAAAAAAAAAATAGATGACATACAAAAAATACTCAGTTTGACTTCTTTATGTATCAATGTACAACATAGAGAGAGATTTCATACCAAGCTCTGTGGAAGAAAGTTTACCGACACACTGGAGTGGACTACCTGCTCTTTGAAAAATCCCATATAAAAGGGTCTACCTAATGCTTAACTTTTATCCTGTTCTAATGTGGTGGAACAAACAGTTTACATATAAATTTGAAGCATGTTTTGTGCTTCTTCTTCTACTACAGTGCCGACATCCTGCGTCTGTCTCACCATCTGCCTGCGCTGACTGTTTCTAGTCTGGCAACAGGGAATCGGCATATTGAAAAATCATGCGTTCTTACAATATGAAGCTTGCAAAGGCTCCAGGGTGTGGCCACATTACGCCCAGGGCCACATGCAGGTGTTGATGGAGGCTTCAATATAGAGCATTGTTTGCGTTCTAGGCTCGTTTCACCGCATGATGTGCATGGCATGTCAATTGTCACCTAGGGGTCTAACCGGGTTTTTTGTAGTTCACATGGGTGTTTATGTAGCGCTATAATCACCAAAATATTTTATTTGTTTTAGATTTACCATAGAGGTGCAAAACAGACAAACAATTAATATACAATCCCTGCAGTCCTCACTACATCATCTGAGGTGGACAAAAGAGATTTCTTGGGATTTTGCTTACGTTTAATTTCTCTCTCAATTTGGGGTATATTCACAAAAAAAAAAAAAAAGTGAGATGCAGATGAGATGAGGAGAGATGAGGTGGGATCAACATCTCATCTTACCGTATTTGCTCGATTATAAGACTACCCTGATTATAAGACGACCCCCCCAAATTTGTACATTCCTTTAGGAAAAAAAACTAAAAGCCTGATTATAAGACTACCCTATAGGAAAAAAGTTTAACTTGTATATATGTAAATTGATTTTTAATATTTAATAAAAACTTTATATAATACAAATGCATTTTTTGTTTTTAATTCCTTTTATGTGCCAATACGGCCTCTCTTCCCCTCCCCCAGCTGTCTCTTCCCCCCCCCCCCCCCCCAGAGTGGTCTCTCTCTCCCCCCAAAACTTCTCTCTCTTTCCCCTTCCCCTGGTCTCTATCCATCCCCCCTCCCCTTGTCTGTGTCTTCCCCCTCCCTCCCCTTTTCTGTCTGTGTCCTCCCCCCTTCCCTTTGTTTCTCTCTACCCCCCCTCTCCCCTTTTCTCTCTCCCCCTCGTTCCCTGGTGGCTAGTGCAGACATCCTCCATGCTGCCCAACACGGCAGTCTATTATGACGGACAGCTGGTCCGTCATAATAGACTGCCGTGTCGGGCAGCGTGGAGGATGTCTGCACGTATCGTGCAGACATCCCCCAGCTGCCCGATTCACCCTGGTGCCTAGTGGGGCAGCAGGGGAGGTCTGCGCGATGAGCGCAGACCTCCCCTGCTGCCGCCCGGCACGATCGCCGGGACTTCTGTGACGAAGCCGGAAGTACCCGGCTTCTTCATAGAAGCCCCGGCGGTCGTGCCGGGCGGAAGCAGGGGAGTCTGCGCTCATCGCGCAGACATCCCCTGCGGCTAGAGAGGGGGATCCAGGTCCCCTGCAGCTCTGCTGGGGACCTGGATCCATGTCTTATAGTCTGACCTCAATTTGAGGTCAGATTATAAAACAACCTCGAATGTAAGAAGAGGTGGATTTTTCAGAGCATTTGCTCTGAAAAAAACCTTGTCTTATATTCGAGCAAATACGGTATTATTTAAACTATACACTATGCAGGGACAAACCTAGCTTCCCCAGGCTAAGTAAACTCACCAGGATGGTCCCTGCACAATGTATAGCAAAAATTGGAATTTTCAACTCACCTTTTATTGAATAGGGTTCCTTTAGTGTACTCATACAGACTATTTACTGTTTCTTAAGGATATGTTTGGTTTTCTTTGGATGCCATAATTATCCTTTTAATCCAGAGTTTAAAATGGCTGTTTGTTAAAATACATGACATACACACACATGACATGTGTCCTTATGGCATTTGAATAGGGAATGCAAATTTATATAGGCTTCTATATATAAAGTGTTCCCCAAACTGATGACCTATGTACATTACTAAAACAGAGATGATATCACTTAATATGACATGATATTGTTCCTCCCAAATTAAATAAAAAAAAAAATAAATAATCGAGGCATGACTAGCCACAGTGAAATACCTCATTAATATTTTCCTACTTTCGCATCCTGTTTAAGAGCAGAACTAGCCTCGACAGTAGCAGAAGGAAGTCTATATTTGGCCCATGCCATACTACACTATCTAATCTATGATGTCATGCCAGCCAGTAGGAAGCTGGTGGTGGACTGTGGGCATTACTCACTTTGAGAAGAACTTGTAGGTCCCATCGCTGGAGTCAACCTCAATAATGAGGCCTCTCCTCAATGTGGTTAATGACTCATTTTAAGTCAATAAAGTTTTGCTTCCATTTTTTTTTTTAAAGCAGGTGGTCCAATAATAAAATGATTAAGAGAAAAGGATTTTTTTTTTTTTAGGGAACTTAAAGTGCTGATGACATCACACCCACAAAAATACAAGCGCACTTGCTAAAAAAAAAAACAAAAAAAAAAAAAAAACACCTTCAAATTGAGGGGTATTTTGAAAGCTGGTTTTAAATGATTTTATGCAGGATGAAAGATGAACGGTCACTGGGGGGGGGGGGGGGGGGGAGGGGGGGATGTATAAAAAGGGGTTTCCATCAGAAAGTTTGTGACATTGTGCCATCATTAATTAATCTCTACACCTACGTATAAATTTTTTATTTATTTTTTTTATAAATCTTTTTATTTAATATATTCAAACATTCTATAACAATTTCATTTTACAACTTCAACATATAAGTATATACATTAAACTTACAGTAAGTACATAAATTAATATCACAAAAAATTTAACATTCAAAAATTCAAAAATATCTATAATAAGTTTTAGATAAAATAAATATAATAATTCCGATACCTTCCCCTATTATTTATACTTTTTATATTTATAAATTATTTTATTTAAAAAAAAAAAACAAAAAAAAAACCACACACATTGCCCGTTGAGCAAAAATAAATAAGTGATCTAATTATTTTTTTTAAAAAGTAGATTCAATGCACACCGAGCTAATCCAAAAGAGAGGTAACCAGAACCGACAGACTAGTGGGATGAGCCCCTGCTCTGATTGGCTGTGCGCACACTACGTCAACCCCCAAACTTTGGTTAAGGGAAACTAACATTTTAAGCCTCCAAAGCAGACAAATACGTGGACCTCTTACCTGTCAGAAATGTGAGCTATATGGTCCAGCTCTTCCTGTAGGTGATGAGACAGCTCCTCTTTCTGGAGGTACTTGTGGCACAGGGGGCAGAGAAGAGGCAAGGAGACAGACAGCTTCTTCTCTGCAACAAATCAAAGCAAGTTAGGAGGGAGTGAAATGTGATATAGCGGGTGTGGAGGCTCGTCGGTTATGTAAACATGGTTTATACTATCAATGTAGAGAATAATAATAAAAAAAAAAAAAAAATTAACAAAAATGTATCTAGAAGAGAAAAATGCACAAAATGGAGACATTAAGTGAAAAATGTGCTTTAAATGTGTCTTTGGGGACTTCTGTATATGACATCAGCCATACTTCCCAAGTGTCCTGATTTAGGGAAAGACAGTCCCTATTTTTGTCCTAAATTCCTTATTCCTCTTCTGGTGGAGGACGAGGTAACTCCATGAGACAGCAGTAGAGATCAGCACTGTACTTCAGTTAGGCTAGCTCCATTGGGAAGCATTACAGTCTAGCTCCATAGAGACGCAGTACAGTCTAGCTGCAAAGGGGAGCAGTACAAGCTAGCTCCAAGGGGAAGCTGTATAGGCTATATCAGAGTAGAGGTATTAGAGTTTAGATCTGAGAGGCCAGCGCTGTAGTTAAGCAGTGCAGTCTAGCTGCCTGGTAAGGCTGTACTTATATTATATATATATATATATATTATATATTTATTCGTTGCCAGGACACAGAAGAGGCCCACCAACAACTAATTAGGCTATAATTAAATTTTTATAATAAATATCATTTTCAAAAAATACACAAGTGAAAAGAAATGTACCATTAAAATTTGTGATTTTTTTTTTTTAAATATATATTTTTTAGTAGTACATATATACTGGCAGTATACAGTAGATACTAAATATAAATACATATGGTTATAATTTAATTTTTTTTATTTAAATTTATTTGGCATCTTCACAGCCATTCACAAAGATATAAAAGTACAACAATTGACATTTCAAGGTTTTTGAAACAAAAATACCAAAGCATTTGAATATTATACTTAAAATTTTTACATAACATATGGTCTAATCCTTTGGTTACTTTAACAAAAATATTTCAACTTAAATAAACTGGAACTCGAGATGTAAAAAATACATATCAAATGATGAACTGTATCTTTACCTCTATGATAAACACATATCAGGTCTGTTTTGACATTTCTGGAGTATTTGTGTTTAGCTGTAATTTTCTTCTCTCTCACGTACTGCACCCACACAAGTTATATGTTTGTTTTTATTGTCATAAGAAGGGCTTTCATTAGATACTATTAAGTTATTCATATCTTATAATTTACTATAAAAAAAATCATAAAATATGATGAAAAAAATAATAATAAAAAAAAAAACACTTTTTCTAACTTTGACCTAAAAAATAATGTACACAAATAGAATCAGTAAAAAAGACCCCGTCTATATAGTTTCTAAATTTTGTCCCGAGTTCAGAAATATACTTGTTTCCATGATTGTATGCCGTTTTTTGCTAGTTATAGGGCAAAAAACAAAAATAGTGTTTCTTGTTTGTTTTTCTACAGTGACCTTTTGACCCCAACCCGAACCCTAAATTTAACCCTTGATATATTTTAATTTCATTGTAACCCTATTCCTTATGCTAACTCTAACCCTAAATTTAGCTAATTAAGTCTTTTTTTTATGTCAATTTTCTTTTTCACTTCCGAAGCTCTGCTCACAAGAGAGCACAGCCATATTGCAGAAGCATGCTCCATGGAGGGATCATGGGTGCCCCACATCCGAGATTTCGGTTCAGAGTGTTTTTTGCGATCGTTGATCGTAGCGTTAGAGGCTAAGTCCACGGCCAAGCGCTAGAGGCTAGCTCCACGGCCAAGCGCTAGAGGCTAGCTCCACGGCCAAGCGCTAGAGGCTAGCTCCACGGCCAAGCGCTAGTGGCTAGCTCCACGGCCAAGTGCTAGTGGCTAGCTCCACGGCCAAGCGCTAGTGGCTAGCTCCACGGCCAAGCGCTAGTGGCTAGCTCCACGGCCAAGCGTTAGAGGCTAGCTCTATGGGTAAACATTATAGGCTAGCTCTATGGCTAAACATTAGAGACTAGCTCCATTAGTAGCAATCAGTAGCACTCAGCATATGTAAAGCCAGCTCTTCACGGTTCAGTGTGCCGCTTGGCATGCGGAGTGTAACCCTGCCTGTTTGTGATGTCAAGCGACACAGGTTTTGCCAGAATTGCTAATTTTCTGCCTAGCTGGAGCCTGTTATTCATGGAATGGCTGGTGGACCCTCCACACACGCCCTCCCATCACTTGTAAGTGGCAGGAGCAATTAGCACATCCTGGGGAGGCGATGACCTTTCTAGCCGTGCTCTGTGACCCTGAATAACACCCCCCTCATTGTGTATTGACAGAGAGTGATGTGCCTAGTCTCCCGGCATACCCCAGGGATCAATGCTGTAACTGACACACACACATACATGACGGGTGATTGTCACATAGCGCATGGGCCTGCTACCTGTGCCTCTCTACCCGTCTTAACTCTTAGAACCCTCAGCCATCCCATCTAGTGCAGACATTTTATACAGACATCCTGACTGTTTCTGGCAAATCCGACCTGTACCAAGCAGCCATTTTGACTTTATTTACCAATACAAAAGGCATTAAAAAGGACAAAAAAAAAAAAAATCACCCAAATTGTTTTATTTACTAGAGCTTATTCATTTCTTTTATTTTTGTGGTTTTGGTGGCAATTGTTTCAGAAATGCAATTTGTAAGTGACTGGTGAGCTGTGCAGAATCATGTAGAAAATGTAGATTGTGCTGAATTTTTAAAAGCCAAGGGGTCAGGCATAAAAGTAGGAAGGGCCGGGGACGGTCTGAATTAAATAATAATAAGTTCAATGAAATTCATTTGTGATGTTCAGGGGTGTAGAAAAGCAGAGACTAGCAGTACTGCTCCCAAATGCACAACTACAATGCCAATTCCTGACAACAACTACAAGCTTTAAAAGCATGTGAACAGTGGTGCAGAGGTGCAATTTAATCTGCACCAGCCTTCTATTCATCAAAAATGGCAATTATGCTTTTTTGTCTGATGTGATACTTTATACATAACCAACCAACCCCCCCCCCCTCTACAAGGGTAGGAAAGAGGGACAGAAAGATTAGATGGTTTCAAGCCCTCTCCAGAAATGGATCACACTGATGGGAGTTTACCAGCGGGTTTGGGTGGGCGGCTGGCAGACAGGTAAGGCAGCAGGGACTGTACTTTCCCTACATTGTGTGTCTATATGTCTGAGTTATTTATTGCTTTCTTTCTAATGGAATTGAAATTGTGTGGGTTAGTATAAAAAACACAAAAAAAACCCTGTTTCCTCCTTTGTACAGGACACTGTTATTCGTTTACTACAGTCCCCTTCGGTAGTTTTCCCACCGTGATCTCACGCCCGCCAGCATGCAAAGGGTGGGTTACAAAAAAAAAAGATTGCATAAGACAAAGTTAAACCACTTAAACCATTATATAGTTGTTGAATGTAAAGGTTGTGATATTTGCAGCCTTGGGTCAAAGACATTGAGGGTTTTTTTGGTCTGCAGCAGCGATAGCTAACCTTGGCATTTGGAAAGCACATATCTCATTCTTCTCGGCCAGCCTTGCGGCAGTGATGGCTAACCTGGGCACTGCAGCTGTTTTGGGAACTACAAATTGCATGTCAGAATAATAGGGTAATTCCCAAAACAGCTGCAGTGCCAAGCTTAGCCATCACTGTCACAAGGCGGTTAGATTTATGGGATATGTGGTTCCCAAACATCCATAGTTGCCTTCAGCGGCCATGTTTCCAGGGACACATATTTGTTCAACATGCTGCAGAAAGAGCATGCAAAGTGCAGCCCGGCAGTATGTAGGATGTATATACACACAGAGACAATCCAATTAATTAATCATGGTAGGTCCTATGAGATCTCCACCCTGATTAATTGGATTCTGTCTGTGTGTTTATCCATCCTGCATACTGCCAGGCTGCACTTTGCATGCTCTTTCTGCAGCATGTGGAACAAATATGTGTCCCTGGAAACATGGCCGATGTTGGCAACTATGAAACAGCTATAGTGCCACGGTTAGCCATCACTGGTCTACAGTGTACGGATTTCTGGCCTGTAAAATGTCTTACTTCCTAAGTGGCAATGATTAAAAGGAGTTGGCAGTGCTTCTAACGCCTCCAGCCTGATGGGAGTTGTAGTCAGCAGCAGCTGGCTTTCCTTCCCCATCTCTGCTCTCATGTGGCTGCAGGTGTGTTTGGTTATCCCCACCCCTGCCAATATAACCCCCAGCCCTGCTAACAATGCCTCTTGCAGGTGGTCAGCAATGCCCCTCCCACCCATTACAGCCAATTCTCCATGAGAAAGGGGTGAGGTGGAAATGTTTAAAGGGGATTGATCTGGCTGAACCTCCCCCCCTATTTATTTGTCACTTTTTATTCCAGCGTGGCCCCTCCTCGTCGCTTGGGCTTCCTGCGCTTCATTCTGTTATTGTCTCCTAATCTCTCTGTGTTCTTTGTCTCTCTTGGGATTCGGGGAGCAGCCCTGGTCCAATTGGTGAATCCTTCGACTCCACAGACAAAAGGTATTGACCCTGTCCCCCTAAGCCCTGTGCTTGTGAATACATTATCAGCATTAACCTGATCACAGCAGACTCACAATTCTAACGTTACTCTTGCTCTATACCTTTGCTTTCTTTCAACATTCTGCACAACCCGCTGTAAGTATTATTAAGAAGATCGGGCCCTATAAAGCGAACTCAGTAAGGTCTCTGTCCCAGTAAAGCAGTTCTTAAAACACCCGATCAATTATCAACAAAAACAGGAGTAAATGTCACACAATGCATCATGTAGGGTCGAAAATTCACCATGTGCAGAGTTATTACTGGAAGAGAAATTCTATGTACGATTTGAGAAGAGACAGTAAATACCTCTTCAGTCTTTCACGACATCCCACAGTAATAACCTTGGAGAAACTAAGGAGTTTATTACATAGAAACCCAGAATGTGTCAGCAGATAAGAACCATTCAGCAAATTTAGTCTACCCCAATTTCTAACCCCCCCCCCCCCATCCAAAAAATAATCTGACTATTTTCATTAGTCCCTGGCCTTATCTTATATCTAGATAGCCTTATGCCTATCCCTCTACCACTTCCATTGGAAGGCAATTCCATGCATCACTACCCTCCCAGTAAAGTAATACTTTCATTAGTCCCTGGCCTTATCTTATATCTAGGATAGCCTTATACCTATCCCATGCATGCTTAAACTCCTTCACTGTATTAACCTCTACCACTTCTACTGGAAGACTATTCCAAACATCCACTACCCTCTGAGTAATGTAATACTTTTATTAGTCTCCAGTTCCCTATCTTATATCTAGGATAGCCTTGTGCCTATCCCATGCATGCTTAAACTCCTTCACTGTATTAACCTCTACCACTTCTACTGGAAGACTGTTCCATACATCCACTACCCTCTCAGTAAAGTAATACTTCCTGATACTACGTTTAAATCGTTGCCCCTCTAATTTAAGACTGTCCTCTAGTTGTGGTAGTTTTTCTTCATTTAAATATACTCTCCTCCTTTACTGTGTTAATTCCCTTTATGTATTTATAGTTCACTATCTTATTCCTCCAAGCCCTACATGTACAGACCATTTAACCTTTCCTGGTAACCTACATATTATTCCTTTCCCCATATAGTGGAACAGATACCCTTCATATACTTAGCATTTGTAATGACCGGTAAATATACAATACATAGAAATACCAGCACAGAACTTTTCTTCAAACTACTTTAAAAGCAGCTATCCAAGATAAAAAGGCTTCTCACACCATAAGGCCATATGATGCTTAGCCCACCACTGCATTAAAGTATTCCAATAGTAAAGGGTCCTAATGCTATATCTTACTTACATTTGACTTGGACACAAAGCCCTGTACAATTTGGCTGGAAGCAATATATAGCACACCTGTGGGAGGGAGGGGGTGCTACACCCAGTAGCTTTCTCAGGCTTTAAAATATTCCTATAGAAACAAGGGAATGGGGAGCACAACCCTAAACCAACATATTTGATGCAGGGTTCTAATGAAGTCATCAAAATGGATACATAATACATAGAAAAATCAGCGCACAACCAAACATTTGCAAATATTTCTTATCTCTGGAGTCCTGAGTGAGTGACGGTGCTGTAGCGCCATCCCAAACCACGCCCTCTGCGCCCCGTGTTGGCGATGGGGCATGTTGGGAGGTATGGCTGTGCAGTGAATCACTACCGTGTTCATGCCCATTAGTCCCTATGCCGGGTTATGGGATGCCCCCCACATGCTGACCGTGCCCATTTATCCAGACACCAAGACCAGAGTTGTTTCTGCATTGAGTCAGTGATCCCATTGTTGGTTGTACTAATCTGGAGTTGTTGTAAGGTATATGGGTGCAATCTGGTGTGGTAGAAAGGGTGCAGCTTGGAGACGAAGCTATGCAACCAATGAAGGTTGGGGGGGGGGTACATGATTTGAGCATATCTCCCAGCTTCTTGCCCCGCCAAACCAGGATACTAGTGAGTTAGGCTTTGGGGGTCGAGTGTCCTTTCGGTAGTGATGTCACTCAGACAGCGATACCGCCCATGCGCAGGAAAGTAAGGTAACTTTTGACAGTAATTCTTGCAAAAAAGATGACATTATTATTTATGAAAACTATAAACTAGTATCTGAATTTGTTTGTTTTATTATTTTCTTTTTTGTGGCAGGTGAGAGACTATAACCTTTTAAGGGAGAGTTTTTTTAATCTAGTATTAAAGTAATTAGGCCTTTATAAAGGGTGTTTGGCTATGCATGATCAGATACTGCCGCAACATGCGTGTGTTCCAGTTCTGTGCTTTTTATCGTGTGGTGTAACTTTGAGGGTTTCTTTTCTTTCTTTTTTTTACATTTCTTATATCTCGTGTTATAACAATACCTTGCACAATATCACAGTCTGCGATCGCTTTCTGAGATACTGCTGTGCATTCTGGGTTACATTTGGATTACCCAGTTATTCTAGCTACCAATTATTATTCAAACCAAGCATCTATTGCTGATCTATTACACATGGGTGGCACTGGGTATTTTTTTTTTTTAATAAATAAATGGTGGTAACCCTACAGACAAATAATATAAACAACAAACAATATAAGTCATATAAATGAAATTTATATATATATAATATATATATAACATTCTCACCTTTTTTGTTGGAGCTGGACCTTGGTTTGGGGGAGCTCCGGTGGGATGTGATCCCAGAACCTCCTGGAACATGAGGCACGTCCATCCCCGTGTCCATGGGCAGGTACCTGATTTGGAGGGTCTCGGCCTCACCCTTCATCCTTTTAGGGTTCATAAATCCAGGTTGGAGCCTCTCCACTCCCTCTGGGAGGCGGAAAGCACCAAACGGATGGAGCGCCCCATACCCCAAAACCCCGACGCCTCCCCTGTCTAGGCGGTGGTGTCCGTATTGTGGGGGGAGAGACAGGAGCTGGGGTGGGCAAGTAGAATTCATATGCTCTTGGGGTGGGTACAGGAGGGGGTAGCCTGGGCTGAGGTAGGTGATTTGGGGGGGCTTTTCCATAGACATTGGTACAGTATAGAGGGGTGGCTGCTGAGCGCCACCTAGAGAACCATCCGAGGAGGTCACCATAACCAAGAGGGCTGGAGAGGTCAAACTGTTCATCAGACCAGGGTTGGTGTCCATTTCCCAACCCACAAAGGGAGCTGAAAAGTTGAGAAGAAAAAAAAATTGTTATAAATTTAAAATGTCAAATTGTGTGATGCCCCGGTTTAATTTTTAATTTCTAGTGGGTTTTAATGGATAGCTGTCCACAACAAAAAAAATAATGTTTAATTGAAAGATTGCATCAAGTGTAGTCACCAAAATAAAACCCTTTACTGAGCCGTCTTTGCTCTGCATGGCTCTATCAGGGGGCGGACATGTTGTTTAGAATCTTGGGTTAGAACTTCCTGCATCTGATGCAAGATGTCTGCCCTCCGATGGAGCAATACAAAGGCTCAAAAAGGTCCTTTATTTGCATTCTTTCATTAAAGCATTTGTATTTATAATGCCTACACTTGATGAAACCTTTCAATAAAAAGTGAATTAAAAACTAATGATCCTTTAGGTTATATTAATGAACCCAGGAGTCAGAGTCCTAGATTTCATCTCACAAAGTAGAAAGTTTGTTGGATAAATCAAACAGCAGAAGTGGCAGATATTTAATTCAGTAGTTAAAAAAAAAAAAAAAAGAAATAAGCATCCTGGAAAGGAAAAGGCCAATGATTAGGGGATTAAGTATACTCTTAGATTGGCTAGATGGACCCCATTGCATGTATCCACCATTAATTAGGACCCTGCTGGGCTAAACTCTTGTAGGCCCTTTAGAGCAATGGGGCATATTAGGAAATTACCAATTTGCAAATTCTAATTTGCTCACAAGAGAAGCTTAGAACTTAAGATAATGTTACAGCTCAATTTACATACTGGGGATTACAGCCACCAATTCATTACCACAACAAAATAAATCATTATCTCATGTTACAGCCTGTAGTCAAGTAACTCCCACAAGACACGTATACAATATACATGACTCTAAGCTTTAAGTGGGTCAGTGACAGTTCTGAGGCTCTGTCCCGCTTTCCGGTACACAGGTAGAGCTCGGTGGGATATCGGAATTCAGGACTGCAATTCTACAGTTCCAATCGAATTCTCCGTTTTATGGGACACCGTGGAGTATCGATACCGTGGATGTGCATTGGCGCAGACACCCGATTTTCCAAACTCGGCCTTCCAGCGTCCCAATTCGCCAGGGTTGGGAGCAGAAGTTTCGAAGTATGAATATATTCAATGGCGTCTCCCTAAATGTGCCCAAATAATTCAATTAAACGGATGTCAATGAAGATTCTGTAGAGACAGCAAATCTGTATCAGAAGTTCTAAATGTGGTCTAATCAGCATGAACTTTGCACTGGTTGATGTGGCGACTGGACCACTTTTCAGTGCTAGATTTGCTCTCAGAATTAAGTCTTATTTAGAAAAAGTAGATCTAATAAATAGATGAGTGCTTTTTCTCTTAGCTTTCTGACATATCTCCTATCCATTGCAACGTGCTCATTTTTTTCTCTCTTTGCAATAAGGAATAAAAAGTATGCTAGAAGTGTAGCTGAAATTTTAAAATCTTTAAATATCTTCAAACAAAAAAAAAAAACAAAAACAAAACAACTCTCCAGCCACAGGTAGTTTGTAAAATATATCCAGTTCACCAAAATAGAAATAAAACATGTTCTGTTCTTCATAACTCCTTACTTTCCTGGACTGAGTTTTCCAACAAAAAAAAAAAATAATATATATATATATATAATCCGATAAGTTTTCTCCCATCCCTCCCACTGTGGGGTAACTCATTACATGGGAAATCAGTGCCGGTACAATAAAGAGAGAATGGAATAGAAGGAAGAGGGGAAAAAAGGGGTAATAAGCTGCTATCCAAACCAAGGAGCAGTTCCCTTCGCTCTCAGAAAGGGATAGCGGAAGCTTAGAAGGATTGGTTTGAACACTCTAATAGTGGACAATCCGTTTTAAATAAATGCAAACAATATAAGGTATTCTAATAGGAATGATAAATATACAAAAGCGTAGTGTGTAACCCCCCCCCCCCCTCCCCCAGGGTAACTTGTTTGCACTATATAAATATATGTGAATGAATTGTTAAATAATTTGCCGTCCCTTCCAGGCAGCCCGAGCCCTGGAGACTCTGTAGGAAAAGATATTACTCACATGTCCAAATGATTTTGTTATCCACTTTTCGTTCAGCTTTTTCCTTTTCTCCTGTACGCTATGTCTGTTTTCTTTTTCTTTTTTTTTTTTTTTCCCCTCCTTTTCTTCGGTCTTCCAAATATTTTGTGATTAGTTCATTCCTTCTCTTTACCTTCTTTCGCTCTCTCTCCCGTATCCCTTTTTGCTGTCTCTGTCTCTACTTCTTCTGCTCGGCCGTCTTGACTCCTTGTCCTCCTTTCTGTTCCCAAGACATTAAGATCCCATCAGTAATACCCTCCCTGATCCTCCTCAGCCTTTTCTCTGTACATTAGCATTTCTATAGCACCTGCATCCTGCCCCAGTGAAGCTTTATCACCCAAGAGAGGGGTCACTGACAAATTATCGGCATTAATTCATTGCTCGATTGACAAAGAGTTTAACAGCTTAACACTGGTGGCCACACCAGATGGACCACACTGAAGAGTCTCAAAGCAGCTCAAGTCTGCAAAAGAGGAATGAAAGAAAGAAAAAAAAAAAAAAAACACAAAACGCTACTCAAAATAGAATCTGGATGCATTTTACCTCCAAAAATGCGTTGACTACGTTTCAACTATTTTATTGGTGTTCTTCAGAGTAGATGAGAGGTTTATTTGTAAGATCACTACAGGTTGTTATTCATGAAAGAAGTAATTGCAGGGAATTTATAACTTCAGAGCCTGAAATAGAGTAGAATAGTAGAATATGTTGGCCTTGTGTTTGCCAATACCTTCTCAATTCCCTCTTTTATGAATAAAGTGTTAAGATCAATTTGGTAGGAAGGTTTGAAAAGAAAATAAATGTTCAACATAACATTATGGGGGGTGATGTATAAAAAAAAAAAAATCCCAAACACAACAGTTCGGGAAGATTAAAATGAAAAAAAAGTCACCCTCGCCAATTCATACGTGAAACGGCGATTGCGTCTTTTATACAGCTCAACACGTTTGTGTGCCGGTATTAGAATGTTTTATCAGCACCTGTTTTTTTTTTTATACGTAGAGGGGCATGTACTAAAAATAACGCAAATATATTTTATGTGCAAAACTATTTTTACTCTTTGCTCCTATTGCAATTTACTAAACATTTAACCCTCCAATAGTACATACGAGCAAATTGAGAATAAAAACAGGCAATTTTTGAATATTTTTTCTACCTCTTTTGTTAGCGCTTTGCTAAAAGACGGTGTAATTTTCACACGCAAATAAGAATTATTATTCACAAACTATTCGCAAAGCTCTTTAGCGTGTTCCAATCTAATCGCAATTTATTAGCGCAACCGGAAAAATGCGCGCTAAATAAAAATAAACGGAAGAGGCGCAAATCAGGGGAAACAAGCGCAGAATGTTACAAATAGTCGCAAATTGCTCCTTACTCATGTTTTACCTACTTTTTTCCCCACTGCACTTGTTTAGTACATGACCCCCATAGACTGCATTAGCGCAAGGCTTGCTAGTGTAACCCAGTACTACGAGCCTGGAGTATGTACTGCTGACTGCCACTAATAAACATTATTTCGGGATTTACTTATGTCATAACCTCTAGGATTTTAGGCATTACATTATTTAACATGAGAGAGTTGATTTGAAGGTGCAGTTCCACGTACCTTATTTTCTGTTTGTTGTGTGTTTTAATATAGGAGACCAGTATTTATTTATACCCTAAAACAATTTACAGATCTCCTGTAGTTTTACTTCGAAAATAATATCACCGGGGCTTCTAAATTCAGTGACGTTAAAATAAGGAGGGGCTTGGAGAGATGGGCGGGGCTGTGAGTAATAAATCCATTACACTTTCATGAACTTTATAGGAGATACGAATTGTCAAGTACTTTGCTTAAGGCAGCCATTATCCAAAATAATGTTGGACAAGAGATAAATAACTGTATTATTATGTAAAATGCATTAAAGGAATCTGATCAAATGTCGTCTTTACCAGCACCCTGCAAATCAGTCGCCATTTTTTTCTCCGTTCTGTAATAAATCCCTCTGCGGTTTCAGTTTTTTCTTTAAGCTTTTCTTCGAGTTTGAAAAATGTACATATTTACTTGTTATATATATATATATATATATATATATATATATATATATATATATATATATTATTTTTTTTTTTATTATTATTTTTTTAATCTCCAAACACGCGTGACCCTTTAAATTTAAGACAACGCACTTTCGTTTATATATATCAAGGTGTCTCACGCGTTAATCGAAGCTGATTTACAAATGACACAGGATAATCCAGCAGTTTAAAATACTCTACAAGTGGGAGCGTTTGTGATAAGCGATCTCTAAAGAAAGTGCTTCAATCAATTAAAATAAATAGAAAAATAAAAAAAAAACGATATTGCTTTTAATAAATAAAACATATATAAAAAGATACAATACTACAACAAAACAAGCGATGATTGGATGATTTATGAATCATGTGATAATTTCCATTTCATTTTTTTTATTGACAGTTGTATTTCACGGTGGAGAATTTGAGAAGGGGCATGGGTCAAGCTTGACCCGCAGTTTATTTAACCAACGGGCAGACCCACCAGACGTGCACTGATCGAAAACCTTCAGTCTCACAAGCCTTAGAGCGTAGATCTGGGATATCATGGTTCATTTGATGGAGTATTTTTGGGTGCTAAGTATGTGCGATGGAGCATTGTTTGCCCCACAGGTAGATCTCAGACGAAGTAAGTGGCCATCCCGTTTCCATTTGAATTGGCAGCTTGCCTCATCTGACGGTGAGTTAACGAGATATACTTCCCTAACTCAGTCCTGTATTTGTTTGGAAAGCTTTCCATCCCAAAGGTTCCCCTGTTCCCCACAAGTTTTCTTTACGAGGTAGAGCCGTGCTTCCTTAACCTGTCCTCAAGGATCCCCCCCAAACAGTCCAGCATTTCGGGATTACCCAACTGTGATTAAATAAGAATACGTATAACTCCTGGTGTGCTTTCCTAACCGTTAGGGAAGGATATCAGGTGTTAGTCATACTCTTATTTAACACAGCTGGGTAATATTCCTAATTCCTGGACGGCTGGGGGTCCTTAAGGACAGGATAATGAAGCACTGAGTTCCATTCGAACTCCTGAAATTTAAATGGGGGGGGGGGGGGAGTGGGGAAGAGTCTGTTTCCAAAGAGAGGTGAGAATGGACTTGGCAACGTGGCTATTGAAGTGTATGTATCATTTTATAGATGGTTTTTAACCTTTCATGATAGTTTTTTGTTCACCCCCTTTACGTACAACTCCCCTCGTGTCAGTTCATTCATACTCTGGATACTGGATTAATTTCTACCGTAAAATGGGCTTGGCAGATAATGGAGGGCTATGAATGATCAAAATCCACATTAATATTCAGAGATTGATGATACAAGGAGAAAAACGGATTTTCGAGACAAAAAGGGATTTTATTTTTTATTTTTTTAGCCCAAATTTTGACATCTCTTAAATAGGGGGTTGGGGTATTTGGTTTATTTATCAACAGCCGGGATAAGGATAGGAAAAAGGAAAAGGTCACTCCAAGTTAAATAAAATTATTTTTAAAAAATCCAGTGTTCTACTACTTGTGTCCTAAATCAGCCATTCCTCTCAATCACACTTTCTGAATTGCTATAATTGTATTACTAATAAAGTGCACAGATCTTACATTAGCTCCTCCTACTGTGAGGGAGGCATATAACTGTTACAGGCAGCCCTGCAGAATGGATCATTCATACATACCTCCCAACTGTACCGCTTTGCGTGGGGCGGTCCCGATTTGGGCGCTCTACCTCTGTCCGGCTTTTCTGGGACAGAGGTAGAGCTCAGTGGGACAGCGGGACGCAGGACCACAATCCCGCGGTCCTGGTCGCATTATCCGGTGTCCCAGACACCAGAGAATGGTTGCTGGGAATGCGCAGCATTGTGCGCCTGAGTAGTAGCGATCCTGGCTTCAGAAGCCAGGATAAAAAATGGGTGACAGTGTTACCGCACATGACTCTCTCCCCCCGGTGTCAGCGGTTGTCTACTTACCCATCACTGACACTGAGGAATTGTGCTTACAGTATGTGGGTTCCCACAATTGTGGAAAATATATATTTAATAGCAACATTTTATGCATATATTTATTTTTTTACATTTTAAGCACTGCACACAAAAAACCCAACAACAACAAAAAAAAAACCTTGTCCTCAAGGCTGGATTAAAAACCTAGGCCAAGATTCTACAAGTTTGTTGTATTTTTCTCCCCCCCCCTTTCCTCCGCTCCTCCATTAGAAAAGGCA
The DNA here is from genome assembly GCA_036172795.1 of Pelodytes ibericus. Lineage (NCBI taxonomy): Eukaryota > Metazoa > Chordata > Amphibia > Anura > Pelodytidae > Pelodytes > Pelodytes ibericus. The sequence continues at coordinate 215,480,132 of CM069858.1, read as the reverse complement.
ATATTAATTAATGGACGTGGCATGTTCGTCATGGTTAAATGATGCAAGTATTGTGAGAGTAACCACAGAACCATAGGTAAAACACGCCCATTGTAATGTGTGGGAAATATATATTTGCCAAAATATTATCTGTTGTATGAGACCGCAAGTTACCCAATATCCTACAGAAACACAGAGGAAGTGACGCATTTAGGTTTCACGTTTTTCTTCGATGTTGTTGTTATAAATCAGCTTACTTCCAGATGCCGCGCCGACTTGGGGGGGCTATTCACTGGTTTGTTTCTCCAACTGAGCTATGGAAAGGACCAACCTGGCGAGTCTGCTCCGCGGTGGGAACTCACCAGGTCTAGCCCTGCCCACTGTGTAGCTAAATTGGTGAGATGAAATGCTCATCACACCTGCAACTCATCTCACTTCATCTCACCTGCAACACATTATTTGGTGAATAGCAGCGAACAACAGTGGAGTGTTGGCACTGTAGTAACTTTTATTGTCTGTTTTTTTTTTTTTTTAGGCTACAATATCACTTTATGTCCACTGGGGGTCACTATCGCTGACTAACTTTTTTCTACTTGCTTTCTTTAAAGGAATACTAAACGTTATTTTTCACTTGATAGTCTTCCTATTGTGAGGATAAAGTGTCAGGTACTTTTGATAGTACACGCCAGTTTATCCTCTGACCGACAGATGCCATGCTTCCATAGGACCCTCGTTTTTACATGGGATCAGCAGGGGGACCTTAACTAGCCCCCTCTCTGATTGGCTGTGCCAGTGCTGACGTCGTCGGATAATAAACACTCGGGGATCGTCTTAAATGTCCCGGGACATGTTTTGTTTAACTCTTGCTTCCTTCAAGGAGGCAAGGGTTTAAACAAGGTTCAATGTTCCTTTAAAGTTCCACCTGCCTTGTTTGTGTATGTTATACATGAGTTTAATCAAATGCACTTTAAAACAATTTGCAGTTCTCCTACAGTTTTATACTGAATATAATTTCACCGGGGCTTCTTAATTCAGTGACATCCAATAAGGAATGTGTTGGAGAGATAAACAGGGTAGTCTAACAGTAAATTTCCCAAGAGGCCATCTGCCCTGGAATATTTCCGCAGCAGTGAGGTAGCAGAAACCAGTTTTTTATATACTTGAAACTATAATTAAGTGAAAGAGAGAGGCTATTTGGGGGCTGAGATGGCACAGAAAGGCTATTTGGGGGCTGAGATGGCACAGAAAGGCTATTTGGGAGAGCTAAGATGCTGCAAAAAGGCTACTTGGGGGCTGAGATGACATAGAAAGGTTTTTTGGAAATTGCATTTGAAGGTTATTTGGAGGACTGAGATGGCACAAAAATAGCTAGTTGTTGGGCTGAGATGCCACAGAAAAGTTATTTGGGGTGCTAAGAAGGCACAGAAAAACTATTTGAGGGACTGAGATGGCACACAAAAGCTATTTGGTGCACTGAGGTGGCACAGAAAGACTCTTTGGGCGATTAAGATGACACAGACTGTTTGTGGCTCTGATGACATGGCAAGGTTGTTTGGGGCTAAGATGACACAGAGAGTCTGTTTGGAGGGCGAAGACATCACAGAGAGGCTGTTTGGGGCTACAACAGAAAAAAGAGGCTGTTTGGGGGTCTAAATGGCACAGAGTTAAGATGGGTTAAGAAGGCAGAAAGAGGCTGTTTGGGGCTACAATGGCACAGAGAGGCTATTTGGGGGTCTGAAAAAAACGAGTTCTGTGCATTTTTAAAAAATTTGTCCCAGCGTTTCCTGGCTCAGTATATAATGATGAAATTTACGCTGTATCATTGTGGAGTCTTCCCTTTTATGGGTTTATAGTATGTTTTTTATTTCCGCCAATATATCCGTGCTCCATGCTGTCTTAACGCAGTTTTGAGATGGTGAAATCTTTTTTTTTTTTTTCTCCAGGGCTGATTTTTATTCCCAGTCCTGCCCCATAGACAAGACTGTAGTCACGGCAATACATTTATTACATGTTCTGTGCAGTTTGGGAAGTTTTGAAGAAAAACATAATGCCGTACTTATCTAAAAAATAATTTTTCGGTAGGTGGGTTTGCCCATTTAAATAAACCTTCCACTCTAGGTAATAAATAAATAAATATACTATGAAAACACATGTAAAGATAAATATGAACTTATTTGTTCCAGGTTTTTACTTTTTTTAAGATTTTGCCTTGAAAGTGTGTCTTTTGCAGGGTTTATCCAGGGGATTGATACTTTCATGTCTACTTTGGCCAATCAGTGAGCTCCCACAGACTTGAATGGGGATGCCCACTGTGTGGTATCAGTAAAGCCACTGACTACCACAGCCTAACCTGGGTCCCTTATTCAGAGTGGGGTACCCTTGCATCAATGTCACCTTAAAATCAATAGTTCAGTCGTATTTCCCGCACCCATTTTGGTCATTTTGCTCCTTTTTTCCCCCAACGCAGGCTTTCATTACGTTTGCTTTACTGTGTTAATTTTATTCCATTATTGTCATAAATGCGATTTAGGATGGTCTTAGCAGGAAGTTACCCAATATTATATTGCAACATGAAATGGAGGAAGTGGTAAATGTAGATTGTACATCTTTATGCACGTTAGGCAATGATTATACAGTATTATGTTTCTTGCAGCTGCATAGACTGTGCGTGTGGAAAACAGGGAAGGGCTGGCCAGGTGGTGCTAACTTGTTGCCATTGTTTTCTTTTTTTAGTGCAGCATTATTTATGTCCACTGGAGGGCGACAACAGCCATATATCTTTTTATTTGCTTTCCTTTTGACAGTATCACCCAAACATTGTTTTTACTGCACATGTAGAGCATAAAAAATGATTGACAATGATCTATGCATTGTGTTAGCAAAACTGCGAGAAAATGCCTAAATTAGGAGAAACGTGTGTTTTAAATGTGTCTGTGGTCAGTCTCCTGCTTATGACATCACCTGTGGCACGGTATGCAAATGAGCTGCTTTTCAATGAGTAATGTTTAACCACTGTAGAAGTGGTTCTGGCAAATACCTTAGTTGCCTGTAAAAGCGGCCTGGATACTGATTTAATGAGCCGGAGCATAGAGGGCTATGCATGTTAGTATAGGCAGTAATATTTATTTAGTGCTTGTCGATCCAGGAGAAATCTGATTGCCATTTGGAGTCAAGAAGGAATTTTTTTTCCCCCACTGAAAGTAGAAAATATGTCTGAAATAAGTGTTTTTTATTTGCCTTCTTCTGGATCAACAGCGGTAAACACGGGATAGGAGAAGGGTTGAACTTGATGGACGCAGGTCTTTTTTCAACCTAAACTACTTTTGAGAACTACGATGAGGATTGATCCAGTATCCCAGGACCGTGGTGAGTATTTCATCTCTTGGGAACCCATCAGTGGTCTCCCATGGAGAAGAATTGGGAATGCAGTGACATCACACAACTGCCCACCCCCCCCCCCCCCTTTAATCCCCTCTGTCAACAACCAAACAAAACAATTAAAGGGACGCGCGAGACACTATCCTATTCTATGTATGCTTCATGTGTGCTTTAAAGGGACCCTGTACTGTAAATGTACCAAATCAAATATCTGTACATTATGTTAGCAGAGTGAAAATGTGTTTAATTCAAGCAGTCCCTTTAAGAGCATCTGAATTATGTTTTGAATGCATTTGCTCATGTATGTAAGTAAACCAAAGCAGAATGTTGCCATGGGGATGTGTATGGAAAATAATCAAAGTTAGTTTGCTGCCTGGAGTGTCCCTTTAATTTTTTTGCTTGTGCAAGTGTCTGTTCAGTGATATGCTTTAGCACTTAGCAGTGGTTTTAACTCAACGTTTCCTATTGCAGTCTATTGTATTCAGTGTCTTGAGATAAATGAACTCAGGTCATTGTATAGGGCCCATTGTGTCCATATGCTCGTTGAAAGTCCCTCCCATTCATTCCCATAGAGTGTTCTGATTGGTTCTAAGAGGTATAACATACTGCAAGCCAAATAAAGAGAAAACGTAGGGGCAAAAAGTGGTTCGTCTGACACCACAGACACCTACCTCATAGTTGCCAACATCGGCCATGTTTCCAGGGACACATATTTGTTCCACATGCTGCAGAAAGAGCATGCAAAGTGCAGCCAGGCATTATGTATGATGGATATACGCACATACAGAGTCCAATTAATTAATCAGGGTGGAGATCTCATAGAACCTACCATGATTAATTAATTGGATTGTGTCTGTGTGTATATCCATCCTACATACTGCCGGGCTGCACTTTGCATGCTCTGTCTGCCGCATGTGGAACACATATGTATAAGGGTATCCTAGATATAAGATAAGGCCAGGGACTAATGAAAGTATTACTTTACTGAGAGGGTAGTGGATGTATGGAATAGTCTTCCAGTAGAAGTGGTAGAGGTTAATACAGTGAAGGAGTTTAAGCATGCATGGGATAGGTATAAGGCTATCCTAGATATAAGATAAGGTCAGGGACTAATAGAAGTATTACATTACTGAGAGGGTAGTGGATGTATGGAATAGTCTTCCAGTAGAAGTGGTAGAGGTAAACACAGTGAAGGAGTTTAAGCATGCGTGGGATAGGTATAAGGCTATCCTAGATATAAGATAAGGTCAGGGACTAATAAAAGTATTACATTACTGAGAGGGTAGTGGATGTATGGAATAGTCTTCCAGTAGAAGTGGTAGAGGTAAACACAGTGAAGGAGTTTAAGCATGCGTGGGATAGGTATAAGGCTATCCTAGCTATAAGATAAGGACAGGGACTAATGAAAGTATTACATTACTGAGAGGGTAGTGGATGTATGGAATAGTCTTCCAGTAGAAGTGGTAGAGGTAAACACAGTGAAGGAGTTTAAGCATGCGTGGGATAGGTATAAGGCTATCCTAGATATAAGATAGTGAACTGGGGACTAATGAAAGGATTTAGAGAATTGGGCAGACTAGATGGACCGATTGGTTCTTATCTGCCGGTGACACATTCTATGTTTCTATTTTAGACCAAACAATAAAATTAAAAAAATCTTTTATTCTGGAATGGCTCCATCTAGTGGTAAACGGTATGAAACGCAAGCTGGAACTGTTCTCTTTTGGGATTGAGTAGTGCTTTATTATTTCCGTTCATTTATTAGATAAATAATATAAAATATAATATAAAGCATAAATTAGCTCTACGCATAGAACGGCTGTTCCAAATGAATTAGCTAAGTGGGGGAAAAAAGCACGTGTATTAATAAATCATCTCCGGATATACTGAAAAAGTTCCATACTGACAAAATGTTGCCAATAAAAACATGACCATCGGGTTTCTAGCGTCCAGATAGCGGTGTCGAGATGGTTTTAAATATTCCAAAAACATATATATTTTCTCCACTAGACCAATAATACCCTTGGATATATATTGTATACTTCTTTTTTATTGCTGAGGGATTCTGAGGAGCATGTATTGTGTGCCACCACTCCATTTCTAACTTATGTACCTTGTCTTCACCCCATTGCTTCCTAGCCTCAGGGGCTAGCTCTCTCTCTCTTGGTCTGAGGGCGTAAGCCCAGTGATGGCAAATGCACACCTCCCGACTTCTCACCCTGATGTTTGAGAGGTCAAGGGTCACTCAGAGTTGATACCCTGTTGCAGACTCAGATGACTCTTCATCCCAGAAGGGGCACCAATTCCACAGGTTCACCATTTCTGGTGTATTTGGGGGGTGGGGAGTCCAAACAGAGACTCCACTTTCCAAAGATGTCCTACAGGGGCCTGCCCTGCCTGTGTGGTGGTGCTGGAGTAAGAAAGGTGACGCTTTATTCTGCATATTTATTTTCCGGTTTAGGCCTTAAAAGCCCAGATCTTGGAACAGTCGCTTTTTGTTCGGAATAGATGCTGGGACACAATACGTCGAGTGGTGTGTAGTGGAGGCATGGGTGCGTTGATCTTGGTAAGTAATGGGCCAGACACACTCAGTGGCAAAGGAGATGTAGAGGACCTTCTGCCAAGATGGCTGCTGTAGTCTAACGCCTAACATTTCTGTCGCTGTGTATACGCAAACACTGGATACACAAGAGGGTATTTATAAAGGTCAGTTATGGGGCAAAGTTCTAAAAGTGAACTAAACAGTAGGAACATTCCATTGGTTTCCATGGTGACTGGAATCAGCAGAAACATTCCATTGGTTTCCAGGGTGACTGGAATCAGCAGAAACATTCCATTGGTTTCCAGGGTGACTGGAATCAGCAGAAACATTCCATTGGTTTCCATGGTGACTGGAATCAGCAGGAACATTCCATTGGTTTCCATGGTGACTGGAATCAGCAGGAACATTCCATTGGTTTCCATGGTGACTGGGATCAGCAGAAACATTCCATTGGTTTCCATGGTGACTGGAATCGGCACGAACATTCCATTGGTTTCCACGGTGACTGCTCCACTTTTAGAATTTTGCCCAAGAATTGGCTTCTATAAATAACCCCCCACTGTCTCCCTTATGTAGTCCAAGACCCTGAACACTGTAGAACAGGAAGAGGCTGTTCCATCGTACAGACGAGGGGGTCCTCCAAAACACTCCTCAGGACATACCAAGTGAACACTTACTCCCGGGAAACAGAGGATAATTAACCACTTTAATCACTGTTGGGGCTAAATAAAAAAAAAATCAACTGTATTAACCCCTTCGTGGCACTCCGAAGACACGGGTATGATGCAAAGTTGTGAAGATTTATTGGAAGATCACATCCAGAAATGCAAAACGCACATGGAAGGTTTTAGGTAAAAGTGACCTTACGCATTTCGCGTAATCAGAAGTGCATCGTCTGTGGTGAGGGTCTAATAAGGCCCTGATCGGGTCTCTGCAACTGTGTCCCTGGCCTACCAATCACCTTGTGGTGGGGGAAGGTGTTTTAGTTCTTGCATCTTGTGGGACTCAAGCACCAATGCGTCACGAAGGGGTTAAATATATACTTAGCATGTTCTTTAATGGGGGGAAAGCTTAATTAGGGAAATTTCTGGGTTTCTGGTGAAAGAGCAGAATATACTCCCCACCACCACCTGTTGGCATTATTATTTGTCTGTGCACATGCTATTAATATTCTTTTTTTAATTTTCGATGACTATATGGCAATATAGTTAGCCCTTTTGGCCACGTGCCAAGCTGTACATTTTGCTCTTATAGCCGCACCTCATTATTTGATACATGGGGTGAGCCGAGGAGACGGTAGCTATTACAAAATCCTGCATTCCTTTCCTGTAAATCTTGTGAGTTTTCTCATACGACATAGAAACAAAGAATGTGTCACCGGCAGATAAGAACCATTCGGTCCATCTAGTCTGCGCAATTATCTAAATACTTTTATTAGTCCCCAGTTCCCTATCTTATATCTAGGATAGCCTTGTGCCTATCCCACCATTGCTTAAACTCCCTCACTGTGCTTACATCTACCACTCCTACTGGAAGGCTATTCCATACATCCACTACCCTCTCAGTAATGTAATACTTTTATTAGTCCCCAGTTCCCTATCTTATATCTAGGATAGCCTTGTGCCTATCCCATGCATGCTTAAACTCCCTCACTGTATTAACCTCTACCACTTCTACTGGAAGGCTATTCCATGCATCCACTACCCTCTCAGTAAAGTAATACTTTCATTAGTCCCTGGCCTTATCTTATATCTAGGATAGCCTTATACCTATCCCATGCATGCTTAAACTCCCTCACTGTATTAACCTCTACCACTTCTACTGGAAGACTATTCCATACATCCACTACCCTCTCAGTAAAGTAATACTTTCATTAGTCCCTTGCCTTATTTTATATCTAGGATAGCCTTGTCCCTATCCCACGCATGCTTAAACTCCTTCACTGTGTTTACCTCTACCACTTCCGCTGGAAGACTGTTCCATGCATCCACTACCCTCTGAGTAAAGTAATACTTTCGTTAGTCCCTGGCCTTATCTTATATCTAGGATAGCCTTGTGTCTATCCCATGCATGCTTAAACTCCCTCACTGTATTAACCTCTACCACTTCCGCTGGAAGGCTATTCCATGCATCCACTACCCTCTCAGTAAAGTGATACTTTTATTAGTCCCCCGTTCCCGGTCTTATAGCTAGGATAGCCTTGTGCCTATCAGATGCATGCTTAAACTCCTTCACTGTATTAACTTCTATCACTTCCCCTGGAAGGCTATTCCATGCATCCAGTACCCTCTCAGTAAAGTAATACTTCCTGATATTACGTTTAAATCGTTGCCCCTCTAATTTAAGACTATGTCCTCTAGTTGTGGTAGTTTTTCTTCTTTTAAATATACTCTCTTCCTTTACTGTGTTTGATTCCCTTTATGCATTTAAATAAACATCCATCAAATCTGGGCCCATGCAGATAGAATATTCTGCTGCAGATCTGTGGGAACTCCATATCCCATATTGCTCAGTTATCTCTCAAACTAACTAAGGATTGTGTGATCTGTCATCACAAGACACCAGTGCCGAGGTTAACCATCTCTCTTATGGAGAATCTGTCACCTTTTTATAAATGTTCTATATTTCGTTTATTTTTTTTCTGTATTTTTTTTTCTGTGTGCAGTAGTTGGCCCCTTTGCTTAATTTCTATACATTCAGATAAATGTATTTGTGGGGTTTTTTTTTTTTTTTTTGCATCTGGGTTTCGGATAACAAAAATTAAGTAAAAAAAAAAAAAAAATCTCAGATAAGAGCAAGGAAATCCTTTATTCTCACCCATCATCTTTAAGTTCAGAAACTGCCCAGAACAATGGAAGCAACGGGGGGGGGGGGTCACTGACCCCCCACCCACCCCGCAACATGGGCGATGGCTGCACAAATACATTCAGCTCACTCTCAGCAGATTCCACCGAAGTGGGACGTCATTGATAAGTTCAAGGTCAGTCGTACAGAGGTTCCCTCCTAAGGAAGAGGAAGCAATAAGATATTACCCCTCCTGGTCCAGGGTGAACAAACGTTTGTAATAATCAGACATATACATGTATATACACTCAGATGTGTCTACTAAATGTGCTTAATTTACTCACATATCTCAGGTTTGCAGCTTCTGCTTATCCTCCCACTCCGCTCTCAGCTGGAGACTGGGAGAAATAAGACATAATAATAATAATAATAATATTTATAAAGAGTTTTCAAGAAGCAACATATGAGAGGAATGTTTATGGTGATGACACAGAGATTTGCAGCAAGGTTGATAAGCCAAGGCATACTAAATTCGGGAACCCCATCACCCACGTTGCACACCCAGGACATGCCCCATCACCCACGTTGCACACCCAGGACATGCCCCATCACCCAAGTTGCACACCCAGGACATGCCCCATCACCCATGTTGCACACCCTGGACATGCCCCATCACCCATGTTGCACACCCAGGACATGCCCCATCACCCATGTTGCACACCCAGGACATGCCCCATCACCCATGTTGCACACCCAGGACATGCCCCATCACCCAAGTTGCACACCCAGTACATGCCCCATCACCCATGTTGCACACCCAGGATATGCACCATCACCCAAGTTGCACACACAGGACATGCCCCATCACCCACATTGCACATACAGGACATTCCCCATCACAGCATTACATGCCCCATCACCCACATTGCATACACATGAAATGCCCCATTGCCACATTACATGCTCCATTACATGCACTATCACCCCATTACATGCCCAGTTACATTCCCCCTATAACCCCATTACATGTCCCCATCACTCATTACATGCCATCATCACACCAATTTCATGCACCATTACCCCATTAAATGCCCCCATCACCCCAACTACATGCTCCATTACCGCATTACATGACCCCATCACCCTTATTACATGCCCCATAACCTCATTACATGCCCCCATCACCTCAGGACTTAAGGCAGCATGATATCTGTACGCTGCCCAGTTGCACAGACTACCTACCATGCTGCCTGTTGTGCTCCCTGTTTGACGGATGAGTGCCGACAGGTCAAGTGGTCAAGGCGTCTATCTTCAGAGCGCCGGGTCTCCTGATCTTTTGGCACTCACCCGTCATTTCGAATAAGGAGCCCAACAGGTAGCATGGTGGGTTGTCTGTGCTCCAGGGTAGCACACAGTCACCATGCTGCCTGCTCGCAGATCTTCTGATCTCCCCAGTCATCGTCTCTGCATGGCACCCTAGACACTTGCCTTGTCTGCCTTGCACTAAATACAGGGCTGCATGAATGGCAGGAGCCAAGGTTTCCCAGCAGAACATTGCCCAAAGCATCACACTGCCTACGCCCGGCTTGCCACCTGTCAGTGGTCATAATGTTATGGCTTATCCGTGTTTGTCTGTGATACATAGTCTAAATGCTAAAGATTTAGCCTCAGACAATAACCCCTCCCCATGTTGGCTCCGCCCCGCAGAATCTCAGGACTTAGTGTCTGGATGTAAGCAGGTATGGGTTCTCCCATCAGTCAGATCAGATATAAATTGACTGAAGAGATAAGTAAAATGACTGCTATTAAGGGGGAAAGGTATAAAATGTGTATTATTGTGTAGAACACCAATAATGAGACAAAAATATGACAAACACCACTAGAGGGCAGTGTTGGGTCCACAAATAACGGGCATGGGACACCTCATCGCGGCTGCATCCGGGCAGCCGCTTCACCGCTGTCACTTCACCACACGACAGCTCGTCGCAGGATATTTCATCACTAAAGGTGAGTTTTAATGTGTTAGAGTTAGAAGATAGAGTGTTAGAATTAGAATTTTAGCATTGGGGTTTAGGGTGGTTAGAATTAGGGTTTAGGGGGTTAGATTTAGGGTTTAGGGTTTGGGGTTAATTTTAGTATTAGGGTTTAGGGGGTTAGTATTAGGGTTTAGGGTGTTAGTATTAGGGTTCAGGGGTTAGTATTAGGGGTTTGGGGGTTAGTATTGGGGTTCAGGGGTTAATTTTAGTATTGGGGTTTGGGGGTTAATTTTAGTATTAGGGTTTGGGGGGGCACTTCGGTGACATCACTGGAAAGTATAGTGATGTCATCACATAAACTACCCCCCATTCCAGGCATGTAGCCAGCAGATTGCCAGTATTTCTGAAGAACCTTAGTGTAATGGTAAAAAATAAGGACTGCAAACCCAGTCTCTATATTTAATAATCTCCTTGAAATCATGATTCATTTTTATATGGATATTAAAGGCCATTTCTTTATTATTGTTTTTTTTTATAATAACCGTGGAAGGGAAAATTCTATGATCTACCATTCGGAAGATATCGGACAGTACAAAAAACATATATAATTAAGCAAAGGTTCTGCTTCACTGAGATGGTCCAGCAACGTGCTCCTAGTGGTGTGTCCGTGTGTCAATCGTGTAAGATGGGAGGGAGGAAAGTATGTGTGAATGGGAATGAGACTGCTGAGGGGAATGTGAATAAGAATGTGAACCACTGGGAAGAATGCCAGTGAAGCAGAAGAGAATGAGAATGGGAAACATACATGACAGGCAAGTAGAAGAGAATGAGAATGTGAAGTAGAAGAGAATGAGAATGTGAAACATAAATGACAGGCAAGTAGAAGAGAATGAGAATGTGAAACATAAATGACAGGTAAGTAGAAGAGAATGAGAATGTGAAGTAGAAGAGAATGAGAATGTGACACATAAATGACAGGCAAGTAGAAGAGAATGAGAATGTAAAACATACATGACAGGCAAGTAGAAGAGAATGAGAATGTGAAACATAAATGACAGGTAAGTAGAAGAGAATGAGAATGTGAAGAAGAAGAGAATGAGAATGTGAAACATAAATGACAGGCAGGTAAGTGGGAACATGACTTAGGTACCATCTACTTAGTGAAACCCACTGGGAACATTTCCCCCACAATAAAGGACTCAACACACAGGTTGGCGTTTAAAGGTCACAGCATTTATTTTCAAACACACTATAACGACTTATTAAACTTTATAACACATATAGTAACATGTATGTGTAAACATATATCACACTTAAAGCCAACATCATTAATAATGATGTAACATAAGGCAAATATTAGCAGAATATTACCCTATTCCATGGCGAGATCCCGTGAGAATTGGCCCCAGGAGCAAAAGTACCAGAGTATTCCAATGATAGGAAAAACCACCAGCCGCCTCCTCCTAGCTGGTGGTACCATTCCCAAATAACTCCTCAGGAACCTGCCCTTGAGGAGACTGTGCACTGCCGCTCATTGGAGGAGGGCCACCTCCCACTCTGGAGCCAATTCTCTTAGGACCCCCTGTCACGCCACAGGAATGCCTAACCCAAAAACGGGGGAAGGAGGGAAATCAGCTTGGGTAAATTATTGTAATGAGCTGATTATGGGAAGACTCTAGCTTGTATAACAATTTTCTCCCCACCCCTAGAGGGGATACCTTAATGGAAATCCTGCACCTCACTCAGGGAGAACCCACAATTTAAGTTAATGTTTAACGCACATTCTCCATTGTAACTATCTAGGGGAAATTCCCTGATTTGGGCCTAGTCATGGAGCCCTTCCTGCAATACTTAAATCCAGAGCTTTACTGGAAGTGAGAAGAGAAGGGAGGCCAGAGCCTCAGAGAAGTAACACAAGATGCTAGCTCTGGAGTAGAAGAGGGAGGACATAGCAGGTTGAACATTGATCGGCAGTTTGTTTGTTCCCTCACATTACACCAGGACAAATAAGTAAGTATAAAGAACCCTTTAATATTGCAAATTTATATTTCAGAGGTTTAATCCTTGTTTAATATCACTCTTCAATAACACTTCTCAGCAGTTCATCCAGGGCACCTCAGTGGCAGATGACAAGCTGGTTCCGGCCTGTTCAAACACACGCACAGACGTCAGTCCGTCAGAGAGTTTGGGAAGGAAGTTTACCTCTCATCTGAAGCAAAGGGAGGACCTTTGAAGGCAGGAAGCACAGTGCATCCTGTATCCTCAGGAGAAATATACTGTCTGAGCAAACCATGGACAGACACTGGGGCTCAAATGGTGAACCAACAACCATGTTAGCATAAAAGGAATCCTCAGACAGGAAAACGACCTGTCTTTTTAATGAATACTAAAGTTATATAATTATAATAATGTAAGTGACTATTACACATTGAATGTTAGCTACTACCAACCCTCCCACTCAGCTCTCTCCAGCATTGCATTTGGCTGGACTCAGGAAGCCCCCCAAATAAGCAATAATCAGTTTAGCCGAATTTTTCACACATTGTGAAAATGCAGCTATTCAGTATCCCTCAATTTGGGTCTGAATCGGCAGTTTTGGGCCAAAAATTTCAAAAAATAGCCCCCCCCCCCCCGCTCTCCGTGCCAGCAGACTTCCACAAACTCCATAAACCCCAAAAATACCCAGATCCCAATCAAAATTAGGAGGGGCGGGGCAAATGGCCCTGGCACCCGAATAATAAATAGGACTGGGAGCTAGAAAAACAGCCTCGATAACATACATTGAGGGGCTGGGGCAATTAACCCTGACCCTACTAACATAAATGGGTCTGGGAGCAGACCAAATGGCCCCTTGTTATACACATGGGGGTTAAGGCAGGTAGCCCCCCTAACCCTGACCCAGGGGAGAATTATTTTGTTAGGGTCAGGTTCAGGATCCTTTGGGCAGGTCCTGAATCCTGGAGGGTCCTCCGATGTATTCTACAGAACAGAGAGGCTGACTCCAAGCCCCGCTCTTCATAAGAAGGGGCCTATATATTCTACAGTGGCTTGGAGCATTTGGCCGGCTCCCAGCTCCATTTATTATCATGGTGGCCAGTGCTTCTTGGACTTTATGTGGAGGATTGAAGTTTGGGGCATGTTTCGGCTGCTTTCGGTTTTGGAGGGTATTGCCGTGGAATTGACTATGATGTCCAAATTGTGGACCTATTTAAAGGCACATCGGGGCATATTGGTTAGCTCATAATTCCGGTCCTGATGTGTCCCCTGATGTGCCCCGAATCAGTCTGGTCTTCCGAGGCAATCATTTTGGTTCTAAATAACTTCTCTGACGTTCGGTAAATTGCGATTCAGGAAAAGGGTTTGTTTTTACCTAGAAATCATACAACCCGACTGCAGGGAATTTATAGAGCAATTCCTGCTACTGCTGCTAGCAATAGTACTTCTAGTAATAGCGCGTCTAGTAATAGAACATGGAAAAAATACAGCAGGGTTTCCTCTGGGATAAGAGAGAAAAATAGCTGAGGAAACGACCGGCACAGTGGCCGGTGGGATCAGGATATAAGGAAAGTCGGCCAAGACACACATACAGTGAGCTAATATTAACCATCGTCATTAAAGGACAATTATAGCAAAATACATGTACTTATGTTTAATTGAAAGATTGTATCAAGTGTAAATGATTTATAAAGGACATCTTTAATGAAAGAACACAAATAAAGTTCCTTATTAAGCCTTCTTTACTCCATATCGTTCTATCAGGGGGCAGACATGTTGGTTAGAATCTTTACTCCATATAGTTCTCTCAAGGGGCAGACATGTTGGTTAGAATCTTTACTCCATATCGTTCTCTCAGGAGGCAGACATGTTGGTTAGAATCTTTACTCCATATTGTTCTCTCTGGGGGCAGACATGTTGGTTAGAATCTTTACTCCATATCGTTCTCTCAGGGGGCAGACATGATGGTTAGAATCTTTACTCCATATAGTTCTCTCAGGAGGCAGACATGTTGGTTAGAATCTTTACTCCATATAGTTCTCTCAGGGGGCAGACATGTTGTTTAGAATCTTTACTCTATATTGTTCTCTCAGGGGGCAGACATGTTGGTTAGAATCTTTACTCCATATAGTTCTCTCAGGGGGCAGACATGTTGGTTAGAATCTTTACTCCATATAGTTCTCTCAGGGGGCAGACATGTTGGTTAGAATCTTGGGTCAGATCTTCCCTCACCTTGGTTGAGATGAACAAAGATCTGACCCAAGATTCTAAACAAAATGTCTGCCTCCTGGTAGAGCCTTCAGACCATAGATCTGATTCATTACATGAAGCAGTATTTAGCAAAGTGGGCAGCTTCCCTTTTTCCTCTTTTTTTCCTTTTCTGTGGTCCGAAGTAGGACCAAGGTCCGTTTGGTCCCATTTTCCCAATCCAATGTTCTGGAAAGTCACCGTAGGAAGTTAAACCATGCAGTTTCCCAATTCGGAAGCACAATTGGGGAGTTTGTCATCAGGCAGTTCGGAGAATAATGGGTCAATGAAGAGAAACGATGGGGTTCATCTGCCTTTGGTCTAGAGAGGGGGAGAGTAGGGCATTTTCACACCCCATAAATGGTTTATCCTGGTCAGTGCGGTATAAATGGAGTGCTGATGGATATCTGCCCTACGGGGTTGGGGAGACTTGAGCCAGATGGTGGCTTGGAGCTCTGGTTTGACCCCTGAGCTCTGGAGCATTGTGGTATTGTAGCCTCCTGTGGCGGTTATTATTGAATGTTATTGCCGACTTATGTTAATAAAGCTTAGGCAGTTAAAGCTACTTATTACAGAAACCATGTGTTATAGCTGCCAACAGTCACGGATTTTCCAGGACAATTGGTTCTGTCCCATAAAATGCGGGAAAATCATCAACGAGGTGATTATATTTAAAAATAAGAGTGCCCCCACTAGCAGATAGGCAGTCCGTTTCCATCAGGACCTATCATACGTGTTCTGATTGGCTGATGGTGGAGGCTGACAGCTCCGCTCGGGCTCAGCTGAGAGGCAGAGCTGAGAGTAAATCTTCTGTCTCTGTAAAAGATACAAATCTGTTTTACTAGGAGAAGTGACATAAGGTTGTCTTTATACATCCTAGACATAGATAGTAAAAAAAAATAACAAAAATGGATGGTTAAAAAGAAGGTTATAAGTGCAAATTATTCTCTTAATACTCACTTGTCGATATCTAGTTCATAGAGAGCCCACTGAACTGTAATCCTGTCATGATGGAAGAATACAAAGTATTTAGTGTGACTGAAGTACAAAGAAGATAAAAAAAAAGATCATAGTGTGTGCTGTTAAAAAGCACTAGTACATATTAATGATCACACTTACAGGATTAATTATATTTAGGCTCCAAGTAGTTAAAGGGCCTGTGTCACCTAAACAATGATTTAACTGTGAATGTAGATTGTAACAAAATGAATGAATATTATCTATACATTGTGTTAGCAAATCTGAAAGTAAATGATTAAATTAGGAGAAAAATGTGTTTTGAATGTGTCTGTGGAGTAGGAGACTTATGGCATCACCTGTGGCACGGTATGCAAATGAACTGGTCAGAGCAGTGGCAGGTATTAGCAGAATGCTGGGTTGCATAGGAAGAGGTATTAGCAGAATGCTGGAAGGAAGAGGTATTAGCAGAATGCTTGGTTGCATAGGGAGAGGTATTAGCAGTAGGAAGAGGGAAGTGCTCATGCCATTGTACAGAGCACTGGTGAGACATCACTTGGAGTATTGTACGCAGTACTGGAGACCGTATCTCCAGAAGGATATTGATACTTTGGAGAGAGTTCAGAGAAGGGCTACTAAACTGGTTCATGGGTTGAAGGATAAAACTTACCAGGAAAGGTTAAAGCATCATAACATGTATAGCTTGGAGGAAAGACGTAACAGGGGGGATATGATAGAAACATTTAAATACATAAAGGGAAACAACACAGTAAAGAAGGAGAGTATATTTAAAAGAAGAAAAACTACCACAACTAGAGGACATAGTGTTAAATTAGAGGGGCAACGATTTAAAAGTAATATCAGGAAGTGTTACTAGAGAGGGTAGTGGATGTATGGAATAGCCTGCCAGCGGGAGTGGTAGAGGTAAACACAGTCAAGGAGTTTAAGCATGCGTGGGATAGACACAAGGCTATCCTAGATATAAGATAGGGTCAGGGACTAATAAAAGTATTACTTTACTGAGAGGGTAGTGGATGTATGGAATAGCCTTCCAGTAGAAGTGGTAGTGGTAAACACAGTCAAGGAGTTTAAGCATGCGTGGGATAGACACAACGCTATCCTAGCTATAAGACTGGGAACGGGGGACTAATAAAAGTACTCAAAAAAAAAAAAAAATGGGTGAACTAGATGGGCTGAATGGTTCTTATCTGCCGACACATTCTATGTTTCTATGTGCTTTTCAATGGACTATGTGTCATTTGCATATCACGCCACAGGTGATGTCATAAGCAGGAGGCTCCACAGGCACATTTAAAATTCTCCTAATGTGGGCATTCGCTTGCAATTCTGCTAACTCAATGTATAGATCATTTCCCATCATGTTTTATTCTCTATATTGACATCATGAGCAATGTTTAGGTGATATATAGTTCCTTTAAAATAAAATACTGCTCACCACTGTCCTGTCAGGCACGTCATGGGGGTTATGCATGAAGCTTTTATCACACTAAAGTGTCGGGGAGTTGAAAAAACTTTAAAAACAAACAAACAAACAATACAAGTTGATTTGTGGGCATTTTAGTCTTCATTCCAATACTTTAGTCACTGATTCCGTCTATATGGCTATCCTTTGTCTCCTCACAAAATGGAACATAATGAGGAGACAATTTTAAGAACTCACCTTTTGTGCTCCCATCACAGGTACCTTCCCCGAAAACCAGCATCACAGGACCATATCCCCTTCCCCTCCATCCCAACATCAGTGGGAAGCCGTCTGCCCTGTCTTACTCTGATCCTGGATGCACTCCATGAATCTCTATGCCTGGTGGGAAGATCTGTGCGGTCCTAGTGAGCACAGACCTCTCTTATGGGGACCATGGAGTCCCGCACACCTAAGTCATGGCAGATAAAAATCAATTCAGTGTTACCTTTGTTACCTTTGTTTTAAGGGCATTGAGGAATAAAGAAAAGGATGAGGGGTAAAAACGATTAGAAGGATTAGGGGATAAGAAGAGCCAAAGGGGACAGGTGGGGAATTAGTATGATACGATTTGATACGTGGCTGCTTTAAAACATAAGGGTGGATAGGGTGCTATTCAACCTAAATTACTATGTTACTATGCTGGGGGAGGGGGGGGGGGTCCTTTAATTGGGTGATAGGGAAAATGCTTGATGGTAATATGAAGAGAAAATGATCTGTTTGTAATTCTGCATTTACTATCATGAACAGGACTGGAGTTTTCAAAGATGTTTGTAAGCTCATTCTTCTCTTATCCTTCATATACTGTCATTTGGTTTCCTTGTGCCTTTCTATGCCTATAGCAAACACAAACTGTCTGCTCAGGACATTTAAATACCATAAAAAAAGATTTATTCAAAAACATAACAAAACGAGTACAGATAAAGCCTGGAGTGCACATAAACCCAGCCCTAGGTAAGGTTATATACACATTTATACTTTATCCTTACAATTTTTTTGTAATATTTTTTTCATGTGCCATTTAAGTGCTTATATTCATATGATAGTGTGTGTATATATATATATATATATATATATATATATATATATACTATCTATGCTTCGTACAGTATGTTTTCATGTGTTTGCCACTATTGTGGATCTTACAGTTGGATATGATCTATTACATGAAGTCTGTTTCAGAAACATTGTTCCTGGTGGCTCATATGGGGCTTGTAACCAGTGGTGTATTTTGGTTTTGTGCTGCCCTAGGCAGACAAAGTTTGGGCACACCACCCTCCCCCCCCCCCCCCCCCTCACGTTGCACACACACGACTTGCCCAATCACCCTATTACATGCCCCATAACCCACATTGCACACACAATAAATAGCCCAATCACCCCATTACATGCCCCATCACCCACATTGCATACACACTAAATGCCCCATAACCCCCATTACATGCCACCATCACCCTCATTATATACCCCCACCACGTCCATTACATGCCCCCATCACCCTGATTAATTGGAAGAAGCTAAAGCTTGCTGAACGGTGGGGGAGGGAGCAAAAAGAGTGTGCTTCAACACCCTCTGGCAAAGTGCCGCCCTAGGCAAGTGCCTTGTCTGCCTTGTGGAAGATACACTACTGACTGTAACAATAACATGTTTTGAGCTATTTGTAGTACGGGTAGTATAGGTGCAATCCTTCTTTCTCCTATAACTAACATATGTGTTTCATTGCTCTCTGTGACTTTCATCACTCTAATGATTAACAGGTTTGGTAGGCATTTGCCCTTTGTTTTTCATTGCTCTGATGGTTTTAATTGGTTATTTAATGGTATACGCATGTTACTTATTAGGAGCACTATATATTGGAAGGTGCTCCAGGTTTCAAGTAAGCCTTTGTAGAGTACCAGAGCTGTAATGGGCTTCATGGCTGGCATGGACTGGAGTCAGATGCAGGGGTAGTGGGTGATTCAGAGACCTGCGCAGAGTGAGCACTCAGGGGTAAAGCCCCTGGCTTTGAGCACCCACAAGCAGAGGCCTTGTTAGGTTTCCCATGAGTCATAGCCAAGCAGAAGTGAATGGACAGGAGAGTATCAGTATGGTCAGGAAACAAGTCAGGGGCAATGGACAGGAGAGAAGCAGGATGGCCAGGAAATAAGCCAGGGGCAATGGACAGGAGAGAAGCAGGATGGCCAGGAAACAAGCCAGGGGCAATGGACAGGAGAGAAGCAGGATGGCCAGGAAATAAGCCAGGGGCAATGGACAGGAGAGAAGCAGGATGGCCAGGAAACAAGCCAGGGGCAATGGACAGGAGAGAAGCCGGATGGCCAGGAAATAAGCCAGGGGCAATGGACAGGAGAGAAGCAAGATGGCCAGGAAACAAACCGGGGGCAATGGACAGGAGAGAAGCAGGATGGCCAGGAAACAAACCGGGGGCAATGGACAGGAGAGAAGCAGGATGGCCAGGAAATAAGCCAGGGGCAATGGACAGGAGAGAAGTAGGATAGCCTGGAAACAAATAAGGGGCAATGGACTGGAGAGAAGCAGGATGGCCAGGAAACAAGCCGGGGGCAATGGACAGGAGAGAAGCAGGATGGCCAGGAAACAAGCCGGGGGCAATGGACAGGAGAGAATCAGGATGGCCAGGAAAAAAGCCAGGGGCAATGGACAGGAGAGAAGTAGGATAGCCAGGAAACAAGTAAGGGGCAATGGACAGGAGAGAAGCAGGATGGCCAGGAAACAAGCCGGGGGCAATGGACAGGAGAGAAGCAGGATGGCCAGGAAATAAGCCGGGGGCAATGGACAGGAGAGAAGCAGCATGGCCAGAAAACAAGCCAGGGGCAATGGACAGTAGAGAAGCAGGATGGCCAGGAAACAAGCCGGGGGCAATGGACAGGAGAGAAGCAGGATGGCCAGGAAACAAGTCAGGGGCAATGGACAGGAGAGAAGTAGGATAGCCAGGAAACAAGTAAGGGGCAATGGACAGGAGAGAAGCAGGATGGCCAGGAAACAAGCCGGGGGCAATGGACAGGAGAGAAGCAGGATGGCCAGGAAACAAGCCAGGGGCAATGGACAGGAGAGAAGCCGGATGGCCAGGAAACAAGTAAGGGGCAATGGACAGGAGAGAAGCAGGATGGCCAGGAAACAAGCCGGGGGCAGTGGACAGGAGAGAAGCAGGATGACCAGGAAACAAACCAGGGGCAATGGACAGGAGAGAAGCAGGATGGCCAGGAAACAAGTAAGGGGCAATGGACAGGAGAGAAGCAGGATGGCCGGGAAACAAGCCGGGGGCAATGGACAGGAGAGAAGCAGGATGACCAGGAAACAAACCAGGGGCAATGGACAGGAGAGAAGCAGGATAGCTAGGAAACAAGCCAGGGGCAATGGACACGAGAGAAGCAGGATGGCCAGGAAACAAGCCAGGGGCAATGGACAGGAGAGAAGCAGGATGGCCAGGAAATAAGCCAGGGGCAATGGACAGAAGAGAAGCAGGATGACCAGGAAACAAACCAGGGGCAATGGACAGGAGAGAAGCAGGATGGCCAGGAAACAAACCAGGGGCAATGGACAGGAGAGAAAATTAATACAAATATAAAAAAAAAACACTAATGTCTTATACTGACCCACATTGCTACAAACCAAAATCTCCAAAATACACTGATGCCTGATACTGACCGACACTGCTACAAACCAAAATCTAAAAATAAAAAAAAATTAAAATTCACTTTTACTACATCAAACGCTAAAAAATAAAAACATTGCTCCTTAAACTCTCCCAATTTGCCTTATTTTTTCCACTGTGATGCTCCAACAGTTCTAATTGATGCACTGTTCCCTAGGCTGACATTGTCCTGCGTCCAGAGCAGATCTAGAGCACAGGAGCCGAATCCCACCATCCTTTGGATCCTAACGTCCTATGATAATGCCCCTTCGGAAGACACCATGAGATTTGGCAGTGTTTTTGAAAGACAGACACATGTTAACATTGCAGGACAGTCCTGGCCTTGGGCAAATCCAGGACATGAGAATGGCCTGGTTATAATAATTCCTTTTATAATGGAAAGAAAAGAAGCTTTCTAAGAGATCTGCAGCCCCCCTTCTCTAAAACAGGAGCAGGAACCCGATCCAATACTTGGTATGCATACGGGCATCTCTAGTATCTGCACCAGCAACTGCAAGTTAAAAATACACCCCCAGCTATAAACTCTCTCCATCCCGCCCTCCCCTCGCCTTCACTGCATGGGATCTTTCTAGTTGGTAGGGTCCCACTTAGACAATTGTAGGGTGTGGACCCTCGGTGCACAGATTGCAGCAGTATTATATTCCTTTTCCTCTTTTTCGTGTTATCACTTTTCCTCTCCTTCCTTCCTTCCATGTCTGTCTCACACCCTCTGTGCCCCTCCCTCTCTTCCCCCCCCCTTCTTCTCTTCCTCCCCAATCAGCTTCTCGTCCCCCTCTTCCTCCCTCTATGACTTTCACTGCTTCTCATGCTGCCAAACTTTAGAAAACTTTTACAGAAACGTAAGAGCCTGTTCTGTCACAGACAAGAGAGAGACAGAGACCAGGAGAGAGGAAGAGAGAGACACACACGCCACAGAGACAGATAGAAAGCCTTTGAGACCAAGGGTGACATTTGGAAGGACAGTTAACGTGTTCGCTATGATTAATTAATGAGTGACAGAGTCGTAGAGCGACAGACAAGGTGGAACGTTTTAATCCACTGGCTGCCACCATGCACCTTACACCTGGAGGAGCGCCCGACTGGTGCCCGGACCCCCGGGTTTTGAAAGTCACCGTAGGGGGCCACTGCGTCCGGAGGGAAACCAAACCCCAAACGTCTCGGGAATCTAGGAAGTGTCTGGTTTTGCTGGATCTCCTATGCCTGTGTGTTGGTGAGTATATCTGTGTTAAGGGGCTGCATGCCACCAAATGCCACTGTTAAGTAACGCCATGGCACCATTAAATACAGAGATTTGATTGGATGACTGGGGAGGGAATAGCCAGATCTCCATCAATGGATTTAATGACAGGTATGAAATAGTGTATTAAAAAAAAAAAAAGAGAAGAAGAATTTATCAAACATATAGAAAACATATTTCTAAAGGTCAATTTTGGGGCAACGTTCTAAAACTGCGAGACTATTCCATTGGTTTCCATGATGATTGGACGACATGTAGAACCTTGCCGAACAACTGACCATTCTAAATAAACCCATAGTTTTTATAAGCCCTACACAGAGGATACTCATAGCTTTCATTAACTACAATAGTGTTTTGTTTTTAAAACAGCTAGTGCCACCACCAACATAGTGCTACCACCAACATAGTGTACATAGTGCTGCCACCAACATAGTGCTGCCACCAACATAGTGCTGCCACCAACATAGTGCACGTAGTGCTGCCACCAACATAGTGCTACCACCAGCATAGTGCACATGGTGCTACCACCAACACAGTGTACATATTGCCACCACCAACTTCTGCTGGAAGGCTGTTCCATGCATCCACCATCTCTCAGTAAAGTAAAAAAAAAAGTAGGTAATTTCTTTATATGCTCCTTTCTATCCTAAATATAATATAGGGAACTGGGGACTAATAAAAATATTTAGAACATTGTGCAGACTAGATGGACCGAATGGGTCTTATCTGCCGGTGACACATTCTTTGTTTCTATGTGTACAAACACTCAGCAACATAATCAAAGAGGAAAATCTGTTTTCTCCCTTCATCAGTGATCTACCTGTGTGTTTATTAATTCCTTGTCCTTTGTATGTGTATACTGATGTATGTGTAATACCATATTGATTGGTCTGTTTAAGAAAATAATACTGCAAATGATCACTGTTCATATAATATTGTGTATTGTAGTATAAGTTCTCTGGGATCTTGTCCTTAAAAAAAACAAAAAAAAAAACACTGTTTAATCATTGACCTTGCCACATGTCTACGATAACCTTATGCCTTTCAAATCTATGATGATATTGCTTATTCATTTCTGCTGGAAGTCTATTCCAGGTATCCACTACCCTCTCATACTGCATATGGCCCTGTCCTTTCTTCTCCTCTGTAATAAACTTCCCTCCTGCTTTTTCCTTTTTCGGGTGGTCCCATGCAAAGGGCAGCGCTGTTGCTCTTATGCTCATGGCAGTTTTTTTTTTCATGGTTCCATGTGAATTGCGTTGGGTAAATTAGCCAAATATTGTCAAACCTGTCCGGTTTCTCTGCTGCTAATTCCAGGTTCCCGATGCTGTTGTCCCATGTAAATCGCGTTGGGTAACTTTAGCCAAATAGGCAGTGCTGTTTGTCTGGTGCCCAAACCAGCCAATCCGTCCCAAATATGAGTTGGGGTTTGTGACCTGTATCATAATCCAGAAATCTAACATACTCTTATTATGAATATGTCTTGAATGGAATATTTTGGAGGATGAGCGATTGGAAGACCCTGCTCAAAACAATGATGATCCAAGCGTCACTAAAATCGTGCATTTGATCGAGATATCAGTTTTAATATTAGAAAATTAGATTTCACAAAGACCAAGTGCTTTTCCCCTCTGTACCTTTCTCCTTTTCCCTTGTACTTCTTATAAATTAATTTATTTTTTAAATGTGTGGGTTTATTATAAATATTTATTGTAAAAAGAACGTTAATTGTATAAATTCCCAATTAAAAAAAAAAAAAATAATGAGTGTGTTCTAGAAAATGTATATTTTATTAATTCAGTATATTATAATTAAAACGTAACATACTAATTAATATCAAAACATG
This sequence comes from Pelodytes ibericus, assembly GCA_036172795.1. Taxonomy (NCBI): domain Eukaryota; kingdom Metazoa; phylum Chordata; class Amphibia; order Anura; family Pelodytidae; genus Pelodytes; species Pelodytes ibericus. The sequence continues at coordinate 215,456,041 of CM069858.1, read as the reverse complement.
TTTAATGCATATGACTGTGTTATATTATATATATGATTATTTCGGAACAATATTTGTTCATCGGCCTTCCCTTTATCCTGCAGTCTCAATCCCCTTTTTAATCTGCGAGCTGGGTTTGGTGCCGCCAGTTCATCGGGGATTTTTCTGTGACGACATGAGCATACGGTACCCACAAACGCGGACCGAAACCGTGAGCGACACAGTATTGATCAGCGTGGGGATCCTTATCACAAGCCTTGCCGTAAGTACTAACAAGAGTTACTGAACCCTACTGGTTTGGGCACACATTTAGAAGAACTAGGTTGTATATTAAGGGAGTTCATGGGTTATTGGTAGACATTCGTAAGAGGTGGGGAGATGGAAAGTAAGTTGGCCTAAGTTCGCGTCCAATATGGCATGCACCTCAATAGATTTTTGGAGCTATTTATTTTAGTTCAGTGAAGGTTTCCCCTACTCGACATCCATGGCAGCTGCTCCTGGCATCGTTAGGAACACTTCGTAAAGCGATAAGACTGTTTATGACCAAGTTATCGACAACCGTCGGAAAAAAAACAAATTGCCTGCAAGCTGAGAATGGCAAGCGGAGCATTAACTGGGGTGGAAAGGCTTACTGACTTAATGTAGGTCATATTCCAAGAGGGTGGAAGAATGATAGGAAGTAAGTGCCAATAGCTGCCAACTCTCCCTATTTTGAACCCAAATTCCTCTTTCCTAATCTGGGGTGGGGGGTGGGGGGGGGGTAGGAGTTTGAGCTGCAGAACAATAAAACACACAGAATGAAGTGTTAAAAATGGCAGGAACTGTGTTTGTGTATTATATTTTGTAAGTAAAATACTTTTTTTTTTTTTTTATTCAAAATTGTCCCTCTTTGGCCATCTGAAATGTCGGGAGGTATGAAATGCCCCACTGTATTCAACCCTGAAAATGCCCAAATTTAACCCCGATTTTTCCTGTACAAGTGGAATCCCATTCAAAGTCGGTAGGGATTAATCTCTGGGGACCGTAGAGCCCTTGCGCACTTGAGTCTCCCAAGGTTTTTAGCTAATTCAATGAACAAACCCTCTTACCGAGAGTTCCCTGAGGCTTTCAGTATCAATAGAAAGTCCGGGGCAAAAAGTTCTAAAAGTGATGTCATAGTCAGGAACATTCCATTGGTCTCCATGGTGATTGCCCCAGAATTGCATCCTGCACATATATGAACTCCGGTATGTGTTTTGAGCTCCTAGCTGTGAATCTGATGGTGTGTGTGTGTACGGCACCATTTTTATGCTTAAGGACTTGACTGTCTGCAGCTAGCTGGCAGGCTGCAGTGTTTGTCCCGATGTCAGACATCTGTGTGTAGGACAATGGCAGCTGCGTGAAAGAAACTGTTTATAAAGGAAACACATGAAAATAAACACATCTTCTCTGACCTTTCGCAGATTGTCTTTGGCGAATGTCACCGTGTCAGCAGCCAGCGCAGTTTGGACACCTGCGCCAGAGAAGGATATTTATCAGCCATATACCGCCAGATCCTCCCCTTCCTGTTTGGCTCAGCGCTTGGACAATCTCTCACTAACGCGGCCAAATTGAGCGCGGGTCGCCTGAGGCCAAATTTCCTGTCTATTTGTCAGCCAGAAGCCTTGAACTGTACCACGGGCTTTGTAGAATTCTACCAGTGCACAGGAGATGCCAGCGCTGTAACGGAGGCCAGGTGAGGATCACATCTCAAATTTTGGAGGTTTATACTGCAGAAACCGCCTTGGTTAATTAATTGATTCTGAGTAAAAAAAAAAAAAATATATAAATAAAATAATGAGGTAGGACTATGGTGAAATGGACTGGAGAAGGGGGTAGTGGGTGAAACTAACACTTGTCTCATGACTTCCCCAAAAATAATGATGTGCAGATAATTATGTTCTTGTGTGTAGTCTAGTGTTAAATCGACACTGTTAGGATGTGAAATATAGCCAACCATAGATAGAAACCTCGTTTCCGGCAAGTGCATTCACATGCAATTCACTTCTGGACAAGTTGTGCCAAGGCCCAGTTGACTTCATCTAGTATGGTGTCCATAAAGTTCAAAGTGGCCTACAGCTTAACTCAAGTAGAATTCCTATTGAGCCACACTGAGCATTGCAGTTCTCCAACGATCTCACTTAGAACTCAGCAGTCCACACTAGGGTAGTCCTCTAGACATTCGACGAGCCTGCATACCTTGATGCAAATGTTGAGAAAGACGCTACAAGCGAGAGAGCGAAGGAGACAATGATGGTTTATGTTGGTTTATACCACACAATCGTGAGTGCACGAGAGAACCTGTTGGCAAGTGTCCATTTGATGATGTTGTAGTGTCGGTGGGGGGGGGGGCGGACTATTTCAATGAAAAGACACTGAACAAAGTGGGACAGCCCCTTATCAGAACCGCTATCCCGATGGATCATCGTCATTACAGCTCTACTGAACCACGGGCCCCCGGAGTCCCACTCTGGGAGCTGTGGAAATGGAGCAAGTAGAGTTACCACCCAACCATTTAAATGACGATCCTGTAAACACAGGAATGGCTTCGGGTCGCAAAGCATTTGCATGGGCAGGACTGGGCATGAGGGGAAAGAGCGAAACAGCCCTGGATGCCAATGGATCTTGTTCAGTTTCACAATAGAAATGGCAGTAAGAATGGGAGGAAAGAGGTGTAAGGAATAAATGCAAATACTGGCCAAACAGGTTCAAGGTTGGCGGGACCATATTATTTCTGCTTATTGGAGGAGAGTGAAAATATCCTGAATTACACATATTTTCTGTTACTATCAAAAACAGTGAGGCCTATTAAATTCCTCTCTTTACTTTCTGTATTGGATATATCTGTACGAGGGACTACAAACCGTGGGGTTAAATGGCAACCTGAATTATACAACCAGTTTACCCCAGGCCAGGATTTGCTTGGAGATCTTGACCCGTCAAAGGGTGGGGGGGAGAGGGTCATGCAATGTTATATATAACCCCACAGCAATGACCCTGCCTGGAACACAAGAACCCTGCCTGGTGCAAGAACTGTTTTTTTTGTGGGTTTTGTGTTAGAGTTTCAACAATGATGCATATGAATAAAGGGAGACTGTATCACTGTCTAAGCTCAGCTTTCCCTTTCACCCTTTTTTCAACTTTCCCTTTCAGTATTAAGGAGCACAACAAGGATATATATATATTTTTTTTTATTATTGTTCTGTTTAACTTTTACCACTGTGTAAATGATTGTAAAACAAGTTTCTCAGCAAGTCAGATGTCAGATATCATAATATAATAAATAAATCCTTCGGGGGAATTTCCTTGTCGCTGGATTCAGAAACAAAAAGCCCAGATCTTGTGTCATGGCCATAGTTTTTATTTTTTTACAACACATGTCAATGATTCAGAGATTCATACATGATCATGTTGATAAGACCAAATAAGTGTGTGAAGTTCCTTTATTTAGTATATATGGCATCTGTATTGCATCAAGAGCTATTTCACAAAAATTTAGACCAGTGGATAACAAACCAGTCGTCGTCCCCCCCCCCAACAGTCCAGGATTTAGGGATTACTCACTCAAAAAAAAAAAAAATCTAGACTCTAAATTTGTGGGTTTTTTGCTTTTTTAAAAACAATAATCCCTAAAATCTTTTTTTTGGGGGGGGGGAGGGGGAAGGGGGGGGGGCACATGAGGACTGGTTTGGCGACCGCTTATCAAGACTGTGCTTAAAGTTAAATATTGTTTTTTTGGGGGTTTTTTGCCCGTTTCAACGAGCTTACTTTCTGTATCTTGTACATGTTTCAAATATACGTTAAACGCACTTAAAACAATTCCCAGCTCTCTTGTAGTTTTAAATTTAAAATCATTTCCCCCGGGGCTTCTTAATTCAGTGACATCCAATCAGGAGTCACTGAGAGATATGGGCGGGACTCTTCCTATAGCAACAGCAGTAACTCTATTACACTTTGTATGCAGTGTTCAAGGGACAGGAAGTGTGGAGCAAAACAAGCAATCTTTTTATTCTTTTTATTTTCTTTCTATGACATGGTACTTGGCCAGTGTAGGTGACATTGTCCCTTTTAGTAAGCCTCACTTGTGTAAAAGTTTACTATTATTTTACTGTTTAATTCCATTTTCTTTAAGGAACAATTTTTATAATATATATAAAAAATATAAATTAATAATTAGACCCCCACGACACATTTTTGGTTAAATGGACACACCTATACCATCTTCACCTCCCTTCAACCCCTATCGCCTAATTTTTATCTTGTTCTACTTGATTTTAAAACTCAGACTTATTTTTTTAATTACACCCCCCTTTTCATTTGTTTTTCTACAGGAAATCCTTTTATTCGGGGCATGCCTCCTTCTCCTTGTACACGATGCTCTACCTCTCGGTAAGTATCAACATCGAGCCTTACCAGAAACAAAAGTTCTTTGGTATCTCCATCGCTAATCATGTGGTAGTATGCTGGAAGAGGAAGTCTTGTTTTAGAAGGTCTCGTGATGCTAGCTCAACACATGGAATCATCTTAGGTTTGAGGTTAAATAGTGGTCAAATCCATTATCCCACAGGCCACAGCATACCACAGTATATTACTAAATTTAGCAGAGAGAGCCGGTCGCCGACCGGACGGCTTCCTATGGCAGCATGACACCTGTTGGTCAGAGGATGAACTGGCGTGTACTATCAAAAGTACATACTATCATCCTCATACTAGGCACAATGGACATTTCACTTGTGCTTCTATCTTAGAAGCACAAGTGAAAAAAAAGGTTTATTTTCCCTTTAAGAGCTCCTACTGTGTACAAGAGCAAGTTTATCTAAGTCCACACAATGTATTATTTTCCAGCAGCACAGGAAGTGACTAAATGAAACAAAACTTTATCTTTGTCTATATAATCAGTGCTGCCTCACCTGCAGCAAACATGCAGAGTTATCTCTGGGGGAGGGCTTGAGTCAAATATTAAAAATCACACTGGAGAAAAAAAAAAACCTGTGCACTATACAAGCAGTAATCTGCATCTTGCACCAAAGCGAGTTTGGGGACTAGACTGTCCGTTTATTTTGACATTGGTTGGAGACAATTATTTACCAGCCTGCAGTAAAATATTGGCTGGGTGGCAACCCCACAAGATTCCTCCTATCCTGTCAGTTCTGTGGGCCAGAAGTTCAATTGGTCTTCTACCGCCTCACAGTAACTGCAGTTCTAGCAATGATGGAACACTCCACTGCTCCTACAAACATCAGCTATTGGTTTGGAGTCCATGGGATTCGATAGCTCAATGGGCTAGCAGGCCAACTATGGAATCTAAATACAATAAAGTGAACATGTGCGCTAGTGACCAACACTAGAAAAAAAGAGCATTATCCTTTTCTATGAGACGAAATGCTCAGATATTATGCAAAGGGAAAAAAACAAAAACAATAATAGTGTAGTATATCAGTGCAATGATATAATAGTGCAAAGTGCATAAATGGTACACTCACATTTCCATGAGCAATACCCTGCTCAAGATAAATAGCGTGGGTGAGCTCAGATAAGAGCAGGTAGATCTTGTAAACCAGCTCCAGAGGCAGCCCAGATATCCAGATCACAGGGGAAGGAGAAGGCAGGATTGCACAAGTAAGTATTTTAATATATAAGCAATAAAACCAACAAACAATAAGATCTTACATTAAAAAACGTTTTAAAAGTCCCAGATGCTTGTCCATAAAACCAATAGTGTTGTCTGTGCACTCCTCTCCTCTCACACAACACGTTTCCCCTCTTGTTGAGGCTTTTTCAAGTGTTCACAAGTGTGCACAAGTGTGCACAAGTGCTAGCTTACTCCATCACAGTTATTGGCGCAGTATACTGTATTGTTTGTTTATTTCAACTATGGAATCTGTTCAACTTGCAGGTCCAGGATTTAAAGGTTGACCTTTAATCCTTCTAAGATAGTGCGAGTACCCCTAAATTACCCTTCTAAGACCATAGCACATCTCAATGGACTTCTTCTCCGTTGATAGAGGACAAGGTCAAGACGTTGGCCAGTAGTGATTCTGTCGTGGCAGGGTTGGATAGGCGTTTCCGCATCTTCCAGATGCCAGTCATCATGGTGTATGATCTACATGCGTGTGTTTATGTGCTGGTACACGTGTAAAGTCCTTCTGCCTTCTCACCTCCAACAGTTTTACCTGCAAGTGCGGATGAGATGGGGGGGAGCCCGTCTACTGCGGCCCCTTCTCCAATTCGTCCTTATCCTTCTGGCCGTTTACACTGGCTTCACTCGGATTTCCGACTACAGGCATCACCCATCGGATGTGGCCGTGGGATTCCTGCAGGGGGCTGTGGTCGCCTACTGCGTGGTAAGTTGACACTTCTACTGGTGGACGTCAATATTCCATTGGATGGGTTTTATCACTTAGGTCGGAGCTCAGATATGATTCCAGACCCTTTTTACCAATGACAGTCCCACCGTCCGCTCAAAGATGGCGTCCTACGCCAGACATCAGCTAAAATACAGGCCCTGACCTTTGAGAGCTGTAAAAGGAGCATTTCCACATTTTCACTATATGTCAAATGCCCTTATTTTTACTTTAAAACAATTTAAGTTCTCCTGTAGTTTTCCACCCGAAAGAATTTCGCAGGGGGCTTCTGTATTCTGACAGCCGAGAAGGAGGGGCTTGGAGAGATAGGCAGGACAGTTGCCATAGTAACTGGAATACTTGATTCGCCATTTTTTTGGGGGGGAGAAAGGGAGAGTCGAGTACTTTTTTTTTTCTCTTTCCGGACACTATAGGCGCAACTGCTCCTTTGTGATGACGCTAATACGCTCAATCAAGTTCTAGTTACTTGCCCATTACCTGATGTGACTACAATGTTATGAGGGGCGTGTACTAAAAAAAACGCAAATATATTTTACATGCAAAACTATTTTTGCTCCTATTGCAATGTACTAAACATTTAACACTCCAATAGTACATACGTGCAAATTGCGAATAAGAACGGGCATAATTGCGAACAAAAGCAGGCAATTTTGCGAATATTTAAATTAACCCCCTAAACCCTAATTCTAACCCCCTAAACCCTAATACTAGCCCCCGACCCCTAATACTAACCCCCTAAACCCTAATACTAACCCCCGAACCCTAATACTAGCCCCCTAAACCCTAATACTAACCCCCGAACCCTAATACTAACCCCCTAAACCCTAATACTAAAATTAACCCTCTAAACCCTAATTCTAACCCCCAACCCCTAATACTAAAATCAACCCCCTAAACCCTAATACTAAAATTTTCCCCGAGCCCTAATATTAAAATTAACCCCCTAAACCCTAAATCTAACCCCCTAAACCCTAATTCTAACCACCCTTACTAAAATAAACTAAAATAGCTAAAATACTTACCTTTAGCGATGAAATGTCCCGCGATGAAATCTCCAGCGACGAGCTGTCTTGCGGTGCAGAGTCGGCGGTGATGCGGCTGCGCGGAAGCAGCCGCGACGAAGTGTCCCATCCCCTCTTTTGATAGCTCTTTGCTAAAAGCTGGTGTAATTTTCACTCGCAAATAAGAATTATTTTTCACAAAATATTCGCAAACCTCTAATCGCAATTTATTAGCGCAACCGGAAAAATGAACGCTAAATAAAAATAAACGGAAGAGGCGCAAATCAGGGGAAAACGAGCGCAAAATGTTACAAATAGTCACAAATTGCTTTTTACTCGTGTTTTACCTACTTTTTTTTCCCTCATTGCACTTGTTTAGGACATGACCCCCAATATGGCATATTTACCTTTAAAAAAAAAAATTTTGATTTTTTGTTTTTAAACATCTTATCCCCAAGATAAAATATCTCAATTATTCCTTAAATGAGTCGTTTCTAAGAGCATCTTGTAGCATTTCGTATTGAGTTGAGCATGTTGGGGTTATTATTCGCTCACAAAAGATAACATAGACAGACAGCGACACATAAACAGATACAAACTGAGAACCCCTAAAAAATCTAAACATAGATATTGTTATGATTTTTCACACGCCCATCTCCTCGGAGTCTTTGTCTTTTTCTTCGCGGTGGGGGGGGGGGTGGAAGGAAACTTTATTTAAAGAATGGAAAACCTAGACCCCGGCCGTCTCTCTCTCCCTGAGGGACCTCTATGGATTGTTAAGATGGGGAGCGGAGGGGAGGGCTGAGAGGTAGTTTTAATACGGCAGGAAGTGTGTGTATCCTGTTATACATGATACACAGGATGTGCACTGCTAGTGTTGCATATCAGCTTAGAAATGCTGGTAGCGACCAGTACTACGAAAGGGAAATAGGGTTAATTATTACATGCCCATGATATAATATATATATCATGCAAAGATTTAGTAACTGGCTTATTAATGCATGTAAGTGTGAACGCGTGAGAGGCATCACTATCAAACATTTAAAAAAAAAAAAATGGAAGCAAACCTGCCAACATCCTGGGATTGAGGCGGAGTGTCCAAAAACCGTGACTGTTTAAGCAAATCCAGGGTTGTTGGCAGCTTTGTGTGAACCCTAATTAAAATAATTGAAACCTAATTTTTATGATCTAAGGGACAGATTTATCAAGGCAAAAAAAGGTGTTATTTTTACCCAAAAAATGCTAAATTCGGGGCAAATCCAATGTTTTCCATGGTTATTACTATTATTTGAGCAATTTTTCATGAAATTGCACCAGTTTTGTCTTGATAAATACGACCCGAAGGGGATCATGTACTAAACTAGTGCAGTGGGAGGAAAAAGTAGGTAAACTTTGAGTAAGGAGCAATTTACGGTGGTAGAGGTAAGCACAGTGAAGGAGTTTAAGCATGCGTGGGATAGGCACAAGGCTATCCTAGATATAAGATAAGGCCAGGGACTAATGCAAGTATTACTTTACTGAGAGGGTAGTGGATGCATGGAATAGTCTTCCAGTAGAAGTGGTAGAGGTTAATACAGTGAAGGAGTTTAAGCATGCGTGGGATAGACACAAGGCTATCCTAGATATAAGATGGGGAACTGGGGACTAATGAAAGTATTACTTTACTGAGAGGGTAGTGGATGTATGGAATAGTCTTCCAGCGGAAGTGGTAGAGGTTAATACAGTGAAGGAGTTTAAGCATGCATGGGATAGGTATAAGGCTATCCTAGATATAAGATAAGGCCAGGGACTAATGAAAGTATTACATTACTGAGAGGGTAGTGGATGTATGGAATAGTCTTCCAGTAGAAGTGGTAGAGGTTAATACAGTGAAGGAGTTTAAGCATGCGTGGGATAGACACAAGGCTATCCTAGATATAAGATAAGGCCAGGGACTAATGAAAGTATTACATTACTGAGAGGGTAGTGGATGTATGGAATAGTCTTCCAGTAGAAGTGGTAGAGGTTAATACAGTGAAGGAGTTTAAGCATGCATGGGATAGGTATAAGGCTATCCTAGATATAAGATAAGGCCAGGGACTAATGAAAGTATTACTTTACTGAGAGGATAGTGGGTTCATGGAATAGTCTTCCAGTAGAAGTGGTAGAGGTTAATACAGTGAAGGAGTTTAAGCATGCATGGGATAGGTATAAGGCTATCCTAGATATAAGATAAGGCCAGGGACTAATGAAAGTATTACTTTACTGAGAGGGTAGTGGATGTATGGAATAGCCTTCCAGTAGAAGTGGTAGAGGTTAATACAGTGAAGGAGTTTAAGCATGGGTGGGATAGACACAAGGCTATCCTAGATATAAGATAAGGCCAGGGACTAATGAAAGTATTACTTTACTGAGAGGGTAGTGATGTATGGAATAGCCTTCCAGTAGAAGTGGTAGAGGTTAATACAGGGAAGGAGTTTAAGCATGCGTGGGATAGGTATAAGGCTATCCTAGATATAAGATAAGGCCAGGGACTAATGAAAGTATTACATTACTGAGAGGGTAGTGGATGTATGGAATAGTCTTCCAGCAGAAGTGGTAGAGGTTAATACAGTGAAGAAGTTTAAGCATGCGTGGGATAGGCACAAGGCCATCTTAGATATAAGATAGGGCCAGGAACTAATGAAAGTATTACATTACTGAGAGGGTAGTGGATATATGGAATAGTCTTCCAGTAGAAGTGGTAGAGGTTAATACAGTGAAGGAGTTTAAGCATGCATGGGATAGGCACAAGGCTATCCTAGATATAAGATAAGGCCAGGGACTAATAAAAGTATTACTTTACTGAGAGGGTAGTAGATGTATGGAATAGCTTTCCAGTAGAAGCGGTAGAGGTTAATACAGTGAGTGAGTTTAAGCATGTGTGGGATAGGTATAAGGCTATCCTAGATATAAGATAAGGCCAGGGACTAATGAAAGTATTACATTACTGAGAGGGTAGTGGATGTATGGAATAGCCTTCCAGTAGAAGTGGTAGAGGTTAATACAGTGAAGGAGTTTAAGCATGCATGAGATAGGCACAATGCTATCCTAGATATAAGATAAGGCCAGGGACTAATGAAAGTATTATATTACTGAGAGGGTAGTGGATACAGGGAATAGTCTTCCAGTAGAAGTTGTAGAGGTTAATACAGTGAAGGAGTTTAAGCATGCGTGGGGTAGGTATAAGGCTATCCTAGATATAAGATAAGGCCAGGGACTAATGAAAGTATTACATTACTGAGAGGTTAGTGGATGCATGGAATAGTCTTCCGGTAGAAGTGGTAGAGGTTAATACAGTGAAGGAGTTTAAGCATGCGTGGGATAGGTATAAGGCTCTCATAGATATAAGATAAGGCCAGGGAATAATGAAAGTATTACATTACTGAGAGGGTGGTGGATGCATGGAATAGTCTTCCAGTAGAAGTGGTAGAGGTTAATACAGTAAAGGAGTTTAAGCATGCATGGGATAGGTATAAGGCTATCCTAGATATAACATGGGGAACTGGGAACTAATGAAAGTATTACTTTACTGAGAGGGTAGTGGATGCATGGAGTAGTCTTCCAGTAGAAGTGGTAGAGGTTAATACAGTGAAGGAGTTTAAGCATGCGTGGGATAGGTATAAGGCTCTCATAGATATAAGATAAGGCCAGTGAATAATGAAAGTATTACATTACTGAGAGGGTGGTGGATGCATGGAATAGTCTTCCAGTAGAAGTGGTAGAGGTTAATACAGTAAAGGAGTTTAAGCATGCATGGGATAGGTATAAGGCTATCCTAGATATAACATGGGGAACTGGGAACTAATGAAAGTATTACTTTACTGAGAGGGTAGTGGATGCATGGAGTAGTCTTCCAGTAGAAGTGGTAGAGGTTAATACAGTGAAGGAGTTTAAGCATGCGTGGGATAGGTATAAGGCTCTCATAGATATAAGATAAGGCCAGGGAATAATGAAAGTATTACATTACTGAGAGGGTGGTGGATGCATGGAATAGTCTTCCAGTAGAAGTGGTAGAGGTTAATACAGTAAAGGAGTTTAAGCATGCATGGGATAGGTATAAGGCTATCCTAGATATAACATGGGGAACTGGGAACTAATGAAAGTATTACTTTACTGAGAGGGTAGTGGATGCATGGAATAGTCTTCCGGTAGAAGTGGTAGAGGTTAATACAGTGAAGGAGTTTAAGCATGCGTGGGATAGGTATAAGGCTATCCTAGATATAAGATAGGGAACTGGGGACTAATGAAAGTATTACATTACTGAGAGTGTAGTGGATGTATGGAATAGCCTTCCAGTAGAAGTGGTAGAGGTAAACACAGTGAAGGAGTTTAAGCATGCGTGGGATAGGCACAAGGCTATCCTAGATATAAGATAGGGAACTGGGGACTAATAAAAGTTTTCAGAAAATTGGGCAGACTAGATGGACCGAATGGTTCTTATCTGCCGACATATTCTATGTTTCTAATTTGCGAATATTTGTAACATTTTGCGCCCCCCCCCCATTTTGCGCCTTTTTTCGGTTGTGCTAATATATTGCGATTATATTTGGGCACACTGTAGACTTTTGCGAATATTTTGGGAAATATAATTCTCGTTTTGGCTAATAAAAAAAGGAATAAAAAATATTCGCAAACACGCCTGTTTGTATTTGCAAATATGCCCATTTTTATTCACAATTTGCTCATATTTACTATTTGGGTGTTAAATGTTCAGCACGTTGCTATAGGAGCAAAGTGCAAAAATAGTTTTACACAAAAAATATATTCCCTTTTTATTTTGTACATGCCTCTCTAGATGTATTACATTAAGCTTAACGTTTGGTGGAGTACACTGCACTCACCCATACCTATTTTTATTTGTTTGCATGCATATCTCAGCAATTAAAAAAATGTATTATAAAAATAGCATGTACTACCTATTTCCTGAACTGAGGGTACGTGACAGTGGGAGCAGCTTGGATGGTTCTTAGAAGATCCATATTGCAAGAAGGAGGATTCATCTCCAGAAAAAAAAAAATATATATATATATTATTGCACTATTGCATTTTTTTTTTTTTTTTAATTAAATGTAATATTTATTAATTTGTTTCCTTTTTTTCACACTGTAGATTCTCAATAACAAACAGATAGGCTTTTGCTGGTTTTGTAGCTAAAATAAATATATTATTATAATTCTAAAATGTTCTCTTTTTATTTTTATATATATATATAGGCTTTTCATGTGTCCGATATGTTTAAGCAGAAGAGCTTGCAATCAGCTCCCATCGTCCCTCAGGCAGAAAGCCCGGAGACCTTCACTAACTGTTAGACATTAGAGACAGCTGAGGAGAGAGAAAGAGAGGGCCGTGGAGAGTGGGGTCTTAAAAAAAAAAAAAAAAAAAAAAAGACGGACTAAATGGACTCCTCTAGCACCGCCTGTGAGGACATGTGGTTGTGGATGAATAATGATTTTGCATCCGATATGCCAATATACAGAGCAATCACGATAACTGATTGAAGGACTAACGTGATAGAGAATGGTGGTCTTGTGGACAGTCGGTTGCCACAGCTGTGGACTGCTCTTTAACTTCTACACTATGAACCTTTCTGAAGGACTAAAAACATTGCCAGCTGAGCTGCTCTCTTTAAATCCATCATGGTGCAGTGCACGTGGATACAGAAAAATGAAAACCCAACATATCAGTATACGTTATTGGACATTAAAGGCAATCAGCATATAAATCTGGAGGGGAAAAAAAGCCCTCGTGGGTGGAGCATGGTTGAGCACAGGTGGGTGGTGCTGTTACTAAGCCCCACCCATGCTTACTCCTGTAGTGACTCAAAAACAAGTTATATTGTTGCCAACTGCCCCTCCATTGTGGTGGTCTAGCTGATTAATGTTTCAGAGATTGATTAATGAAACATACATTCATTTATTACTACAAACACAATACATATTTAGTTATTTATCTAAAACCATAAAGGCATTTTTTTTAATCTAATTTATATATAAAACTCATGACATGAGGCCATTTCACTTACAACTTTTAAAAGTACTGTATTCCCAAAAAAAAAAAAAAAAGAACTCTTCCTATACTTTAACAACTGCATATAAAGTATAATAGAGGTACTGCTGTTGCCATAACAACAGTCCTGCCCGTGTTCCCAAGCCTTCCTTATATGGATGTTGCTGAATTTAGAAGCCCCGCTCAAAATGATGTTCAATGCAAAACTACAGTAGAACTGTAAATTGTTTTAAAAGTCAAAATACGTGAATTTCACATATAGTACACACATGTAACCACATACAGACAATATGTTAGGGGGAAATGCCCCTTTTTAAAAAAAAAAAACCCCAAAAAAACAAGGTCAAGCCATTTCTATGCTTTGGAAGGAATTTAATCCACCATTGTTTGTAAAAAAAAAAAAACAAAAAAAAAAAACACTTTAGGGGGAAAAACACATTTAGGCTTATCAAGGTCCAGTGTTGAGATAGCAGAAACTGCAGGCCAGTTTAAATTTTTTTTTTTAACAAAAATGAAAATAGAAGGTGTTGGTATAATCATGTTGACATGATAGATTTTTCTGATTATAGTGCCAAGGGTTTTGTCAATACACATTTAACATAATTCAGTGAGTCATTCTGTTCTTTGGTTTATTTTGTGTGCATTTGGAGGGGGCGAGAGAGTGTTTAAGGTTACGATGTTACCCTACATCACTCAGCGTGCCAGAGTTTGTCTGCGTGTGCAGGGATACACGCAGGAACACGCACCAGAGCGCCAGATTCCAGCTCCTAGGCGAAGGAGAGTTATGAGAAAATGATAAGATTCAGTCAAAAAAAAAAAAAAGCTGCCCGATTTACACCAGTATCATCTAAACACTGTTCTTACTGCGCAATGTACAGAATAAAAAATGGTGGGAAATGATCTATACATTATATTAGCAAAACTGCTAGCAAATGTCTGAATTAGGAGAAAAATGTGTTTTAAATGTGTCTTGTGGAGTCTCCGGCTTATGACATCACCTGCGGCACGGTATGCAAATGACACATTTCCCATTGAAAAGCAGTTAATTTGCATACCGTCCCACAGGTGATGTCATAAGCAGGAGACTCAACAGAGCCAATTTAAAACACACTTTTCTCCCAGTTTAGGCATTTTCTAAATATTTTTAATATTTTCTGTTTATTCTCTCCATTCACAGTAAAAACAATGTTTTGGTGATACAGTCCCTTTAATTATCAACTTGTTACTTTTCCAGTTCCAACTGTGATGCCCCCCCCCCCCCCCCCAAGAAAAATCTTTTTCGTTAAGTACAGCATCCTATATAGTAAAAAAAGGAAACAGATCTCGCTAATCGTTTTTTTCCCCCTACCTTCTAAAAACTGCACATAGAGAGTTCCTGAGGTTGCCACAGCAACAGGCCTGCCTATCTCTATCCTGCTTTCTTATTGCATGTCTCTGAATTTAGAGGGCCCGGAGAAATTATTTTTAATATAAAACGTATAACTTTAAAATAGTTTTAAAGTAAAAATAAGTGCTTTTCACATACATACTGAACACGTGTAAAACAAACAGAAAGTAAGCTAGGAGCTCCCGCCCCTTTAAAGAGGCAGTACTTCTATAAAAAATATTTTTTCCAGACTTGAATAGATTACACTGTCCCCTGTAACGGACAGATTACATTTTACACGCGCTCTTACTTATTGTTTGTAATATTAATTTTTGTGGGACAGATAAAAATAGTACGTACACATTACTCATCCAGCTGGAGATCTGCCTGAGGCTTCAGTGCTCAGTTTGCTAAATATATTTTTTCTCTCTCTCTCTCTCTCTCTCTGTAGAGTGTTCAGTATTTTTTTACTGTCAGCCCGCCGCAGGTTCACCCTCTCTGTGGCCCTCAACTCGCCACAAGTTCTCTGTCTCTTCCGCCCTCATCCAAGGGGAGATTCCATTTCTCAACCCGCCAGAGCCTGTATGCCTCTGTCGAGCTCTGTCGAGCTCTGTAGAGCGGAAAAAAGGCATACGGCCGGTGAAATACCAACTAGGTATAACTTGGGGGGTTATGTCTAAAAAGGGGTTGCACATGCGGATTAGGATTGCCACTCAGCAAGTTTATAAAGGCATTAGCATGGCCAGTAGGTTGATGAAGAAAAGGTGGCAACCCTATAGCGCCAAATAGTGGCGCCAATGAGTAATTATTTTGTGGTGCCATGTGTACAGGTCTCTTCGAGCCAATCCTATGCGTACAGATTCGAGTGCATTTTAGCGCCACAGAGGCTCAATGGCCCGTAAAACAATCGCCATGATACACAGAAAAATAATGGTGCATCAAACTGCCTCTTGATCCAAGGAGAAATCGGATTGCCTTATACAGTCAAGAAGGAAAAGCAAAGTGGAAAAATTCTGGAATACCTTCCTTAGGTTACATAGTTACATAGGGGGTCATGTACTGAACAAGTGCAGTGGGGAAAAAGTAGGTAAAACATGAGTAAGGAGCAATTTGCGACTATTTGTAACATTTTGCGCTTGTTTTCCCTTGTTGGCGCCTCTTCCGTTTTTTTTTTATTTAGCGTGCATTTTTCCGGTTGCGCTAATAAATTGCGATTAGATTGGCGCGCGCTAAAGAGTTTTGCGAATATTTTGTGAAAAATAATTCTTATTTGCGTGTGAGAATTACACCGGCTTTTAGCAAAGTGCTATCAAAGGAGATAGAAAAAAAAATATTCGTAAAATTGCCTGCTTATATTCGCAATTAGGCCCGTTTTTATTCGCAGTTTGCCCGTATGTACCATTGGAGTGTTCAATGTTTAGTACATTGCAATAGGAGCAAAAATAGTTTTGCACGTAAAATATATTTGCGTTTTTTTAGTACACGCCCCTCATAGTAGTTTAGGTTGAAAAAAGACCTGCGTCCATCAAGTTCAACCCTTCTCCTATCCCATGTTTGCCGCTGTTGATCCAAAAGAAGGCCAATAAAAACCCCTTCAGCAATTTCGAATTCTGCTTTCAATAGGGGGAAAAAAATCCTTCTTGACTCCAAACGGCAATCGGATTTCTCCTTGGATCAACAAGCAGTAAATAAATATTACTGCCTATACCAACATGCATAGCCCTCTATGCTCCGGCTCATTAAAACAGTATCCAGGCCGCTTTTAAAGGCAACTAAGGTATTTGGTAGAAGGGTTGAACTTGATGGACTTCGGTCTTTTGTTTCAAGCTAACTCACTATGTTACTATAAAAGCAATATGGGTAACCTCAGGCCCCTCCAGCATTGTGGCATGTTCACAATTTAGGGAATGTCCCAAATCTCCCAGTGGTCTTTGCAGCTGAGGATTGACAGGGGCAGATGTAGGGGTTTGTGGGTATATTTTTATTCTCACTACACGTATGTAAAAACCTTTACATGGATCAGACATTCTTGACAGGACTGCCAAGGTTGTGTCTCTATTTTTAGGATGGTTTTCGAGTGTGCAACATCCCATTTCCTTTATTTGTTTTTAATAGTTTTTAATAAATGTTCTGGCGGCTTCACATACGTATATATATTATATTAAAGTTCCTGTTTTCGGGGTATAGGTTTCCCTAGTGCTAGAAAAGAGAGGGAACAAACTGACTTATCCAATCCCTACTGTGGTCTGTCTTGAAGGAGAAAACAAAATGACAAAAAAAATAGTTTAATTGAAAGATTGTGTAGACATTTTAAATGGAAATCCCTTAAAGGACAACTGTAGCAAAATATTAAGTTTCTATTTTATATAGAAATGCTTTAATGAAAGAATACAAATAAAGTACCTTATTGAGCCATCTTTACCCCATATAGCTCTACCAGGAGGCAGCCATCTTGTTTAGAATCTTGGGTCAGATCTTTGCTCATCTGAACCAAGGTGAGTGAAGATCTGACCCAAGATTCTAAACAAGATGTCTGCCCCCTGAGAGAACAATATGGAGGAAAGATTCTAACCAACATGTCTGCCCCCTGAGAGAACTAGATGGAGTAAAGATTCTAACAAACATGTCTGCCCCTGAGAGAACTATATGGAGTAAAGATTCTAACCAACATGTCTGCCCCCTGAGAGAACGATATGGAGTAAAGATTCTAAACAACATGTCTGCCCCTGAGAGAACTATATGGAGTAAAGATTCTAAACAACATGTCTGCCCCCTGAGAGAACTATATGGAGTAAAAATTCTAAACAACATATCTGCCCCCTGAGAGAACTATATGGAGTAAAGATTCTAAACAACATGTCTGCCCCCAGAGAGAACTATATGGAGTAAAGATTCTAAACAACATGTCTGCCTCTGAGAGAACTATATGGAGTAAAGATTCTAAACAACATGTCTGCCCCTGAGAGAACTATATGGAGTAAAGAAGACTCAATAAATACATTTATTTGTATTCTTTCATTAAAGATTTCCTTTATAAATCATTTATACTTGATACAGTCTCTCAATTAAACATAAGTTTTGTTTTGCTCCATCAGGGGGCTAACATGTCAGATTTTCATTCATCTGACCCAAGATTCTAAACAGCATGTCTGCCCCCTGACAGAGCTACATGCAGCAAAGAGGGCCTTTATTTGTATTCTTTCATTAAAGCATTTCTATACGACACTCCTACATTTGATGCCATCTTTCTAGTGAACCATCTTGTTTTCTTTTAGGAAAGAATACAAAAAAAAAGTGCTTCATTGAGCCATCTTTGTATACTTTTGTTAGTGGGAGGACAAGTTGTTTCGAATGCAAGGCCTGATTTTGCTACAGCTAGCAAGAAAAACCATCAGCGTGTTCCAGCCTCAGCTGTGAGGCAGAGTCGAGAGTATACTGGCATGTATCTTGAAAGATACATGTCAGGTCTGCTAGGGAGCAGGAGGATTCATTTTTTTAACCATTGTTTCTTCCAAGGAAGCAAGGGTTAAAACAAAAAAAAAATGTTTAATTATCCTTTAACTATGCATGTGGTGTCTCAGCCCTCTCAAACAAAAATGTCCCTTTTTTTCACCACAAATATTGTATTAATTTTTTTTGACTTAGATAGTTATGATTCTCTAGAGGGGATTTCTACATCAAACCACTGGCAGTTTGAAGTTACTCATGAATGGTTTTGACTTCATTTTACAAGAAGAACAGAATCTATCACCTAAATAAAACGCCAAACTTGCTAACAACTGTGAATTTGTTAGCAAGTCTTAAAATTTAAATGTAACTCAGTGTGTTAACAACATAAAAGACAACTGCCAGCAAAAAAATTCATAAAAATGTAACACGTTTAATGGAAAGACTGTGCCAAGTGTAAACATTTTAAATAATAAAATAACAAAGTGTCTTATTGCTCTGTAAAGTACCATACGGGGGCAGACATGTTGTTGAGAATCTTTTTTTAAAGGACAACTGTAGCACAAAAATGAAGTTGTGTTTATTTAAAGGATATAGACATTCTTTAATGGAATAATACAAATAAAGTACCTTATTAAGCCATCTTTACTCCATATAACTCTACCAGGAGGCAGCCGTCTTGTTTAGAATCTTTTGTCAGATCTTTGTTCATCTGAACCAAGGTGAGTGAAGATCTGACCCAAGATTCTAAACAATATGTCTGCCCCCTGAGAGAACGATATGGAGTAAAGATTCTAACCAACATGTCTGCCCCCTGAGAGAACTATATGGAGTAAAGATTCTAACCAACATGTCTGCCCCCTAAGAGAACTATACGGAGTAAAGAAGGATTAATAAGGAACTCTATTTGTTTATTTGTTTTCGTTATAAATAATTTACACTTGATACAAACTTTCAACTAAACATAAGTACAGTTTTTTGCTATACATATTATGAGCACCCCTTCCAGGACCCTACTGCTCATCCCTGGCTTGGGGGTGTCATCTGTTACCTGGGGGCCACACGCTAATAGAGCTGGTGCCAGTTTGCACCAAGAATATAAATAAGTTATTGCTTTTCTTCACCTCCCAATGGCACAGCATTTTCTTCTGACACCCAGGGAGGACAGCCCCCTTAACCTCTGGCTGATTTGTCACTGGACACAGGGCATCTTTAAGAGAAAAGTCATGTCAAGGTGTTTTCTTCTATTAAGAGATGGTCTGGGAGCATTCTCTCCATCCACATAAATCCCATAGATTTATTGGAAGTTAACAGTACTAACAATACTAAAACCAGCCATCCGACTGCTCACATAGCCCACAGAACACTCCGAACATCATATCCAGGGTAGTTCTTGAGGGCCAACAACCTTTTCCCTCCTCTACGTGGCAGTTACACAGCCTCTCATTGGAGGCAGGGCCACACCAGCGGGGGACATACTAATAACAGGAATATACCATTACGTGTGCAGACAATGAACAGGACACAACTCTGTATTAGCCTGGCGACAATAAAGGGGACATTGTGCATTTTACCAGAGATGAGCTACATAATTTAACTTTTAATGCACAATTGCACATATATTTACTAGCACTTTAAAGAGCGGTCAACGGTTTCTACAGTAATCTGCAAAAATGTGTTACCACTTGTTTCTCGGTATCGGATCCTATGTGAACCGACCCCCCCCCCCCCCACCCGCCAAGCAAACAGACAAAAAACTTGACTCTGGGTTATTTGTGGCTTCAACATATCGCTTCGAACAGCAATATACAAATGAAAAACCAGAACCACAGGATGTTTTTCATGTATGTCAGACATACAACACATTAAAGAGACTGTCTGGTGCTCAAAATACATCTTCAAAATATTAATGCATATTAATGTGCTTTCAGTGTACTTTAAAATGCATGTTTTACATTTGGCATTGCTTAAAATTGAAACTGCATAAATTGTGAAATGACAGCAGTTTGCAAGAAACCAGGACTGCCCACAGTAGCTGAGTAAAAGTAATTTCGTTTTTTTTTTTGAGGCAGGAAATAAATGAGAATACTTTCATTAAAATGAATGGACTATCCTGTCTCTCTAGGGATGTCATCAGACAATATCTTGCACTGTTAAGAGATCCAGCAAGTCTATTACAGACCACAGAGTGTATTCTATTCCAGCAGCACAGGAAGTGAATAAATGACTAAGTGACTAAAAACGTTATATACTCAGTGTCTATATAATCAGTTCTGCTGCACCTGCAGTAAACATGCAGAGTAATCACTGGGAAGGGCTTGAGTCAAATATTAAAAATGTGATTTATACAGAATGTCTGCATCAAATCACACAGGGATAAAAGCCTCTGCATTATACAAGCAGTGATCTTCATCTTGCACCAAAGTGAGTTTGGGGACTAGACTGTCCACTAGACTGTCCCTTTAATAACAGAAGATATAAATTACAAGTATTGTGGCTAATTGTGCCGTGCTGCCCTGCAGACAAGTGAGAAATGCAACGGCCCACAGCGTATCGCTGCCGGTAGCAAATGTGTCAGGAAAGCTAAACAAACAACATAAACAGTAAGTATTCAGTATTTACCTCTCACCCCAAACATGGTGAAACCATTATACTGTTGGGTCTAGGACACTTCTTCGCCGCATCTTCATCGCTGACAGTTCAGCGCGGCAGTTAGAACGCAAACTGTCAGCAATGAAGTATAATGCGGCCATTTCACCGCGGCTGCAGCTATGTAAGAGCTGACAGTTCAGCGCTGAACTGTCAGCTCTTACAAATGTAAAAGTAAAACTAAAATAACCCCCCTAATAAATGATTCCCCCCCCAATAGTAACACTAAACACTAAACCCCAATACTAACACTAAACTTAACCCCAATACTAAAATGAACCCCCTAAACCCTAATACTAACCCCGACCCCTAATACTAAAGTTAACCCCCTAAACCCCAATACTAACCCTAATACTAACCCTAATACTAACCCCCGACCCCTAATACTAAAGTTAACCCCCTAAACCCCAATACTAACCCTAATACTAACCCTAATACTAACCCCCGACCCCTAATACTAACCCTAATACTAACCCCCGACCCCTAATACTAAAGTTAACCCCCTAAACCCTAATACTAACCCTAATACTAACCCCCGACCCCTAATAGTAAAATTAACCCCTAACACTAAACACTAAACCTAATTCTAACCCCCTAAACCCTAATTCTAAACCAACTAAAATCGGTAAAATACTTACCTTTAGCGATGAAATGTCCCGCGATGAAATCTCCAGCGACGATCTGTCTTGTGCTGTAGAGTCGGCGGTGAAGCAGCTGCGCGGAAGCAGCCGCGATTAAGTGTCCCATCCCCTATACTGTTTAGGATTCCTGAACCTCCTAGAACAATAAACATTAATAGAACATCTAGTTGATAATATTTCGGTGAATCAGTGGTTGAGGGGAGGACTCACTGTGGTCGCAGAACGATAAATGTCTAGCCTTTTCAACTTTGGTAGAGAGAAGCCAGGTGAAAAATGTAAGAAGCTATTTGGATTCTTGTTTATATCCAGCACCTCAAGAGAGAGTGGGACCCTTAAAGTTTCTCTTTAGTTCCGAAATAGTCCCTAGAGTTCTAAACAAGGCCAAAGATATCCTACATCCATTCTCCAATAACGGCATTGGAGCTGCTGCTTCCTGGGGAAAAGATCTTAATTTTAAAAATCTCGGTAGATGAGTGGGTTTCATCCCTAACAAAGGTTAAGAGAAATATCCATTGCTCAAATTTGGTGGAGAATCAGTACAAATTGGTCAACAGATGGTCTCTGGTTCCGAATAGACTGGCTAACATGTACTCTGATTATCCAGCTAATTGTTGGAGATGTGGATTGAGAGGAAGGGGGGTATACCTCCCTGTTTGGTGGGGATGCTTGGCGGTAAGAGAGATGTGGATATGGGCTTTCGACTTGTTTTATCTTCTGTCGGGAGAAACAATGCTGGCTCAGCCAGAAGTTGCTCTACTACACCTTACAATGAAGTCAATTGTTTCCTCCCTCCAACCTCTGGCGATTCATTGTTTAGCGGCCGCAAAAATTATTATCACCCGTGACTGGAAATACAGTCTTCCGTATTGCAAGAGACATTGGACGAATCAATTAAAACATCAGTTGTATATGGAGAGAGAATTGGGTTGGTCCAATGAGCTCTCCAGATATAAATGCGCCCTACACGGCAATTAGCTAAACAAACTGGAGACCCCAACTACGACTTGATTCTCCTTCCTAGCTGACGGAGTTGGGCAACTAGATTTGTATTGTACATTTCTAATCAAATATAGGACCGGAGGAGGGGAATAAGTAGAGGGTAAGGATTGTAGGGAATCTAAGTCTATAGAGATTCCCTAGTCCCCTGGATATTTTGCTAAGCTCTGGACATTGCCCAGTTAGGTAATGTAATTGGGACTGTGATGGATCTCTTGCCCTGTCTGTTTCTCCCAATCCATAATGATGTTCCTATGTATTTGTTTTGTTTGTTTTTAGTGTTTCTGCTGGTTCATCCCAGCTATACTGGTGAATAATATGTATAGTGCAGGTGTGGGGACACCTAAGAGGGATTTCTCTTCTTTTTTTTCCCCCCTTTTCGAAGGACGAAATAAGAACAAGGAAGGAAGAATTTGGAGAGGGAGGTGGAGGGATAATTGAGTAGGGAGATAAAAGAAGGTACAATAGGGTCTCCAAGTACATCCTATGTTAAATCCTAAGCTTAAAAGTCTTTGTAAACCTATTCCCCCTCTCCACATCTATTTTGGGCCTTTTTTTTTATATGTGTTTCTATATTTGTACTGTATGATATTTAACTAACTATGCTGTTTGAACTGTCTTTTTATACACGATAAAAATAAAAGAATATTTAATGGGGAAAAAAAAAATTAAATAATCATTGCACCCTTAGGACAGTGGGGCGGGCTGCTCCCGCATCCAGTAGCAAGCTGCGGGATATACCATGTTACCAGCCAGGAATTGGTTGGAATTAATCCTTAGGTTTCTAAAGATTCCACATCCACGTCAACAGAACCCAGTGGTTTTTGTCCGTCGCCCACAGTGACGACAGACCAGAAAGCGAAGAGCCAAACTAAGAACACTCCTCAGCATTGGGTCAGCTGGGTAAGAGGAATCACAGGCACCAAGCTAGTCAGGACTCTGGGGTCAGTTCAGACGTGCGCACCCTGCGTCAACGTTACTGCATAGCCTTCAAGGGACTGTATCACCTGAATATGGTTTTTACCTTGAATGTAGAGCATAAAGAAATTACCGAAAATGATTGTGACAGAACCCAACGTCACTGGGATTCTTGGGCAGAAATAATGGCCTGCCTCCTACCTATAGATTATGGGCCCTGGCTTTGAAAAGGGGTCCTGTTTTGGATATTGGTTCATGTCCAATGCACAGTTCTGAGGGAAAACACTGACGGATATTTTACTCCCTCATCCATTGTTCTGTGTTAATTGAATTTACTGTTAAAGTAATTATGATGTGTTATTGTATATCTGTAGCAGGTATGGTTAATTGCTGTTTAGTTCCTGTTTGGTTGTATGTTAATATGTGGGTTGAGTAATGTTAACTTGATTATGTCTGTATATAAGACTCTGTTGCTTTTCAAATAAATGTTCATTTCTGTTCTACTCCTGTACTGGTGCAGCTACCTACAACACTGGTCCTGTCAGGTGAATTAGAGCAGCTACATACAACACTGGTTCTGTCAGGTGAATTAGAGCAGCTGCCTACAACACTGGTTCTATCAGGTGAATTAGAGCAGCTACCTACAACACTGGTCCTGTCTGGTGAATTAGAGCAGCTGCCTACAGCACTGGTTCTGTCTGGTGAATTAGAGCAGCTGCCTACAACACTGGTTCTATCAGGTGAATTAGAGCAGCTACCTACAACACTGGTCCTGTCTGATGAATTAGAGCAGCTGCCTACAGCACTGGTTCTGTCTGGTGAATTAGAGCAGCTGCCTACAACACTGGTTCTGTCAGGTGAATTAGAGCAGCTGCCTACAACACTGGTTCTGTCAGGTGAATTAGAGCAGCTGCCTAGAACACTGGTTCTGTCAGGTGAATTAGAGCAGCTGCCAACAACACTGGTCCTGTCTGGTGAATTAGAGCAGCTGCCAACAACACTGGTCCTGTCTGGTGAATTAGAGCAGCTACCTACAACACTGGTCCTGTCTGGTGAATTAGAGACGCTGCCTACAACACTGGTCCTGTCTGGTGAATTAGAGCAGCTACCTACAACACTGGTTCTGTCAGGTGAATTAGAGCAGCTACCTACAACACTGGTCCTGTCTGGTGAATTAGAGCAGCTACCTACAACACTGGTTCTGTCAGGTGAATTAGAGCAGCTACCTACAACACTGGTCCTGTCTGGTGAATTAGAGTACCTGCCTACAACACTGGTTCTGTCAGGTGAATTAGAGCAGCTGCCTACAACACTGGTTCTGTCAGGTGAATTAGAGCAGCTACCTACAACACTGGTTCTGTCTGGTGGCTTGATGTGGCCATCGACGCAAGGAAGCAGAACTTTGACGGGGGTACCCAGCTTGGGTACCGGGGGTCAGGTCACAATGATCTATACACTGTATTAGCAAAACTGCAAGTAAATGCCTAAATTAGGAGGAAAATGTGTCTGTGGCGTCTGCTGCTTATGACATCACCTGTGGCACGGTATGCAAATTACCCCTTTCCTATTAAAAATAAGTTAACTTGCATACAGTGCCATAGGTGATGTCATAAGCAAGAAACTCCACAGACACATTCAAAACACATTTTTATCCTAATTTAGACATTTACTTACAATTCTGCCAACACAATGTATAGATGACTTTCTATCATTTTCTGTTGTCTACATTCCCGTTATTGGGATTCTTGGGGAGAAATAATGGCTTGCCTCCTACCTATAGATTATGGGCCCTGGCATTGAAAAGGGGTTCTGTTTTGGATATTGGTTCATGTCCAATGCATAGTTCTGAGGGAAAACACTCTGAAGGATTGCAGGGGAGTCAGGGACAATGAGGGATATTTTACTCCCTCATCCATTGTTCTGTGTTAATTGAATTTACTGTTAAAGTAATTATGATGTGTTATTGTATATCTGTAGCAGGTCTGGTTAATTGCTGTTTAGTTTCTGTTTGGTTGTATGTTAATATGTGGGTTGAGTTATGTTAACTTGATTATGTCTGGTATATAAGACTCTGTTGCTTTTCAAATAAATGTTCATTTCTGTTCTACTCCTGTACTGGTGCAGCTACCTACAACACTGGTCCTGTCAGGTGAATTAGAGTAGCTACATACAACACTGGTTCTGTCAGGTGAATTAGAGCAGCTACCTACAACACTGGTCCTGTCAGGTGAATTAGAGTAGCTACATACAACACTGGTTCTGTCAGGTGAATTAGAGCAGCTACCTACAACACTGGTTCTGTCAGGTAAATTAGAGCAGCTACCTACAACACTGGTTCTGTCAGGTGAATTAGAGCAGCTGCCTACAACACTGGTTCTGTCAGGTGAATTAGAGCAGCTGCCTACAACACTGGTCCTGTCTGGTGAATTAGAGCAGCTACCTACAACGCTGGTTCTGTCTGGTGAATTAGAGCAGCTGCCTACAACACTGGTTCTGTCAGGTGAATTAGAGCAGCTGCCAACAACACTGGTCCTGTCTGGTGAATTAGAGCAGCTACCTACAACACTAGTCCTGTCTGGTGAATTAGAGCAGCTGCCAACAACACTGGTCCTGTCTGGTGAATTAGAGTAGCTGCCTACAACACTGGTTCTGTCAGGTGAATTAGAGCAGCTACCTACACCACCAGTTCGGTCAGGTGAATTAGAGCAGCTACCTACAACACTGGT
The DNA here is from genome assembly GCA_036172795.1 of Pelodytes ibericus. Classification (NCBI taxonomy): domain Eukaryota; kingdom Metazoa; phylum Chordata; class Amphibia; order Anura; family Pelodytidae; genus Pelodytes; species Pelodytes ibericus. The sequence continues at coordinate 215,429,908 of CM069858.1, read as the reverse complement.
TCTGTCAGGTGAATTAGAGTACCTGCCTAGAACACTGGTTCTGTCAGGTGAATTAGAGCAGCTGCCTACAACACTGGTCCTGTCTGGTAAATTAGAGTACCTGCCTACAACACTGGTTCTGTCAGGTAAATTAGAGCAGCTACCTACAACACTGTCTGTCTGGTGGCTTGAGGTGGCTATCGAAGCAAGGAAGCAGAACTTTGATGGGGGTACCCAGCCTGGGTACCAGGGGGTTCCATCACAATGATCTATTCACTGTTTTAGCAAAACTGCAAGTAAATGCCTAAATTAGGAGAAACATGTGTCTGTGGAGTCTGCTGCTTATGACATCATCTGTAGCACGGTATGCAAATGACCCCTTTCCTATTAAAAAGCAGTTCATGCCATAGGTGATGTCATAAGCAAGAGACTCCACAGACACATTCAAAACACATTTGTATCCTAATTTAGGCATTTACTTACAATTCTGCTAACCCAATGTATAGATCATTTTCTGTTGTCTACATTCACAGTAGAACCAATATTCAGGTGATTTGTTATTTATATTGCGAATGGATTAATAAAGATATTCATTTTGGAGCGGTTTGCCATTGCATTACAAACATGCCTTACATTCTTACATGCTTGGGGAGACTTCAGCTTAGTCCAGGGGAACAGACTGCCCCGGATGGCTCCACTAGAACTGAGAAAGTGATATAGGGCTCTCTACCGCCTCCCACTTGGCTGATGCCCCCAGCACTGCGGGGTTAGGAGTTACACATTCTTTTCTCACCCACACAACAAACATACTCGAATAGACATGTTTCACGTATCACAGGAGATAATTCCTTACATTTTTACATGTATCATTTTGATTGATTGGGGTAAAAAAAAAAAAATGGATATTATGCACCTGCCCCTCCGTAATGGAACAAACCCAGTATGTTTATATTACCCGTAGTAGCTGTCTGTTTGCATACTGTGCCACAGATTGATGTCATAAAAAAAGAAAACACAGCCGTTTGCTTTAAAAGCCCATTTCCCACTTGATCTATGCATTGGCTTGTGAATTTAGACTCATGCAATGCATCTTGAGTTTTTATTCCCACTGCAAACCAGTGTTGATTTTGTCGATTAAACATTTTCATCATACTTTATCTCAGATGCATGTTTTCAGTGACTAAAACAAAATAATTACTAAATAAAAAAACAAAGTTAATGGGACTAAAACTATGACAACAATCCATTGTAATTTTGTGACTTACATGTGACGGAGGGACTATTGCAGTTACCTATTTGGACTTCTGGTTCCAATGGAAAGCCCAGTCCCCTGACCCTATCTGCAGCTGGATTGGCTGAGACACAGGCTCCATGTGCCTGTCTGCCCCCTGGAACAATGCCCTGCAAACTGCAGAGGATGTGGATACTCCTCCATCTGATTCACCTGGTACTGTCACGTGTTTCCCCTCCCATCTCCCCAGCAAGCTAACTTAACACTATGTAACAGCCAGGGCCCATGGAAGGATTTTTTGATACACAAGCGAAAGTGCTTTTTGGTGCCCCCCCCCTCCCCCCAATCCCATGACTCTCCCCATATCCCTTATCTATCATCCCTCTACCCTTATCTCTTTCCCTTCCCCACATCTATGTCCCCTCATCTGTTCTCTCCCCCATCTGTTCTCTCCCTCTCCCCCATCTGTTTCCCTTCCCCACATCTATGTTCTCCCCCATCATCTGTTATCTCCTTCTCTCCCATCTGTTCTCTCCTCCATCTGTTCGCTCCCTCTCCCCATCTGTTCTCAACCTCTCCTACCCCATCTCTGTTCTTTCCCCCTCCTACCCCCATCTCTGTTCTCTCCCCCTCTTCCTCTCCCCCATTTCTGTTTTCTCCCCCTCCACTGTTCTCTCCCCTGTTCTCTTTCTCCCCCCTCCCCCAATGGAAGGATATGCCAGTATTATTTGCCATTAATAGACCCCAGCAAATTTGCCCAATAATATGCCAGTATTATTTGCCATTAATAAGCCACAGCCAATTTGCCCAATAATATGCCAGTATTATTTGCCATTAATAAGCCACAACCAATTTGCCCAATATTATGCCAGTATTAGCCATTTAATATGCCCCTGCCAACTTGCCCATTATTATCCCAGTATTATTTGCCATTTAATATGCCCCTGCAAATTTGCTTAATATTATGCCAGAATTATTTGCCATGTAATATGCCCCTGCCAATTTGCCCAATATTATGCCAGAATTATTTGCAATTTAATATGCCCCGTGCCAATTTGCCCAATAATATGCCAGTATTTGCCATTTAATATGCCCCTTCCAATTATACTCACCTATTTCCCTGGTGGCTAGTGGCAGGCAGCATGGTGTCCTCCATGATGCCTGTTCGGCTGACCGGCGGTTGTGCAGAGAGGTCACATGACCGGCGCGTGTATGACATCAGAGCACTGGTCGCGTGACCTGTCGGCACTTCCCTGTCACACTGCACGGGGAGCCGAACAGGCAGCACGGAGGTTTCTCTATGCTGCTTGTTCGGCTCCCCGTGCAGCCTGGTAGGCAGAGCGATGGTGAGGGGGGATCTTCTGATCTCCTCTCACCTCTGTCTCTGCCGGCAAGAGCGCTTGCATTTTTTTTTTTAAGTGCATTTTTTTCCCCTCAGGGCTGGCGCCCCCATCACTGTGTAACCCTAATGCGGCCGTCTGAGCAGCCTTACGGTGGCGCCGGCCCTGGTAACAGCCTTCTCAGACCTGTTCCCTCCCATCTGCCCAGCAAGCTAACTTAATACTGTGTAACAGCCTCCTCAGACCTGTTCCCTCCCTCACTGCTGCAGATTTAGGGGCTCATGTACCAAACAAGTGCAGTGGGGGAAAAAAGTAGGTAAAACATGAGTAAGGAGCAATTTGCGACTATTTGTAACATTTTGCGCTTGTTTTCCCCTGATTTGCGTCTCTTCCATTTATTTTTATTTAGCGTGCATTTTTCCGGTTGCGCTAATAAATTGCGATTATATTTGCGCACGCTAAAGAGCTTTGTGAATAGTTTGTGAAAAATAATTCTTATTTGCGTGTGAGAATGACACCGGCTTTTAGCAAAGTGCTATCAAAAAGGTAGAAAAAATATTCACAAAATTGTCCGTTTTACTTTGTAATTTGCTCGCATGTATTATTGGAGGGTTAAATATTTAGTACATTGCAATAGGAGCAAAGAGCAAAAAGGTTTTGCACATAAAATATTTTTGCGTTTTTTTAGTACACGCCCCTCTAAGTCGACTAAAACTAGACTACATTAATTCCGATGAACAAATACGACTAAACCAAAATGGCATTTTAATCAAAAGACTATGAATAAAACTAAATCAAAATTTGCCGTCAAAATGATCACTGCTGCAAACACTTTCTTTCTTTCCCTTTAACGGAAAAATAACATAGCACCATCAAATAACATCCATTAATAACAGTGATCACAATAATAAGCATAATAAGAAAGAGTCATAAAATGTTTCAGAAAAATTTGAATCAAAATTGTTCATTACGTAATAAAAAAAATATAAAATCGGTTTTTCCATCGAAATAAAAATAAACATTGTTTTAAAGGAAGACTTAAATTAACTTTTTTACAAAAAAAAAAAAAAACAGGACACTGCATGGAATGCAAAGCAATATAAAAATATAAAAACAAATGTTATAAATACAAAACAAATTTATAAAAAAAAAGAGACTGACATGGGAGAAATCCGTCTGCGATGAAGACAGTAATCCGTACTGATGTTTCCTGTTCTCGTCCACGAATTTCTAAAGCGTCTTCCTTGGCATAATAGAAGGAAGCAATCCCACCCTACAATCTCTTCCCCTTCTCCCAGGGTCTGAGTGTGACCTGTGTTTAACATCCCTGCTCTTTAAGACTATTTAACTCATCTCTTTCTTAAAGGATATTTTATTTTAGTTACATTTTTCCAACTCGGCTACTTTGGCCTTAAGTTTGAAATTCCCTTCTCAATGCGCTGCAATTCTCTATTTATTGATTAGACCCTTAAGTAACCTCTCATTAACTGTCAATTAATAATAATAATAATAATATTAGTAATAACAATAATTATAAGTATGTCACCATTCAGATACTGCTGTAACCTCAGAGGTATGTTACTATTACCCAATTTGATTGTATCCTCAGGGGCCGGACTTTGAGGCATGTGACATGCGGGAGTGCGGGAAAGTGGTCCTTAATTCAGGGCTGTCCCACTTGAAGCTGGCCAGTTGGGGGTTATAAGGTTGTAGTAAACCAGGCAGTGCTGTATTTACCGCGAGGCATCCTAGGCATATGCCTAGGGCGGCAAATTTTGGGGGGCGGCAGCGACCCCCCAGCACTGAGGGGAAAAAAAAAATCCATCCCTTTAAAAAAAAAAAATCAGAAGATCCCCTCTCACCTTCCCACTGCCTGCCAGCATGCTGCACTGGGAGCTGAACAAGCAGCACAGAGAAACCTCCATGCTGCCTGTTTGGTTCCCCATGCAGTGTGACAGGGAAGTGCCAACAGGTCACGTGACCGGCACACTGACGTCATATGCGCGCCGGGTCATGTGACCTGTCGGCACACCCGCCTGGGAGCCGAACAGGCAGCATGGAGGAGACCATGCTGCCTCCCACTAGCCACCAGGGAAAAAGGTAAGTGCAGGGGGGATTTGGGCAAAATGGCAGGGGCTTATTAATGGCAAATAACACTGGCATATTATTGGGCAAATTGGCTAGGGCTTATTAATGGCAAATAACACTGGCTTAATATTGGGCAAATTGGCTGGGGCATATTATATGGCAAATAACACTGGCATATTATTGGGGAAATTGGCTGGGGCATATTAAATGGCAAATAACACTGGCATATAATTGGGCAAATTAGCAGGGGCATATTAAATGGCAAATAACACTGGCATATTATTGGGCAAATTGGCTGGGGAATATTAATGGCAAATAACACTGGCTTAATATTGGGCAAATTGTCTGGGGCATATTAAATGGCAAATAACACTGGCATATTATTGGGCAAATTGGCTGGGGCATATTAAATGGCAAATAACACTGGCATATTATTGGGCAAATTAGCAGGGGCATATTAAATGGCAAATAACACTTGCATATTATTGGGCAAATTGGCTGGAGCATTTTAAATGGCAAATAATACTTGCATAATAACGGGCAAATTGGCAGGGGATATTAAATGGCAAATAATACTTGCATAATATTGGGCAAATTGGCAGGGGATATTAAATGGCAAATAATACTTGCATAATATTGGGCAAATTGGCAGGGGCATATTAAATGGCAAATATGGCCTATTATTGGGCAAATTGGCTGGGGCATATTAATGGCAAAAAAATACTGACATAATATTGGGTAAATTGGCAGGGGCATTTCAAATGGCAAATACTGTCATATTATTGGGCAAATTGGCTATGACTTATTAATGGCAAATAATACTGGTATATTATTGGGCAAATTGGCTGGAGAATATTAATGGCAAATAATATTGGCAATGTGTATGTAATGGGGTGTTGGGGCATGTCCTTGGTGTGCAACGTGGGTTATGGGTCATGTTGTGGGTGTGCATCGTGGGTAGGGGGGGGGGGGGGCACAAAACCAAAATACAGCACTGAAACCAGGGTGAGGTCTGACCGTCATGAGACAGACTGCCCTGTTCCCACTTTTAGAGAAATGTTCCCTTTCTGGGGCTACTTTTAGGGTTAGTATTAAGGGTTCATTTAAGGGTTAGTTCTAGGGTTAGAATCAGGGGCGGACTGACCGGTTCACATGTCATGAGTGAGCAATATGGGTTGTGGGGTAAATCCCGGGTGTGCAATGTGGGTGATAAGACATGTCCTGGGAGTGCAATATGGGTGATAAGACATGTCCCGGGTGTGCAATGTGGATGATAAGACATGTCCCGGGTGTGCAATGTGGGTGATAAGACATGTCCTGGGTGTGCAATGTGGGTTATGAGGTAAATCCTGGGTGTGCAATGTGGGTGAAAAGACATGTCCTGGGTGTGCAATGTGGGTGATGGGGTAAATCCTTGGTGTGCAATGTGGGTGATAAGACATGTCCTGGGTGTGCAATGTGGGTGATCAGACATGTCCTGGGTGCAGTGGCGTCCCGAGGGGGATGCGGTGGGTGCGGACCGCACCGGGTGACACCACCAGCGCGGGTGACACCCGTGCTGCAGGCACTCATGCTGCCGGCACCCCCTGAATTGCGCCGTTTCTGGAAAGAGAAAAGAAATCACTGCGGCCGGTGCTACCGTAAGGGGGGGCGGGAAAATAAAAAACTTACCTCCTTGCTGCAGTCTCCCGGAGCAGGTCCGCGGCTGTGAGGGAAGCGTTGTGCGCTCCCCACCAGCAGCGCGGCTTCTATAAAGCTTGTTAAAACTTTTTTTTAAACAAACTTTATTGAAGCGCGGCTGGAGGGGAGTGCACAACGTTTCCCTCACAGCCGCGGACCTGCAGAGCACCGGGAGACAACAGCAAGGAGGTAAGTACTGGGGTAGGGGGGAGAAGGGTGGGAAAATCCTGGCATATTGAGGGGCAAAATCCTGGCATATTAAACGGCATATTGGAGGGGCAAAATCCTGGCATATTGAGGGGCAAAATCCTGGCATATTAAATGACATATTGAGGGGCAAAATCCTGGCATATTGAGTGGCAAAATCCTGGCACATTAAATGGCTAAAGAATGGCATATTGAGGGGCAAAATCATGGCATATTAAATGGCATATTGGGGGGCACAAACCTGGCATGTTAAATGGCATATAGGAGGGGCAAACTCCTGCTATATTGAGGGGCAAAATACTGGAATATTGAGGGGCAAAATCCCGGCATATTAAATGGCATATTGGGGGGCAAAATCCTGGCATATTAAATGGTATATTGGGGGACAAAATCCTGGCATATTGAAAGCAAAATACTGGCATATTGGGGGGCAAACTCCTGGCATATTGAGGGGCAAAATCCTGGCATATTAAATGGCATATTGGAGGGGCAAAATCCTGGCATATTGAGGGGCAAAATCCTGGCATATTAAATGGCATATTGAGGGGCAAAATCCTGGCATATTGAGTGGCAAAATCCTGGCACATTAAATGGCTAAAGAATGGCATATTGAGGGACAGAATAATGGCATATTAAATGGCATATTGGGGGGCAAAATCCTGGCATATTGAGAGCAAAATATGGCATATTAAATGGCATATTGGGAGGCAAAGTCCTGGTATATTGAGGGGCATATTGGGGGGCAAATCCTGGCATATTAAATGGCATATTGGGGGCAAAATCCTGTCATATTGAGAGCAAAATACTGGCATATTAAATGGCATATTGGAAGGCAAACTCCTGGTATATTGAGGGGCAAAATCCTGGCATATTGAGGGGCAAAAACCTGGCATATTAAATGGCATATTGGGGGACAAAATCCTGGCATATTGAGGGGCAAAATCCTGGCATATTAAATGGCATATTGGGGGGCAAAATCCTGGCATATTGAGTGGCAAAATAATCCTGGCATATTGAATGGCTAAATCCTGGCATATTGAGGGGTTAAATACTAGCATTTTTTAATTGGCAAAGTGATGCTGTGGCATGGTCTGTGGGGTAAAATAACATGTACTATGAGGAAAGTGACACTGGCTAGTTCTGTGGGGCAAAGTGACACTGTGGCATGCCAAATCGTGTAGGTGCAATATGAGTGCAAGCCAAGTGCTGTGGGTGCATTATGGGTGCATGGCAATTTCTGTGGGTACGGTATGGTGCTGTGTTAAGTCCTTTAGGTGCAATGTGGGTGCAGAGGAAAGGAATAACAAAAATAGGAAAGCAATTTTTCAATAACATTTTTATTAAATATAATATTAAATAATTCAAATAAGTATAAATGCAACTAGTTATAGAGAGGTGTCTGTGTTTATAGATATGTATTGTTTTCGAATTGTACAATTTTCACCTTGTGGGGCTCCTGTGTGGCATAATTAATGGTGGTCCCATGTGTGGCATATTTATTGGGCCCCATGTGTGGCATAATTAAGGGGCTCTTTTGTGTGGCCTAATTATGGGGCGCTTGTGTGTGGCATAATTAAGGGGCGCCTGTGTGTGTGGCATAATTAATTGGGCTCCAAGGTGAGGCATAATTTATGGGGCTTTGATGTGGCATAATTTATGGGGCTCTTGTGTGTTTATGGGGCTCCTGTGTGTGGCATAGTTATGGGCTCCTGTGTGTGACATAGTTATGGGGCTCCTGTATGTGGCATAGTTATGGGCTCCTGTGTGTGGCATAGTTAAAGGGCTCCTTCGTGTGACATAATTTGTGGGTCTCCTGTATGTGGCATATTTAATGGGCCATCTGACTGGCATTACTAAGGAATCTGTTTGGCATGGTATTGGAGGAAATCCAGGGGGGTGACACCATGAGTTACCGCACCGGGTGACACCAACCCTAGTGATGCCTCTGCCTGGGTGTGTAGTGTGGGTGATCAGACATGTCCTGGGTGTGCAATGTGGGTGATAAGACATTTCCTGGGTGTGCAATATGGGTGATAAGGCATGTCCTGGCTGTGCAATGTGGGTGATAAGACATGTCCTGGGTGTGCCATGTGGGTGGTGGGGCATATCCTAAAGTGAATTAAAATCAGTAAAAGGTGGATAAATAGTACTATTTATCAGGAAGTTGGGGAGAGGGGCTTGTACGTGGGTAGGGCTTCCATATAGGTGTGACTTGCACTAGGGTGATCACAGGGGGGGGCTCGGTGAGTTGTCAGTCCACTCCTGGTTACTATTTGAGTAAGGGTTATGCATTGGCGCTGTAATAATGAAACAGATACTGTAAAAACCCGCGGAGAACATTCATAGATCCCTCCTCCTGTATCCACCATAAGAACAAAAATGAAAAACACAGGCGGCAGGGGGTGGAATGTGTAAAAAAAGACGTCTCGTCTACAAGTGTCGGGGAAGTAAAAAGAAGACGCAATTCTTGAGATGTGATGTATAACAGCGATTGTACCTAATCTATACATCCTGATACTTCTATTGCCGGAAATTGCAACAAGAGCAACTGAACTTCAGTACCAGGGCACATATCTGGTGTCCTATCCCCTGAAATTGTGCTAAGAGCAATGGACTAGCCGGAGCTGGAGGTCCGACACCAACGCACATAGCAAGCAGATAGCGCTACTAATAGGATGTATTTCTGAGAGCGCCTCTTTTATACATATCCCATTGGGGACTATATCCACTAAAAGGTGAGATGAACATATTAGCTATACATTGTGCAGGGAAAACTTGCTCTGTGGAGGAACTGGCCAGGTCTGCACAATGTGCAGATAACTTTGTGTTCATCTGATTCCCAGTTACCTACAACTCAGCTTGTGGAGAATAGCCCCCCCTAAGGGCTGTATTTATCAAGACAAAATAGGTGGTATTTTAGGAAAAAGTACTAAAATACTTGTAGTAACCATGGAAACCAATGGAAAGTTATGGCAGTTTGCTTCAAATTTAGCACTTTAAAAAGAAAAAAAAAAATTGCAAAATAGGCAGGTTTGCCTTGAAAAATGTGGCCCTAAGAGAGGCATGTGCTAAAAAAAAAAAAACCCCGCAAATATATGTTATGTGCAAAACTATTTTTGCTCTCTCTTTGCTCCTTTTGCGATGTACTAAACATTTAACACACGCAGTAAAAACGAGCTAGTTTGCAAATATTTTTCTACCTTTTGTATTAGCACTTGCTGTAATTGGCACACGCAAAATAAGAATAACTTTGCACCCGCATAAAAATACACGCTAAATAAAAATAAACGGAAGAGGCGCAAATTGGGGGAAAAAAAGCAAAAAAAAGTTTCAAATATTCGTGAATTGCTCCTTATTCGTGTTTTACCTACTTTTTTTCCCCCCACTGCACTTGTTTAGTACATGCCCCTCTAAGTGCTCTAAATTATATGTAAATATGCCCTGCACCTGATTCGGATGCAAAGAAAGCCCTGGATGCTGCCTACTGACAGAATAAAAACACTTTGCACCGATAATTCATCTGCGTTGCCGGCACTGGTTTTATCTTTATTATTTCCATTATTTAACACTGCTTCTCACATCAGCTGTGTCACTTCCCCCTGCAAACAAATACTTACACCATTTTCCAAGACATTGCGTGTGAGCCTCTTTTAATCAAATCCTTGTCTTGTCTGTGTCTTACAAAATCTAGTTCTTTTATGTAATCTGTTCCTGGTACCTGTGTTACAACAGCTGTAAAAAAAAAAAAAATGTTTACTGCAATGTGTGTCAGGGTTTGTTTCTCACAGTCTAGTTCTGGTTATAACAATGATTTGGGCAACTCTGATCCACCCCCAAAAAAAGGCAGAAGAAGTCTAACTACCATGTGACTGTGTTACGTGGTGTCTCTTGTTTTGTGCTCCCCTGGGCAGACCAAATTTGGGAACCCTTCCCCCCACCCACGTTGCACACCTACGACATGCCCCATCACCGACATTGTACAACCAAGACATGCCCCATAACCATTACATTCATCATCACCCACATTGCACACACATTCAATGCCTATTGACCCCATTACATGCCCCCATCAACCTCACTGCATACACACTAAATGACCCATCACCCCCTTTACATGCCACCATCACCCTCATTACATACCCCAACCACATCCATTACATGCGCCCATCACCCAGGTTAACTGGAAAGAGCTAAAGCTCGCTGAAACGGTAAGGGAGGGAGCAAAAATTGTTGAAGCACTAGAAGTTTGCTTCAACACCCTCTGGCAAATAGCCACCCTCTGGCAAAGTGCCGCCCTAGGCGAGTGCCTTGTTTGCCTTGTTGAAGATCCACTACTGACTGTGTTACGTGCAGGGAAACCGTTTAAAAAAACATTCTCCACTTGAAAATGGCCAATTCTCCCCCCCCCTCCCCCCCGCTTTATAAATTAAATAATTATAAATACATATGCGTTGATTCAAATTTGAAAATCTCTACCTGGTACATCATGTGGTGAATCCTGCTCTTGCAGCGAAGAGTCTCCACCCACGCTTAGCGGGTGTTGATAACGAGGCATCAAGCAACACCAAAACCCAGGGCACCATGATTACTCCGTGAGGCTATTGCCATATTGGTAGTAAGTGGTACGAAGAGCTGAGCTACCTGAGTTGACCATAAAAGACTATAGGGAGGACTGAGGCTACCATCACGGTCAGGCAAAATTGAAATGTCGGAACAAAAAAACCACCACACTAGCCAATATTCATTCCTAGTCAAGATCACATTTATTGGCTTTGAGCATCCAGAACGTAAGGGCTAACCGGATAACCAATCAAAAGTGGTCCAAAACACAGTTCCGAAAATCCGAGCTACCTTTTGTTGTTCCCATGGGGAGGGGGCACGAAGGGGATTTTTTGACTGGGTTTTTTTTTTCCCTTCATTGGTGAAGGAACAATGTGTTTTTTTCACCCCATTCTCATGAAAAACATTGTTCGTAGGCAGACCAGACAGGACAGGGCCCAAGAAAAAGGGACTGTCCCGGCAGCTACTCCATACCAATCTATGAAGTAAGGCAATAACAATTGATTTTCAGTTTTACCCTCACTGTCACATGAAAAGCGAGGGGGGAAATGGAGAGGTGGAAACGTAGGCTGATGTAATGAGTGCTATACTCGCACTTTAAAGGATGGGACTCTGCTGCCATCTGCTGTACACAAAGGACATGACGGGTGCAATCAGTAATATTACAAGGATGCAAAAAGGAACTATAGCAATGCATGTTAACCAGGTCCCCTCTGTTGATCTCCTTTAAAAATGAGGGTCTCTCTCTCTCTCTGCACTAGATCCTGACAGACCTGATCGGATGAGTGGGGTGGTGGAGGGCTCCTGCTTTGATTGGCCAAGCAGCCTCACCACCAGCTCTGCCTCAGCTCAAGGATGAACCCACCTTGACTAGGGTTGCCACCTGGCCGGTATTTTACCGGTAGGCCGGTAAAAAAATTGGCTTAAGGCCAATGTTAAGTCTATGGAGACAGTACCAAAGAGGGTATTTTTCTGAAAAAAAAGGTGGCAACCTAACCTTGACCCATTAACTGATTTACCGCCGAGCACATATGTGTTACACATTCTGCAGGTGCAGCATGGAAAAGTTATCTATGTTACACAACAAAGTGGCTGAACATACATACATACATACATACATACACACATACATACATACACACATACATACACACATACATACATACACACATACATACACACATACATACATACACACATACATACATACACACATACATACATACATACACACATACATACATACATACACACATACATACATACAAACATCCATACATACAAACATACATACACACATACATACATACACACATACATACACACATACATACATACACACATACATACATACACACATACATACATACAAACATACATACATACAAACATACATACACACATACATACATACATACATACACACATACATACATACACACATACATACATACACACATACATACATACACACACACACACACACACATACATACATACATACATACATACACACATACATACATACATACATACATACATACACACATACACACATACACACATACATACATACACACATACATACATACATACATACATACATACATACACACATACATACATACACACATACACACATACACACATACATACATACACACATACATACATACACACACACACACACACATACATACATACATACATACATACATACATACACACATACACACATATATACATACATACACACATACATACATACATACATACATACATATGAATGGAATGAACAGCAATACTGTCTAACCAGGAAGGTTCTGATATTCCCATAGTTGCCAAAAGTCACAAATTTGTCATGATAGTGTCATTTTTTTTTTTTTGGGGGGGGGGGGGTCATCGAATTTGGGTCTCTCCAAGCATTGATAGGGTGTAATTAATAAAATCCTACATATACAATGGGGCTGGGGGGGGGGGGCAATTGGGGGTTGAGGTGTTTTACTTTGGCTAAGGTCGAAGTGCGACAGAGCTAAAGGGAAATATAAAACCGTGTCAACATTAGTTGGGACAACGCATTTCAAATGAGGGAGATGCCTGGTACTAATGCAAAGCATGCAGGGGGAATATTGGCAAGTGTTATCTTGGAGCTACAGCTACTATGGTTCTAATTTATTAGCAACTAGGAAATGGGGGTCACAAATGGACATTCTAGATACCTAAAATGCTATAATATACCAACCTACTTCTACTCCCGGTCAATCAGGACATTGGGGCGTCGTTTTTAAGGGCGGGTGTCAGCACTAATGCACATGCGCTTTTTCTAGCTCTTTCTTTTTTTTTTTTAAACCAAATTCTGGTCTATGGCCAGTTATGGTCCTATTGGAATGTGGGAGAAATAACCCATGTGATCAGGTGGTTGTTAAAGGTATTGGACAATGAATTTATAGTATATGTATTCATAGTGGTAGGGGTATCTTTCACCTGCATGGCTCCTTCAGAGCTGAATATCTTATTATATAATATATAATATTATTAATTAGACATCCTGAGAAGATTAAAGAAAACGAGAATCTACAAATACAAATATGACTATAATTATAACACAATATATATTAGACATGTGCAAAACTAAAATTTTAGTTTCGTTTTCGTCCATTCGGATGAAAATGTTATTTATTTAGTCTAAAACGAATTTCGTTCATTACTGCATTCGTTTCAGACGAAATTCGTTCATTATTTTCGTTTCGTTTTATTCGTTCGTACGAATCAATTGACCTACACATTCCATAAACCGAAAGTCTATAAACCGAATGGAATACATGTAATACTATTGGCTTTCTATAAACCGAAATAGAGTCCCCATTCATACGAATAGGTCAATTGACCTATTGACTCTATTTCGGTTTATAGAATAGCAATAGCATTAGCATTACATGCATTCCATAAACCGAAAGTCGTTCATTATGTCGGTTTATGGAATGTATATGTAATGCTATTGGTATTCTATAAACCGACTCTATTTCGGTTTATAGAATGCCAATAGCACGAATGGACGAATGGATGAATGATTTTCGTTTATTAACCATTCGTTCATTCGTCTTTCGTTAGTTTAGCATTTTCGTTATTCGTTTTTCGGACGAATGGACGAAAATGCTATTTTCGGACGAAAATGCATTCGTCCGAAAACGAATGCACATGTCTAATATATATACCAGGATAATGTTTTTTTTTTTTATAGGGACCATATAAGACACATTTAGAAGCTTGTACGAAAATATAATACAACAAGGGACGTACTGGACCATAATAATGCCTGATAAGAAAAAGCATAGAGGTTTATAAAATAATACAGAATTACAATACATTTCTAAAACAATCAGGGACCTCCTTGAGCATAATAGTACCTTTTGAACATATTAAGAAGAAACGTAGAAGCTGATAATATGTATCTACATGGCTGTAGATTTTAAAGTGTTGAACATTTCAGGTTTTGTATTATTTATCTGCTAAAGCACTATGGAAAGTTGTGTGTTTCTCGGATATATTTTCAAAAAAAATAAAAATTATTCTCAGGTGAGATAAAAAATAAAAGAGATGACCTCCAATAGTGTAAGACACATGGTATCTGCATCGCCGCGAGGCTGTGACAAACAGTGTGTGGGGAGACCCACATGCCCCCTCCTAAAAAAAAAAAAAGTATATGGGAACATCTAAGTAATTAGAATAAAATCTAAAAAACAAGTATCCAGTCCCCCGTACACTACAAACACTGCACATTGTTTAACTGAAATTCTCTTCACTTTTTTGGGATAGAACACATCAAAAGAGACCCCCGGGGTAGGAGATCTCACCCTTAAACTCTCCTAGAAAGGGTTTTTAGATTTCATAATGAATTTAAAATCGCCCTAAAAAAAAATGCGTCGGGCTTTGAGTTTCTCTCCCTGTGCTGATATCATTAATGTGGAATGGGGTGGCCGCACGCTCTGTTGGGATACTCTCAACCCTTTGCGCCATTGTCGTTTACCTATGGGTTCTTCTCCTTATTCCATCTTGCTGCTTCCGGAGAGACTGGAAGACCCCCACATAAAACAAGCATTATTTGCCATCCGATCTCTATTGCACATTTCATGTCGGAGTTTTATTCTAATACATTTTAATGTGTAATTACAGTGTTATGCCGTGTACCTTTCCTTCTCTGTATTTTCCATATGTCATTGTGTAAATGCGTGTTCGTAGATATATCCTAGCGCTTAATCTATAACTGGTCTGCACCCGCCTGTGTGGTTCGCTGTGATCACATGACAAACAAGGACAAAAAGTACATACAAAGAAAGTGGAGGTTGCGCTTAATAAACCCCACCCAAAGAAATGGCAATAGGAAATACTGATATCTGCCTTAAATAGAGGTTGCTCTCGAACAGAACAGATGGTCACGAATATCAGATGGGCATATGTAAAAAGAGAAACTAAGCAAAAAAGCATAGAGTAGTACAGCCACAATATACTAGACAGAGTAGTAGGTGTGGACAATTGCACAAACTCTCAAAATAGAAATGAAGTGGGTATTTGATGCAGATCTTGATCTGTTCAATTTTTTTACAAAAGATTTTACATATTATAACCCACTATTGTAGATTATATATATAATTTGTAAGTGTTACCGTATTTGTTCGATTATAAGATGACCCTGTATATAAGACGACCCCCCAAACTTTTGTATATTCCTTTAGGAAAAAAACTAAAATCCTGATTATAAGACTACCCTATAGGAAAAAAAGTTTAACTTGTATATATGTAAATTGCTTTTTATTATTTAATAAAAAATGTATATTATACAAATGCATTTCGTTTTTATTTCCTTTTATGTGCCAATGCGGCCTCTGTCCCCCTCCCCCAGCTGTCTCTCTCCCCCCCAGCGTTGTCTCTCTCTCCCCCCCCAAACTTCTCTATCTCCACCTCCCTCGTCTCTTCCCCCCTCCCCTTGTCTGTCTATATCCCCCCATCCCTTGTCTCTATCTATCCCCCCTCCCCTTTTCTCTTTTCCCCCTCCCTCCCTCCCTCCCCTTGTCTGTCTGTGTCTTCCCCCCTCCCCCCTTGCCTGTGTCTTCCCCCCCGCCCTTTGTCTGTGTCTCCTCCCCGCCCCCCCCCCCCCCTCACCCTCACCTGGTTTCTTTCCCTGGTAGCTATTAGGGGCAGCGGAGGATGTCTGCGCAATGAGCGCAGACCTCTCCTGCTGCCGCCCGGCACGACCGCCGGGACTTTTATGACGAAGCCGGAAGGATCAATTTGAGGTCAGATTATAAAACGACCTCGAATGTAAGGGTATTTTTCAGAGCATTTTCTCTGAAAAAAACCTCGTCTTATATTCGAGCAAATACGGTAATATGGTCTGCTTACTTTAAAATAATCATAAGCCCAGCAGTAAAATAAGAACTCTTTCCTTTACACAAAGAAAGGTTTTTTCTCTATATGCACTTTATAACAATATATGCTTTTTGTTTATTTACACTAAAATTAACCATCATTACAGTACTTTTATATGTATATCCAAACATTTTTTTAATATTTTTTCCTTTGCAGTATAAGCCATAAAACGCTATATAATGTATAAAATACTCTTGGGTTTAAAGCAGAAACCTATGTGCACTTTGGTTATATGCTTAGTTTTTATTGTAATGATAGATACATTTACAATATTTAACTGTCAACAGCTGATAAAAACGGAGACTAATACTCTGCTTCTTGTCTCCCGTTTTGTAATATCCCTTTCATGTATATACTGCCATCCATGCCAATCACATGGCCGAATCTCACGAGATTTCCAGTAATCACGCGGTCGCGATGACGTCATCAAGGCGACGAAACCGGAAGTAGACACCAATTTCTTCAGCATGGACTGATATTTGAAGACTACCGAGAAGTACGGCTGTCACACGCCAGAGGAAGCCTTCTTAAAGGCGAAACGCGTCCGTGAGACCTGTACTTCACTTCACCAGCCACCTTTGGCATTATTCTTGGATTTTAAGGACTTTTATAATACTTTTATTATTTTATTGTTATTTCGTTGTTCCTGCACAGATCATCAGATGTACACTGCTGAGCCTGCTGTTTGGAGCACTATATGTAAGCTACCATTTGTTTTCCATTAACATTTTGTATACTGATTCACTTATTCCATCTTCTGCATTTTTCCTACATACATCTCTGGATGTTTGAGGAACAAAGAAACAGACATCTGCAATAGATGAGCCGTACATTCATGCATGTTTGTGAGTGCAATTGTCCACACCTACTCAGTGGTGTATCTTGATTTTGTGCTGCCCTAGGCAGACAAAATCCGGGCACCCCCCTACCCAAGCTGCACACCCACGTTACACACCTAAGACATGCCCCATCATTCAGACTCACATCAAGCTCACACTCCCATCACACTCAGTCACACACTCCTACTCCCATCACACTCAGTCCCACACTCCTACTCCCATCACGCACACTCTGACTCCCATCACACTCAGTCACACACACACTCTGTCTCCCATCACACACACTCTGACTCCCATCACACTCAGTCACACACACTGTCTCCTATCACACACACTCTGACTCCCATCACACTCAGTCACACACACTGTCTCCCATCACACACACTCTGACTCCCATCACACTCAGTCACACACAGTCTCCCATCACACACACTCTGACTCCCATCACACTCAGTCACACACACACACACTGTCTCCCATCACACACACTCTGACTCCCATCACACTCAGTCACACACACTGTCTCCTATCACACACACTCTGACTCCCATCACACTCAGTCACACACACTGTCTCCTATCACACACACTCTGACTCCCATCACACTCAGTCACACACACACTGTCTCCTATCACACACACTCTGACTCCCATCACACTCAGTCACACACAGTCTCCCATCACACACACTCTGACTCCCATCACACTCAGTCACACACTGTCTCCCATCACACACACTCTGATTCCCATCACACTCAGTCACACACACACACTGTCTCCCATCACACACAGTCTGACTCCCATCACACTCAGTCACACACACTGTCTCCCATCACACTCAGTCTCTCACACACACACAGTCTCCCATCAGCACTTACCTTTCCCTGGCAGGCAGGCAGCATGGTCCCTCCATGCTGCCTGTTCGGCTTCCCGGCGATTGTGCCGACAGGTCACGTGACCGGGCGCGCGTATGACGTCAGCGCGCCCGTCACGTGACTGTCGGCACTTCCGTGTCGGCATACTACACGGGGAGTCAAACAGGCAGCACGGAGGTTTCTCTGTGCTGCCTGTTCGGCTCCCCGTGCAGCCTGGCAGGCAGAGCGATGGTGAGGGGGGATATTTCGATCCCCTCTCACCTCCATCTCTGCCTGCAAGCGCGGTTTGGTTTTTTGTTTTTTTTAAAGGGCAGGATTTTTTTTTATTTTATTTTTTATTTTTCCAGTGCTGGGGGGCGCTGCCGCCCCCCAAAATTTGCCGCCATAGGCATCCACCTAGGATGCCTCGCGGTAAATACAGCACTGCACCTACTACTCTGTTTAGTATATTGTGGCTGTACTACTCTATGCTTTTTTGCTTTGTTTCTTTTTTTGCATATGCTCATCTGATATTCGTGACCATCTGTTCTGTTCAAGAGCAACCTCTATTTAAGGCAGATATCAGTATTTCCTATTGCCATTTCTTTGGGTGGTGGTTATTGAGCGCACCCTCCACTTTCTTTGTATATATGTCATTGTGTGTTGCTGACAAGAGAGTTGTTGGACCTGAGATCTGTATTGGATTATCGGGGTGACCCATTGGTTTGGTGCAGTTTTCTACTAAAATACTAATGGCAGTTTCTGTTCCCAATCACCTCTCTAATTCAGTCAGAATACTTACACTCCTTCACTGTATTAACCTCTACCACTTGCACTGGAAGGCTATTCCATGCAACCACTACCCTCCCAGTATAGTAATACTTTCATTAGTCCCTGACCCTATCTTATATCTAGGATAGCCTTCTGCCTATCCCACGCATGCTTAAACTCCTTCACTGTATTAACCTCTACCACTTCCGCTGGAAGGTCATTCCATACATCCACTACCCTCTCAGTAAAGTAAACTTTTATTAGTCCCCAGTTCCCTATCTTATATCTAGGATAGCCTTATACCTATCCCACGAATGCTTAAACTCCTTCACTGTATTAACCTCTACCACTTCGGCTGGAAGGCTATTGCATGCATCTACTACCCTCTCAGTAAAGTAATACTTTTATTAGTCCCCAGTTCCCTATCTAATATCTAGGATAGCCTTGTGCCTATCCCACGCATGCTTAAACTCCTTCACTGTATTAACCTCTACCACTTCCGCTGGAAGGCTATTCCATGCATCCACTACCCTCTCAGTAATGTAATACTTTTATTAGTCCCTAGTTCCCTATCTTATATATAGGATAGCCTTGTGCCTATCCCACGCATGCTTAAACTCCTTCACTGTATTAACCTCTACCACTTCTACTGGAAGACTATTCCATACATCCACTACCCTCTCAGTAAAGTAATACTTTCATTAGTTCCTGGCCCTATCTTATATCTAGGATAGCCTTGTGCCTATCCCACACATGCTTAAACTCCTTCACTGTATTAACCTCTACCACTTCCGCTGGAAGGCTATTGCATGCATCCACTACCCTCTCAGTAATGTAATACTTTTATTAGTCCCCAGTTCCCTATCTTATATCTAGGATAGCCTTGTGCCTATCCCACGCATGCTTAAACACCTTCACTGTATTAACCTCTACCACTTCCACTGGAAGGCTATTCCATGCATCCACTACCCTCTCAGTAAAGTGATACTTTTATTAGTCCCTAGTTCCCTATCTTATATATAGGATAGCCTTGTGCCTATCCCACGCATGCTTAAACTCCTTCACTGTATTAACCTCTACCACTTCAGCTGGAAGGCTATTCCATGTATCCATTACCCTCTCAGTAAAGTGATATTTCCTGATATTACTTTTAAACCTTTGCCCCTTTCATTTAAGACTATGTCCTCTAGTTGTGGTAGTTTTTCTACTTTTAAATTTACTCTCCTCCTTTACAATTTTGATTTATGAGGTATTAGCAGAATGCTTGGTTGTATAGGGAGAGGTATTAGCAGAATGCTTGGCTGTATAGGGAGAGGTATTAGCAGAATGCTTGGTTGTATAGGGAAAGGTATTAGCAGAATTCTGGTTTTATAGAGAGAGGTATTAGCAGAATGCCTGGCTGCATAGGGAGAGGTATTAGCAGCATGCTTGGCTGCATAGGGAGAGGTATTAGCAGTAGGAAGAGGGAAGTGCTCATGCCATTGTACAGAGCACTGGTGAGACCTCACTTGGAGTATTGTACACAGGACTGAAAACCTAAGAAGCAAACGGTAGGTTAGGAGACCTAAAATCAGAGTCAATCTATTATTTACTTGTATAGAAAGAAAAGATACAGATATATTTACACTCCTCTCCCCAGGCACCATATATAGCCAGCCCCATCGCGGCTAAATGATTAGAAAGAATCCAAGCATGAGAAGTTGTTTTAATGGTATAGATTCCCAAACACATGCGTCTGAGACTGGGGACAAGTACTAATATTCTTCACGAATGACATCCAAACTCATAGAGTTGTTCAGACACAAGCCAGTACTGGTCACAATGGTCTCTGTGCGCTTCTGTCTGACATTCTCTGTCCGTCGGCCACCATTCCACCCATGTGTCTTTACCAATCATGTAGGAATACCTGTGGAAAGCAGGGCAATGTAGTTGTTAGGTCAACCATAATACTCCCAATGTTAGGTTGGGAGTATTGCAAAAAAAGTGACTGTCTCTTGTAGTCCTAATTCTCTGGCAGAAATGAATCACTCAGGTGAGCATAAATGGCACTCAGGCCCGCCATCAGGGGGTGACGGGCGAAATTGGCATCCCGGGCCCGCGGGTCCAGGGGGAATGGGTCATGCCAGGTAAAAAAAATCTCTGTTAAAAGCCGGTCGGCGGCTGTGAGTGAAGCGTTGTGCACTCCCCTCCAGCTGCGCGGCATCAATAAAATTTGTTAAAAAAAAAAATCTGGTCGCATTTTTTTTATTGAATCCGCGCGGCTGGAGGGGAGAGCACAACGCTTCTTTCACAAAACCGCCGACCGGCAGAGCAGCAAGGAGGTAAGTACTGAGGGGCACAATCCTGGCATTTTGAGGGGCAAAATCCTGGCATATTAATTGGCTAATTCCTGGCATATTGAGTGACAAAATCCTGGCATATTAATTGGCTAATTCCTGGCATATTGAGTGACAAAATTCTGGCATAGTAATTGGCATAACCCTGGCATATTAATTGGCAAAACCCTGGCATATTGAGGGGCAAAATCCTGGCATATTGAGGGGCAAAATACTGGCATATTGAGGGGAAAAATACTGGCATATTAATTGGCATAACCCAAGCATATTAATTGGCAAAATCCTGGCATATTTATTGGCATATTGAGGGGCTAAATCCTGGCATATTAATTGGCAAATTTCTGGCATATTGAGGGGCAAAATACTGGTATATTAATTGACAAAAGAATAGCATATTGAGGGGCAAAATACTGGCATATTAAATGGCACAATGAGGGGCCAAATACTGGCATATTAGATGGCATATTGAGGGGCAAAATACCAGAATATTAAATGGCATATTGAGTGGAGAAATATTGGCATATTAAATGGCATATTAAATGGCAAAATAATGGCATATTGTGGGCAAAATACTGACTTACTGAGTGGCAAAATATTACTGATATATTGACCAACTGCTCCCAACCACCCTCCATATTACAATAGGCCGGTATAACATGCTTGTAAGGGTAGGTTGGCGAGTGGGAGATATTGCCGGGGGGGGGTTTAGGGGGCCCAGAAATTCAGTTCAGTAAGGGGCCCTGAAATTCCTGGTGGCGGCCCTGATGGCACAAGTCAGCATTGTTACTTGTACTGTTATTAAATGTAGAAGGGAGTTAGGTCAAAATAAAACACAGAATGGTCTATTCACTAACAGGTAAGTTGCAGGTGAGTTGGGCTTTTTTTCTCACTCTTTCACACTATACATTGTGCAGGGACAATCCTGGTGAGTTTGTTTTGTGGGAGAAACTCACCATTCTTCTACCTGCAGAATATATAGTGTGAAATAGTGAGAAGAAATGTTCAGCGTACCTGCAATTCACTTTTTAGTGTATAGTGCCCAGAGCCGCTGTAGGGTCGATTGTTCACTTACGTTGAGCTGGACTTGTGGTGCCAGAGGTCGGTGGAAACACCCCAGATAAAATAATCTTTTCCAATATCTAAATTTAAGTTGTCTTTGCATTTCTGGTGACTGATAAAATGTCTTTTCTCACCCTTTTTCACCAAATCTGTACCTGTAATGATAATAAAAGGAAAGGGGTTAAGTGCTACTCACTTCAACTCACCTGCTATTCACTTCAACTCACCTGTTATTCACTTTAACTCACTGCAGTAGCAGCTATTGCAGTTGACCTAACCACACCCACCTAACCACTCCCACCTAACAACACCCCCCAACCACTCCCACCTAACCACACCCACCTAACCACTCCCACCTAACAACACCCCCCAACCACTCCCACCTAACCACACCCACCTAACCACTCCCACCTAACAACACCCCCCAACCACTCCCACCTAACAACACCCCCCAACCACTCCCACCTAACCACACCCACCTAACCACTCCCACCTAACAACACCCCCCAACCACTCCCACCTAACCACACCCACCTAACCACACACCCCCAACCACTCCCACCTAACCACACCCACCTAACCACACACCCACCTAACCACTCCCACCTAACACCCCCCAACCACTCCCACCTAACCACTCCCACCTAACAACACCCCCCTAACCACTCCTACCTAACCGCTTCCACCAAACCACACACCCCTAACAACTCCCACCTAACAACACCCCCCTAACCACTCCCACCTAACCACTCCTACCTAACAACACCCCCCCAACCACTCCCACCTAACCACACACCCCTAACCACTCCCACCTAACAACACCCCCCTAACCACTCCCACCTAACCACTCCTACCTAACAACACCCCCCAACCACTCCCACCTAACCACACAACCCTAAGCACTCCCACCTAACAACACCCCCCTAACCACTCCCACCTAACCACTCCTACCTAACAACACCCCCCCAACCACTCCCACCTAACCACACACCCCTAACCACTCCCACCTAACAACACCCCCCCTAACCACTCCCACCTAACCACTCCTACCTAACAACACCCCCCCAACCACTCCCACCTAACCACTCCCACATAACCACTTCCACCTAACCACCCCCCTAACCACTCCCACCTAACCACTCCTACCTAACAACACCCCCCCAACCACTCCCACCTAACCACTCCCACCTAACCACTCCCACCTAACCACTCCCACCTAACCACTCCCACCTAACCACTCCCACCTAACCACTCCCACCTAACAACACCCCCCCTAACCACTCCCACCTAACCACTCCTACCTAACAACACCCCCCCAACCACTCCCACCTAACAACACCCCCCTAACCACTCCTACCTAACCACTTCCACCTAACAACACCCCCCTAACCACTCCCCCCTAACAACACCCCCCTAACCACTCCCACATAACCACTTCCACCTAACCATACCCACATATTGCTGTTAGAAGAAACCTTTCACATTGTACTTTACCTGTCTTAAAGATATCCTGAATGGTCATCTCATAGAAGTTATAATTGTCCTTGGTCCCAGTGTTCAGGAGGGTGGCCTTGTACACTACGACCAACAAAACATGGTACATTAATATATATGTAGATAGGACTTTCAGAAGGGACTGGGGAATTGAATGAGACAGGGAGATGGTAATGGCCTGAATAAACAGGAGGAGGATGTGCTCATGTGTTTTTACATACATGGAACGTGGATTTGTGTAGATCAACATGTACATTGATTTACCAGTTATAAAACTGAGAACGTTTGCTGTCAGCCATGCTTATTTCATAACTGACCATGTTGGATGTTGTCTAACGCTTTGTTACATTTTTACACTTTGTTACTTGTATGAATGCAAGATACACGTATACTAGAAATGATTGGATCCCCCTTTGGTCTTCCCAAAAGCCTGACGTACAGGAGGCAATCGGTCAGCATATCTCTGCAGGAAATCTAATGACAAGTCTTCCCGTCCACACTGAAGGACAATAAAGGGGCAGTTCCACCAGGCTCATTATCTGTATGTTTTACATGGGTTTTAATGGGAAACAGGGGCGGAACCAGAGTCTGATCTTGGGAGTGAAACATGTCCGCCTGTCTTATCCTCTCTCCCATGTCCGCCTGTCTTTTCCTCTCTCCCATGTCCGTCTGTCTTTTCCTCTCTCTCATGTCCTTCTGTCACACTCCTCTCCCTTCCCATGTCTGTCGCACTCCTCTCACTCCCCGTGTCCCTCAGTCTCTCTTCATTCCGTGTCCGTTTCTCTTCCTTCCCATGTCCATCTGTGTATCTTCTTCTTTCCCATGTCCGTCTGTCTCTCCTCTCATTTCCCAGGTCTCTGTCTCTCCGCTCCCATGTATGTCTGTCTCTCCTCTGCCATCCCATGTCTTTCTGTCTCTCCTCTCCCATCTCCCATGTCTGTCTGTCTCTCCTCTACCATCCCATTTATGTCTCTCTCTTCTCCCTTCCAATTTATCTCTTTCTTATCTCCCTTCCCATGTCTGTCTTTCTCCTCTCCCTAAAGTGCCCCCCCCCCCCCCTCTCTGGATCCGCTACTGATGGAAAATTCACAGATTTTTACTTTAAAAACAATGTACAGCAGTATTACATTAAAAATAATTCCACAGGAGGTCTTTAAAATCAGTGACCTCAGAAGGCTGTACACAGGAGGCAGGCTGGCATCAGTTCTAATCAATGCATAACTCCCTGTTGTCTAAGTGCTTCCAACATGAAAACGCGTCAGGCTTTTGCCTGTATTCTATGTGCATTGCTTTGTTCCCCATAGCCTTCCATCACTTGTGTTTGTTATCATGGTCTAGGAGATGCTGCTTGGCCATGGCAGTCTGGCTGTAATTGGCCATCTGTGATGTGCATTTCAGTTGAGAGCTGTTACCATAGTCGACCCCAGTCTGGCACGCATGTTCGAGTCTGTACTGAGCAGTGATTTCCTCCGTCACTTGCATCTGCCGAGTGCAATCGCCTGTAAACAATAACAGAAAAGAAAAAATCAGGGCCCAAGATCCATAGATCAGCCACGGAACATGGCTAGAAGCCTGCTCCAAAAGAACAGTTAGGGGTGAAGGCATGGATGCGAGCATTCTGACAACTCAGCTGCTTGGGCCTTAGGTTAATAATAGTAATGTGCTGTAAGATGAGTGTATCACAGAGCTCCACAGCAATAAAACAGTAATGTGCGGTGTGTGAGTGTATCACAGACTATACAGCAATAAAACTCCCCGTAATGTGCAGTGTGTGAGTGTATCACAGACTCCACAGCAATAAAACTCCCAGTAATGTATAGTGTGTGAGTGTATCACAGAGCTCCACAGCAATAAAACTCCCAGTAATGTGCAGTGTGTGAGTGTATCACAGACTCCACAGCAATAAAACTCCCAGTAATGTGCAGTGTGTGAGTGTATTACAGACTCAACAGCAATAAAACTCCCAGTAATGTGCAGTGTGTGAGTGTATCACAGACTCCACGGCAATAAAACTCCCAGTAATCTGCAGTGTGTGAGTGTATCACAGGGCTCCACAGCAATAAAACAGTAATGTGCAGTGTGTGAGTGTATCACAGACTCCACAGCAATAAAACTCACAGTAATGTTCAGTGTGTTAGTGTATCACTGGGTTCCACAGCAATAAAACAGTAATGTGCAGTGTGTGAGTGTATCACAGACTCCACAGCAATACAACTCACAGAAATGTGCAGTGTGTGAGTTTATCACAGACTCCACAGCAATAAAACTCACAGTAATGTGCAGTGTGTGAGTGTATCACAGGCTCCACAGCAATAAAACAGTAATGTGCAGTGTGTGAGTGTATCACAGAGCTCCACAGCAATAAAACTCACAGTAATGTGCAGCGTGTGAGTGTATCACAGACTCCACGGCAATAAAACTCACAGTAATGTGCAGTGTGTGAGTGTATCACAGACTCCACAGCAATAAAACTCCCAGTAATGTGCATTGTGTGAGTGTATCACAGACTCCACAGCAATAAAACTCACAGTAATGTACAGAGTGTGAGTGTATCACAGACTCCACAGCAATAAAACTCACAGTAATGTGCAGTGGGTGAGTGTATCACAGACTCCACAGCAATAAAACTCACAGTAATGTAAAGAGTGTGAGTGTATCACAGACTCCACAGCAATAAAATGTGCAGTGTGTGAGTGTATCACAGACTCCACAGCAAAAAAATCCCAGTAATGTGCAGTGTGTGAGTGTATCACAGACTCCACAGCAATAAAACTCCCAGTAATGTGCAGTGTGTGAGTGTATCACAGGCTCCACAGCAATAAAACAGTAATGTGCAGTGTGTGAGTGTATCACAGAGCTCCACAGCAATAAAACTCACAGTAATGTGCAGTGTGTGAGTGTATCACAGACTCCACAGCAATACAACTCCCAGTAATATGCATTGTGTGAGTGTATCACAGACTCCACAGCAATAAAACTCACAGTAATGTACAAAGTGTGAGTGTATCACAGACTCCACAGCAATAAAACTCCCGGTAATGTGCAGTGTGTGAGTGTATCACAGACTCCACAGCAATAAAACTCACAGTAATGTGCAGTGTATGAGTGTATCACAGACTCCACAGCAATAAAACTCACAGTAATGTGCAGTGTGTGAGTGTATCACAGAGCTCCACAGCAATAAAACTCCCAGTAATGTGCAGTGTGTGCGTGTATCGCAGACTCCACAGCAATAAAACTCACAGTAATGTGCAGTGTGTGAGTGTATCACAGACTCCACAGCAATAAAACTCCCAGTAATGTGCAGTGTGTGAGTGTATCACAGACTCCACAGCAATAAAACTCCCAGTAATGTGCAGGGTGTGAGTGTATCACAGACTCCACAGCAATAAAACTCCCAGTAATGTGCAGTGTGTGAGTGTATCACAGACTCCACAGCAATAAAACTCCCAGTAATGTGCAGCGTTTGAGTGTATCACAGACTCCACAGCAATAAAACTCCCAGTAATGTGCAGTGTGTGAGTGTATCACAGACTCCACAGCAATAAAACTCCCAGTAATGTGCAGGGTGTGAGTGTATCACAGACTCCACAGCAATAAAACTCCCAGTAATGTGCAGTGTGTGAGTGTATCACAGACTCCACAGCAATAAAACTCCCAGTAATGTGCAGGGTGTGAGTGTATCACAGAGCTCCACAGCAATAAAACTCACAGTAATGTGCAGGGTGTGAGTGTATCGCAGACTCCACAGCAATAAAACTCCCAGTAATGTGCAGCGTGTGAGTGTATCCTGCGCTATTTGGAGCCGGTTGGTTGTATTATAGTTGTAGTTATGATCCTCATTTAAAAACTTACTATCAGCTTAAAAGCATTATCGCTAAGTGTGTGTAAAACTTTTTTCTGGGGGACAACATATCCAGCGCTCTAGACGTGACACTTACTCTGCCTAAATTTATGCTCATCTTACTCGTCCCCTTTTTTTTTTAACACTGGGCCACTGCATTCCCCTTCTATGCTAATCCAAGCTATCTTTCGGAGCTTTATAGACCAGCTGTCAGTTCTACACTGATACACTATATACACCTAGTTACATCTCAGTGAGGCTACTATCCGACATTTAGGACCAGCTGGAAGGGAGTCTCGTCTTTTAAATAGTGGTTTGTGTATTGTCTTATAGTGCTGTCTCCCAATACTATTTATTTAGGATTATCCTATTGAGACTATTATTTATACATAATATATGGGATATATTGAGGTGTACATACATACCCTCAGCACTTCTTATACGTTTATATGTGTCTTGTGTATGGTGTCCTATACATGTACTTTATGTGTTTCACCAGTAGGTGGGGTTATACCACCTCATATTGTTCTTTTTTTAACGATTATTAAAACTGGTAGTTCTCTACCCTTTTACTCTTTGATTCTCTGGAATATATTACTTTTTGATTATTATTATTATTTATTTTGCTCTCCAGCAGTGACAGTGCCTCCCATCTAGTCCTGTCCTCTTTGATTCTTATTCCAGGGCTCCACATCAATACAGCTCCCAGTATTATTTAGTTTGTGTGAGCTCCTCAGCAATACAATATTAGTTGTGTGTGGTTCCCTAGCACACTAATTTAAAAACAAACAAACAGAACCATCTTCAGGGCTTGGGCGGCCCACCATATTGTCCCCGTTTGCCCAAATACACCATCTGCCCCTCCACACCCATTTTTTGCTGTACCTGCTGCACAGCGGCATTCCTCACCCTACCTGCTGCTCACCCCATTCTTCTCCCTACCTGCTGCACACCCCATTCTTTACCCTACCTGCTGCACAGCGGCATCCATTCCATACCTGCTGCACACACCATTTTTCACCCTACCTGCTGCACACATCATTTTTCACCATACCTGCTGCACAGCGGCATTCTTCACCCTACCTGCTGCACAGCGGCCTTCTTCTCCCTACCTGCTGCACAGCGCCTCTCCCGACCTGCTGCACAGCGGCATACTTCACCCTACCTGCTGCACAGCGCCATTCTTCTCCCTACCTCCTGCACAGCGGCATTCTTCACCCTACCTGCTGCACAGCGGGATTCTTCTCCTTACCTGCTGCACAGCGGCTTTCTTCTCCCTACCTGCTGCACAGCGTCATTCTTCACCCTACCTGCTACACAGCTGCATTCATCACCCTACCTTCTGCACAGCGGCATTCTACACCCTACCTGCTGCACAGTGGCATTCTTCACCCTACCTGCTGCACAGCGGCATTCTTCACCCTACCTGCTGCACAGCGGGATTCTTCTCCCTACCTGCTGCACAGCGCCATTCTTCTCCCTACCTCCTGCACAGCGGCATTCTTCACCCTACCTGCTGCACAGCGGGATTCTTCTCCTTACCTGCTGCACAGCGGCTTTCTTCTCCCTACCTGCTGCACAGCGTTATTCTTCACCCTACCTGCTACACAGCTGCATTCATCACCCTACCTTCTGCACAGCGGCATTCTACACCCTACCTGCTGCACAGTGGCATTCTTCACCCTACCTGCTGCACAGCGGCATTCTTCACCCTACCTGCTGCACAGCGGGATTCTTCTCCCTACCTGCTGCACAGCGGGATTCTTCTCCCTACCTGCTGCACAGCGGCTTTCTTCTCCCTACCTGCTGCACAGCGCCATTCTTCTCCCTACCTGCTGCACAGCGTCATTCTTCACCCTACCTGCTGCACAGCGACATTCTTCACCCTACCTGCTGCACAACGGCATTCTTCACCCTACCTGCTGCACAGCGCCATTCTTCTCCCTACCTCCTGCACAGCGGCATTCTTCACCCTACCTGCTGCACAGCGGGATTCTTCTCCCTACCTGCTGCACAGCGGCTTTCTTCTCCCTACCTGCTGCACAGCGTCATTCTTCACCCTACCTGCTGCACAGCTGCATTCATCACCCTACCTTCTGCACAGCGGCATTCTACACCCTACCTGCTGCACAGTGGCATTCTTCACCCTACCTGCTTCACAGCGGCATTCTTCACCCTACCTGCTTCACAGCGGCATTCTTCACCCTACCTGCTGCACAGCGGGATTCTTCTCCCTACCTGCTGCACAGCGGCTTTCTTCTCCCTACCTGCTGCACAGCGGCTTTCTTCTCCCTACCTGCTGCACAGCGTCATTCTTCACCCTACCTGCTGCACAGCGACATTCTTCACCCTACCTGCTGCACAACGGCATTCTTCACCCTACCTGCTGCACCGCGGCATTCTTCACCCTACCTGCTGCACAGCGGCATTCTTCACCCTAGCTGTGGCACAGCGGCATTCTTCACCCTACCTGCTGCACAGCAGCATTCTTCACCCTACATGCTGCACAGCGGCATTCTTCACCCTACCTGCTGCACAGCTGCATTCTTCACCCTAACTGCTGCACAGCGCCATTCTTCTCCCTACCTGCTGCACAGCGTCATTCTTCACCCTACCTGCTGCACAGCTGCATTCATCACCCTACCTTCTGCACAGCGGCATTCTACACCCTACCTGCTGCACAGTGGCATTCTTCACCCTACCTGCTGCACAGCGGTATTCTTCAACCTACCTGCTGCACAGCGCCATTCTTCTCCCTGCCTGCTGCACAGCGACATTCTTCACCCTACCTGCTGCACAACGGCATTCTTCACCCTACCTGCTGCACCGCGGCATTCTTCACCCTACCTGCTGCACAGCGGCATTCTTCTCCCTACCTGCTGCACAGCGCCATTCTTCTCCCTACCTCCTGCACAGCGGCATTCTTCACCCTACCTGCTGCACAGCGGGATTCTTCTCCTTACCTGCTGCACAGCGGCTTTCTTCTCCCTACCTGCTGCACAGCGTCATTCTTCACCCTACCTGCTACACAGCTGCATTCATCACCCTACCTTCTGCACAGCGGCATTCTACACCCTACCTGCTGCACAGTGGCATTCTTCACCCTACCTGCTGCACAGCGGCATTCTTCACCCTACCTGCTGCACAGCGGGATTCTTCTCCCTACCTGCTGCACAGCGCCATTCTTCTCCCTACCTCCTGCACAGCGGCATTCTTCACCCTACCTGCTGCACAGCGGGATTCTTCTCCTTACCTGCTGCACAGCGGCTTTCTTCTCCCTACCTGCTGCACAGCGTCATTCTTCACCCTACCTGCTACACAGCTGCATTCATCACCCTACCTTCTGCACAGCGGCATTCTACACCCTACCTGCTGCACAGTGGCATTCTTCACCCTACCTGCTGCACAGCGGCATTCTTCACCCTACCTGCTGCACAGCGGGATTCTTCTCCCTACCTGCTGCACAGCGGGATTCTTCTCCCTACCTGCTGCACAGCGGCTTTCTTCTCCCTTCCTGCTGCACAGCGCCATTCTTCTCCCTACCTGCTGCACAGCGTCATTCTTCACCCTACCTGCTGCACAGCGACATTCTTCACCCTACCTGCTGCACAACGGCATTCTTCACCCTACCTGCTGCACAGCGCCATTCTTCTCCCTACCTCCTGCACAGCGGCATTCTTCACCCTACCTGCTGCACAGCGGGATTCTTCTCCCTACCTGCTGCACAGCGGCTTTCTTCTCCCTACCTGCTGCACAGCGTCATTCTTCACCCTACCTGCTGCACAGCTGCATTCATCACCCTACCTTCTGCACAGCGGCATTCTACACCCTACCTGCTGCACAGTGGCATTCTTCACCCTACCTGCTTCACAGCGGCATTCTTCACCCTACCTGCTTCACAGCGGCATTCTTCACCCTACCTGCTGCACAGCGGGATTCTTCTCCCTACCTGCTGCACAGCGGCTTTCTTCTCCCTACCTGCTGCACAGCGGCTTTCTTCTCCCTACCTGCTGCACAGCGTCATTCTTCACCCTACCTGCTGCACAGCGACATTCTTCACCCTACCTGCTGCACAACGGCATTCTTCACCCTACCTGCTGCACCGCGGCATTCTTCACCCTACCTGCTGCACAGCGGCATTCTTCACCCTAGCTGTGGCACAGCGGCATTCTTCACCCTACCTGCTGCACAGCAGCATTCTTCACCCTACATGCTGCACAGCGGCATTCTTCACCCTACCTGCTGCACAGCTGCATTCTTCACCCTAACTGCTGCACAGCGCCATTCTTCTCCCTACCTGCTGCACAGCGTCATTCTTCACCCTACCTGCTGCACAGCTGCATTCATCACCCTACCTTCTGCACAGCGGCATTCTACACCCTACCTGCTGCACAGTGGCATTCTTCACCCTACCTGCTGCACAGTGGTATTCTTCAACCTACCTGCTGCACAGCGCCATTCTTCTCCCTGCCTGCTGCACAGCGACATTCTTCACCCTACCTGCTGCACAACGGCATTCTTCACCCTACCTGCTGCACCGCGGCATTCTTCACCCTACCTGCTGCACAGCGGCATTCTTCTCCCTACCTGCTGCACAGCGCCATTCTTCTCCCTACCTCCTGCACAGCGGCATTCTTCACCCTACCTGCTGCACAGCGGGATTCTTCTCCTTACCTGCTGCACAGCGGCTTTCTTCTCCCTACCTGCTGCACAGCGTCATTCTTCACCCTACCTGCTACACAGCTGCATTCATCACCCTACCTTCTGCACAGCGGCATTCTACACCCTACCTGCTGCACAGTGGCATTCATCACCCTACCTTCTGCACAGCGGCATTCTACACCCTACCTGCTGCACAGTGGCATTCTACACCCTACCTGCTGCACAGCGGCTTTCTTCTCCCTACCTGCTGCACAGCGTCATTCTTCTCCCTGCCTGCTGCACAGCGACATTCTTCACCCTACCTGCTGCACAACGGCATTCTTCACCCTACCTGCTGCACCGCGGCATTCTTCACCCTACCTGCTGCACAGCTGCATTCATCACCCTACCTTCTGCACAGCGGCATTCTACACCCTACCTGCTGCACAGTGGCATTCTTCACCCTACCTGCTGCACAGCGGCATTCTTCACCCTACCTGCTGCACAGCGGGATTCTTCTCCCTACCTGCTGCACAGCGGGATTCTTCTCCCTACCTGCTGCACAGCGGCTTTCTTCTCCCTACCTGCTGCACAGCGCCATTCTTCTCCCTACCTGCTGCACAGCGTCATTCTTCACCCTACCTGCTGCACAGCGACATTCTTCACCCTACCTGCTGCACAACGGCATTCTTCACCCTACCTGCTGCACCGCGGCATTCTTCACCCTACCTGCTGCACAGCAGCATTCTTCACCCTACATGCTGCACAGCGGCATTCTTCACCCTACCTGCTGCACAGCTGCATTCTTCACCCTAACTGCTGCACAGCGCCATTCTTCTCCCTACCTGCTGCACAGCGTCATTCTTCACCCTACCTGCTGCACAGCTGCATTCATCACCCTACCTTCTGCACAGCGCCATTCTACACCCTACCTGCTGCACAGTGGCATTCTTCACCCTACCTGCTGCACAGCGGTATTCTTCAACCTACCTGCTGCACAGCGCCATTCTTCTCCCTGCCTGCTGCACAGCGACATTCTTCACCCTACCTGCTGCACAACGGCATTCTTCACCCTACCTGCTGCACCGCGGCATTCTTCACCCTACCTGCTGCACAGCGGCATTCTTCACCCTACCTGCTGCACCGCGGCATTCTTCACCCTACCTGCTGCACCGCGGCATTCTTCACCCTACCTGCTGCACAGCGGCATTCTTCACCCTAGCTGTGGCACAGCGGCATTCTTCACCCTACCTGCTGCACAGCAGCATTCTTCACCCTACCTGCTGCACAGCGGCATTCTTCACCCTACCTGCTGCACAGCTGCATTCTTCACCCTACCTGCTGCACAGCACCATTCTTCTCCCTACCTGCTGCACAGCGCCATTCTTCTCCCTACCTGCTGCACAGCGCCATTCTTCTCCCTACCTGCTGCACAGCTGCATTCTTCTTCCTTGCAGATCTTGCCAAGAAGTTTGCTGTTATCTTGAAGGTGGTAGAATTTAGTGCATCGACTTTCTGCAAAAGGGACAGCCATGCATTAGCTGGGACTGCGGCAATACCTGGCACAGCATTTTGGCAAAGCCAATGAGAGGCTGTGTGCAAGACCACTTACGAGGGTTGTAATAGTCGAACAGGGTGACGGATGCAGGCTGAACGAGGCCTACTTCAAAATACTGGAACACTCTGATCTTCAAGCATTCTTCCTCTGTGTGGGAGATCTGAAGAGGGAAGGGTCAGAGAGGACTATAAAAGGTCTGCACATTTGTAGCAAATTGGCACACACATTGTATGTTTCTACCATATTTAAAGTGATATTGTGTAATTTGTGTAATTTGTACATGACAGATACATCTCTATCATCTCAACTTTGCTTTTACTGTGACTGTAGAGCATAACAAATATAGTATATAACCTAATCTAACATAACTGAAAGTTAGGAGAGAAAAGCGTCCGTGGAGTCTTCTGCTTATGACATCATCCAGTGGCCTTCATATCCAAATTACACAAGTACCATTAAAAAGCAATTAATTTGCATATCAAGACACAAGATGATGTCATAAGCAGGGGACTCAACACACATTTGTACTCATACATAAACACACACACTTATACTCATACACACACACGCACACTTATACTCATACACACACTTATACTCATACACACACATTCTTTTACTCATACACACATTCTTATACTCATACACACACATGCACACTTATACTCATACACACGCACACTTATACTCATACACATGCACACTTATACTCATACACACGCACACTTATACTCATTCACACGCACACTTATACTCATACACACACACGCACACTTATAATCATACACACGCACACTTATACTCATACACACGCACACTTATACTCATACACACGCACACTTATACTCATACACACACTTATACTCATACACACACTTATACTCATACACACACGTTTTTACTCATAAACACGCACGCTTATACTCATACAAACGCACGCTTATACACATACACGCGTATACTCATACACACACACAAACACACACACTTATACTCATACACACACATTCTTTTACTCATACACACATTCTTATACTCATACACACACATGCACACTTATACTCATACACACGCACACTTATACTCATACACATGCACACTTATACTCATACACACGCACACTTATACTCATTCACAAGCACACTTATACTCATACACACACACGCACACTTATAATCATACACACGCACACTTATACTCATACACACGCACACTTATACTCATACACACACTTATACTCATTCACATGCACACTTATACTCATACACACGCACACTTATACTCATACACACGCACACTTATACTCATTCACACGCACACTTATACTCATACACACACACGCACACTTATAATCATACACACGCACACTTATACTCATACACATGCACACTTATACTCATACACACGCACACTTATACTCATTCACACGCACACTTATACTCATACACACACACGCACACTTATAATCATACACACGCACACTTATAATCATACACACGCACACTTATACTCATACACACGCACACTTATACTCATACACACACTTATACTCATACACACACTTATACTCATACACACACGTTTTTACTCATAAACACGCACGCTTATACTCATACAAACGCACGCTTATACACATACACGCGTATACTCATACACACACACAAACACACACACTTATACTCATACACACACGCACACATGTATACTCATACACACACTCAAACACACACAAACACTTGTACTCATACACACTTATACTCATACAAACACACACACACTTAAACTCATACATACACACACACACACACACACACACACTTAGACTCATATGTACACATGAATACTTATACTCCTACACACACTTCTACTCATACACACACACACACACACACTCATACTCACATACACACACCGCCTGTCTTTTAACCACTGATGACTGCTCCTCTCAAACGGAGCAGACAAGCGGTGAGAGCTGAACCTGGGCTCGCACACGTGCCATAGGTTTGCCACCACTGGTCTAGGTGAATGTTCTCTACTCTTTGTGATATTGACCTTAGTGTACAAGCAGACAGACCATGCCAAACACCTCTCCTTTCTAATGCTCTCCTCCCACTTAACCAGCAATATCTTATAAATAAAACATGGCTGAAAGACGCTCTGATCTTTGACTCAGGAATATACCTGGCCCCATAAGGGTTTAGAGTAATCTTTCCATTTTTGACATGTAGTTGTATAAATGTCATTTTCCTCTCTGTCATTTAACGCACCCGGACAAGTGACATGATGTTTATAGAAGGACAGCCAGAGATTTTTTTGGATACAAATTTAGTATTAAAAATACAAAAAGGAAGGACATTTAAAAATATTTTTTCTCTCTTTTCCTATAAATTTTGATTAAAAATGGCTTCAAAAAACAAACAAACAAGGGAAGTAGATGAAAGACATTGATGATCTTGAATGATAAGCCTTACCTTACTGAGATAGATAATGAGGTTGCTCTTCTCACCTAAACCTTTGTTAAGCTCATAGTCAGCAATGTATTTGTCGACTCCGTTGCTTAGCTGTAAAGTAATGTTCAAAGTTCATGTTAAAAAGGGAATCGTTTTTGTAAAAAGTCCATGGCGCCTGTTGACACATAGAAATGTTCCCCATATTTATACAGTGGTATTGCGGCTCGTGGCAGGTTCCAGACTAGATCTAGTACAGTGATGACTAGTGTTGAGCGAACCCAAACTGCACTGTTCGGGTTCGCATCGGACATTACGGTGTCCGTACCACGAACCCGAACCCGGACATTTCACTGTATGTCCATGTTGGAGTTCGAGTTTCGGCTATAAACCGAAAGTCTTTAAACCGAAAATGTCATTCGGTTTATAGACTTTCGGTTTATAGAATAGCCAATAGCATTACATGTATTCTATAAGCCGAAAGTCTATAAACCGAAAGACATTCAGTTTATAGACTTTCGGTTTATAGAATACATGTCATGCTATTGGCTATTCTATAAACCGAAATAGAGTCCCCATTCATACGAATATGTCAGTTGACCTATTCTTATGAATGGGGACTCTATTTCGGTTTATAGAATAGCAATACCATTACATGTATTACATCTGAGAGTCAAATAGAACCTAATTCTAATTGTTTTGGGTGGTAAATAGTACATTTGCGTCTTGCGGTGCACTTCATATCTGTAAGTCAAATAGAACAGTCCAATACTGTGCTTACAGCGCACTTTGAAAAATTCTAATAGTTTTGGGTGCTAAATAGTACAGTATTTTTAATTTGTATGTATTTTATTTTTTTGAAGTTATTTCCCTATCCATATTTGTTTGCAGGGCACTTGTCCTACTCTTACCCACATTTTAATTCCTTTTGCAGCTCTCTAGCCCTTTCCAGGACTTTTTTAGAGGCATTTTAGTGGCTAAAAGTCTGTGTACCCATTGACTTCAATGGGGTTCAGGGTCAAGTTCGAGCACGGACCCGGACTTTTTTCCTAAGTCCGGTCGAACCTCTCGAACTCGGACATCCAGGTGTCCGCTCAACTCTAGTGATGACATAAAACCAACTTTAATTAAAATCTCAATAATTATATCGGCTCCAATAATTGTAAGTGTTTAAACACATAAGACACCCACGGATCAAGCCACCCAACTCCTTTCATGTGTTGATTATTTTGGGGCAAGCTTGTGTGGTGGCACTTGTTCCCCTCTGACCTTCAAAACAAGTTCTTGCCTCTGGTTCATTAGTTGAAGACCAGATACCAGTGATTAAAAGAACGGGCAAGAAATGGGATCAAATGGGAAAAGAGGGGAACAAAAAGGAGAGTTGGGAGTTTGAGGTTGTATCTTGTTTTCCAGTAGAGACTCGTACATTCGGGTTCCAAACATTTGCACCATCATTGATCTACTGAGAACTCTTTCAGAAATGAAGATAGTTTTATGTTTTGCCCATCCAACTATAGTTTATTTTAGAATCTATATAGAGATGTCCCACTCACCTGCTTGAGGACAGAGATATCTGGAGAGAACCCTGTCATCATAGAGATGTCTAGGTTGGACAGGGTTGCCGGGACTGGCTTGAGGTGTCTGGAAAGAGAGAGAGAAGAACTATAACTGAAAGATTGAGGGGTACAATTTAAAAATAAACAGCTCTATTCAAACCCCAGTTGCAATTTTGCTACATGCAACTACATAAGCAGTGAATGCTTTCCCTCAATTAATAAACTGCTGAGAACCCTACGTAATCGATATCCCAGAGAACCTCAGTTCACCCCTTAGTACAAGAGACGCATAAACATAAGAAAAAAGGTAATAGAGCTAGCATGTAGTTATGATGAATGATTACAATGTAACGGTGGAGAGTAAAATCCCTCACACCTTTCAGCTTTAAGACAGAATTAGAGACAATTATTAGGAAAGGGGACTGACGCACCTGTAGCAGATGTTGAGCGATAAAGCAGAAAGTACACCGGTGGGTAACTGTGCTGTATAAATAAAAAACACAAAGGACAGTCAGCGAATACATAACACAGCCATGGTCCAGAACCATATACAGAACGCTGGAGACCTCCGACTGGGATGAGGCCGCATCTGCCTTTTCAGGGATGGGATTATGATTGGCAAGCTGTATGGAATGATGAGATACCTTCCTAAAGGACACCAAAGTTATGTTAAATTAAAAAGGTTGCATCAAGTGTAGATGCTTAAATAAAAATGCTTTAATGAAAGAATAAATAGCCGACTATGGCTCTGTGTAGTTCTATCAGGAGACGGACATGTAGTCCACCCCCTGGTAGATATATAAGCATAACGCGATTTATTTATATACGTTCATTAAAGTATTTCTATTTAAAATGTCTACACTGAATGCAATCTTTCAATTAAACTCAGTATACACCGATCCCGAGCCATATAGCAAACATTACTTATTGCTCAGTTAAAAAAAAAATTCCAGTGGCTCCCTTCTCTCCTCTGCTCAATGCTGCCTCGGCATGGCCCTGCTTCTGGAACCTTGGAGGCCTTGTGAATAGCAGGGGCATTTTAAAACATCAATTTTTTTTGCATACAAGCCCCTTGAGTGCTTGCTTTCTCTTGGATCTCTATCGATATAGCTGCACAGCACCCGGGCCATTCATCTGATATCTCCTTTTGGCTGAGTGCATCACACTTTGGATTTATATATATATATATATATACCTCCTAACATTCCAATATATTATTATATACACACTAATTTATAATTCAATAATTCATATATGGCCATGTAGTCGCACCAATAAAATACATTTAATTTATATTATATAAAATATTAATAATAAATACAAGCACACACATTTTTGTACATATTATTTGTGTGACTGTGTATACTATATATATATATATATGCACAATGGAACAAAGCTCACGTTTCTCCACTTCCCATATACCGTACTCACCATCTTGGTCTTCCTCCACAGTTACAGAAAGGTTAAAAGTGTTGCACTCTTTTTCAGCTTCAGTGGCAAACTCATAATACACTGCAGTCACCTGCATGGAGAATTATGTAATTTCATAAACAGCTCACCACCTAAACTGCTTAGTAATATAGGTTGTTTTTAAACTTCTGCGGTGTTTGTGTTTAGCTGTAATTTTCCTCTTTTATATACTGTTATTCTCATCATAAGAAGGGCTTTCTTAAGATACCATTTTTTTCCTCCTGTCTAAATAGTTTCTATTACTTGCCCTGAGTTTAGAAATAAAATGGTTTTCTGTCGGGTTTTTTTTTTTGCAAGTTATAGG
Organism: Pelodytes ibericus; assembly: GCA_036172795.1. Lineage (NCBI taxonomy): Eukaryota > Metazoa > Chordata > Amphibia > Anura > Pelodytidae > Pelodytes > Pelodytes ibericus. The sequence continues at coordinate 215,390,221 of CM069858.1, read as the reverse complement.
GCAATAACTAAAAATCGGCGTTCTCTTTTCCCTAACAATTTCCCCCTACAGCGACCTTTTGACATCAACAACAATGCTTAACCTAACCCTAACTCTAACCTTAACTCTAAACTTAACTCTAACCCCAGCATAACTCTAGTGAGATAAAAATGTTAATCTAACATCAACTCACCTTTTAGTGACTAGCCACCCTGATTTCTACATATTCAACAAACACTTGCACATTTTGCGTACTTGTCTACTTCCCTCTTCCGTGTCCCAGGACACGAAGGAGGTGCAACCTAAAGTGGATGGAGTTATGCAACTACATGTGTCAGTACACAGCATTCCATGACCATGCAGCACTGAGTTATAGGCTACCCGCTACAGATACCAGATGTCTGGAGCTCAAGAAGCCTTGTTTAGATCTCTTTGACACTTACACAAAAAACACTGGACTGGCCTGGAAAATTAGAAACTGTTGACAGCTATAAATAAAGGGTCTCCATCACCTATACATTGCTCATATTGTGAATTTAAAATATTCACATTTCAAATATTGAGAATTAAAAAAATCATAAAATAACGGTCTATGCATTTAAGAGGGGAAATGTGTTTGAAATGTGTGTTTGGAGTCTCTTGTTGATGACATCACTTGTGACTAGATGTGCAAATTAAATTCACAATGATGATGTCATAAAGGGCAGACACCACTGACACTTTTAAAAGTCTCGCTCTTAAAGGAACATTAAATGTTGTTTAACCCTTGCTTCCTTCAAGGAAGCAAGGGTTAAACAATACATGTCCCGGTAAAATTAAGTAAACCCGACGTGTATCTTAATAGATACACGCAAGTTTACTATCTGCTGTGTCTCACATGCGAGACACAGTAGTTCCTGGTTGTCGCGTGCTGAAAAACGTCAGCACGCGCACAGCCAATGACAGCTGAATGCGAGGGTCTCTCGCTGCTAGCACAGCGAGAGACCCTCGTTTTTGCATGGGATCAGCAGGGGGGGACCTAGTACTCATCAAAAGTACCCGCCAGTTCACAACTCACTTTTCACTTGTGCTTCTATGTTAGTGAAAAAAAAAACGTTTAGTGTCCCTTTAATGTTTTTTAATACATGCAATTCTACTAAAACAGTGCATAGGTAATTTTCCATATTTTTTTCTTCGCTATAGATATAGTGTTTAGGGGATGGCTTCCCTTTAATGTAATTGCTTTCGTTTAAACTTACCGTGAAAGTAGCTTGCCCTTTCCCAGACACTCGCACCTCAAAGTCTCCATTTACATTAGCCTACAAAGGTGAGTAAGAGGTTAAATAAATGAAAACACGTGTCCACACCTCTGAAACTGGACCATACGACGGTAATGTGTCATTTAATTATTAAAGCCCAGTGGAATGTCAGCATACCTGGGAAGTTTATATATACGATATACGGTATAATTAGGACAGGTTCCTGGAGATCGAAGGCAACCCCAACCTAAAGGTTGTTAAATGAACCTGAAGGGATCCCATGTTTTAATTTCTGTATATGGACAAATATATTTTCTTAAAAGTGCCATCTTGTTTGTGAGTCTATAACAACTTTTTTTAAAGGACAACTGTAGCAAAAAATGAATTTATGTTTAATTGAAATATTGTATTACGAGTAAAGGATTTATAAAGAAACATTGTAATGAAAGAATACAAAGAAAGTTTGTTATTAAGCCTTCTTTACTCCATATCATTCTCTCAGGGGGCAGACATGTTGGTTAGAATCTTTACTCCATATCATACTCTCAGGGGGCAGACATGTTGGTTAGAATCTTTACTCCATATAGTTCTCTCAGGGGGCAGACATGTTGGTTAGAATCTTTACTCCATATAGTTCTCTCAGGGGGCAGACATGTTGGTTAGAATCTTTACTCCATATAGTTCTCTCAGGGGGCAGACATGTTGGTTAGAATCTGTACTCCATATAGCTCTCTCAGGAGGCAGACATTTTGGTTAGAATCTTTACTCCATATCGTTCTCTCAGGGAGCCGACATGTTGTTTAGAATCTTACTCCATATAGTTCTCTCAGGGGGCGGACATGTTGGTTAGAATCTTTACTCCATATCGGTCTCTCAGGGGGCAGACATGTTGTTTAGAATCTTTACTCCATATCGTTCTCTCAGGGGGCAGACATGTTGGTTAGAATCTTTACTCCATATAGTTCTCTCAGGGGGCAGACATGTTGTTTAGAATCTTTACTCCATATCGTTCTCTCAGGGGGCAGACATGTTGGTTAGAATCTTTACTCCATATAGTTCTCCCAGGGGGCAGACATGTTGGTTAGAATCTTTACTCCATATCGTTCTCTCAGGGGGCAGACGTGTTGTTTAGAATCTTGGGTCAGATCTTCACTCACCTTGGTTCAGATGAACAAAGATCTGACCAAAGATTCTAAACAAAATGTCTGCCTCCTGGTAGAGCTATATTTAGCTAGAGGAATTTAATAGCTTGGCTGCTCTTCTAAGAGCTGCTTTTCAAAGAGTATATTTAAGAGATATTCTGGAGATACTCTGGAGGTAGTCTGAGGTATACAAGAGGTGAGAAAAACTAAAAGATCTTTTTGATTTAAATTCTTAAAATGAAAGATTTGGTTTACTGTGATAATTGTTCTGCATTTGTTTCACATTCCATTTTTTGGAGGTTTGGAGGCTGTCTAATCTGTAGACAGTTCTCAAGATTGCACCAGGAGATTGCATTTTTAAAGTCCGAGATTTGTAATTTATCTGTAAAACAAACTTGGGCTGAGACTGTTGCAAAGTCACTGCCACAGAGGCCATTGCCGCAGAGGCTTCCTAGGAATGGCAGGTGGGTTACTGTTGGATCTGGTAGGCTTAGAGTTGTGGATAAAAGGCATGTCCCGCAGTCTGTGGCTGTCCAGAATTCATTTTCAGCACTTTCAGAGTGCAGTGGTGTTGTGGAGGCAGGCTCAGATGCAGAGTTTGAGGAACCACTCTCCTATGTGGCTAAGGTGTGCAAGGAGAAGGTGAGGCCTGATAGAAAGCAGTTGTTGTTGGACGATTCTATCATAAGAGGTGCAGAGTTGGACAGTATTGGCTTAGTGAGATGTCTTCCTGGAGCTACTGCTCGCAGAGACAGGAGGCGTATTTCTAATATTGTTAAGCAGGCAAATCAGGAAGGAGAATTGGATGTACTGGTTCATCTAGGGACAAATGATTTGGCTTGCAATGAGGTTTCAGAGGTGAAGGAAGCTTTTCGTGTTCTTGCCAATGATATACGGCAGGTTGTGTCCACACTGTCCTTTTCTGAAGTTATGCCTGTGCATAACATTCACAATGATAGACAGATGCGTATTAGGGACTTCAACTTGTGGCTTGGAGAATGGTGTCGGGAGCAAGGATTTGGCTTTGTTTCTCATGGAAGTTCACTATGGGATAGGAAGGAACTGTACAAAAAAGATGGTTTGCATCTTTCTCAAAAGGGAACGAATGTTCTCAGTGAGCAGTTCAGAGGTTTTGCTAGGAGGTTTTTAAACTAAAAGAGGGGGGCAAAATGGCGATAAAACATCAATCCAATTGCCCCCCAAAAAAGGTACAGAAGTTACCTGTAGTCAGTGTGCTGAAAAATGATAAGCTTAGGGTCATGTCTACAAATGCTCGCAGTTTAGGGAATAAGATCAATGAACTTGTGGCAATATTGGCAACTGAGAATGTAGATTTAGTGGCTGTTACTGAGACATGGTATAATGAGAAACATGACTGGGACATATCAATACCAGGGTACTCTTTATATAGAAAAGACAGAGAAGGTAAAAAAGGGGGAGGGGTGGCCCTGTATGTGAGGGATAGCTTAAAATGTAACGTAATACAAGTTAGTGAGGCGAACATAGAGTCAGTTTGGGTTACATTAGAATTTGGTAATCATATGGTAACTCGGGTAGGTGTGATTTATAGGCCCCCTGGACAAATAGAGGAGTTAGATAATCTACTAGTTGAGGAAATAGCTAAAATGACAATGAAGGGGGAAGTAATCATCATGGGTGACTTTAATCTTCCTGATGTGAACTGGAAATACAAAACAGCTACTTGCGCCAGGAGTACGCATATCCTAAACTCCCTACTGGGATTATCTCTAAAACAAGTAGTGGAGGAGCCAACTCGAAAGCAGGCCATACTAGACTTAGTGTTCACAAACGGAGATTTGTTATCAGATATTACTGTAGGTGAAAGTTTAGGATCTAGTGATCACCAGACAGTGTGGTTTAATATAAGAACAGTGACGCAGTCACACCACACAAAAACAAAAGTTTTAGATTTTAGAAAAACAGACTTTTCTAAAATTAGATTAGGTGTAAAGGAGTCATTATCAGACTGGAGCAATTTAAATGGAGTCCAGGAGAAATGGGATTATCTAAAAGTTGCACTACTGAAGGCAACAGAAAATTGCATAAGGCTTGTCAGTGAGAGCAAAAAAATTGAAGAAACCACTGTGGTACTCTGCAGAGGTGGCTAAAATAGTAAAAAATAAAAAGCTAGCATTTAGTAATTATAAAAATACTCAGAGTGAGGAAGATAGAAAGATCTATAAGAGTAGGCAGAAAGAGGCAAAGCAAGCTATAAGAGCTTCCAAAGCACACACAGAAGAGACTATAGCCCAGTCAGTGAAAAAGGGGGATAAAACATTTTTTAGATACATAAATGAGAAAAGGAAAGTAAAACAAGGATTAGTTAGATTAAAAACAAAAGAAGGATGCTATATAGAAGAGGATAAAGGCTTAGCAAACTGCCTTAATGAATATTTTTGTTCAGTTTTTACAAATGAAAATGAGGGTAAGGGACCTCATTTAGGGAAAAAGACTAATGAGTCTTTTGATGCATGTAAGTTTACAGAGGAAGAGGTTTTACTTCAGCTGTCTAAAGTAAAGACAAATAAGTCGATGGGACCTGATGGGATACATCCAAAGTTATTAAAAGAACTTAGTGGTGTACTAGCAAAACCGTTAACAGATTTATTTAACCAATCATTGTTAACGGGAGTAGTTCCAGAAGATTGGAAATTAGCTAATGTTGTGCCCATTCACAAGAAAGGTAGTCGGGAGGAGGCTGGCAACTATAGACCAGTAAGTCTTACTTCAGTAGTGGGGAAAATAATGGAAACCTTGTTAAAGAATAGGATTGTTGAACATCTAAAGTCGCTTGGATTTCAAGATCAGAGACAGCATGGGTTTACTTCAGGGAGATCATGCCAAACTAATCTTATTGATTTTTTTGATTGGGTAACTAAAATAATAGATCAGGGTGGTGCAGTAGACATTGCTTACCTAGATTTCAGTAAGGCTTTTGACACTGTCGCACATAGAAGGCTTATCAATAAACTGAAATCTTTGAGTTTGGATTTCAATATTGTTGAATGGATTAGACAATGGCTGAGTGACAGGCAACAGAGGGTTGTAGTCAATGGGGTATATTCAATGCAAGGTCTTGTTACTAGTGGGGTACCTCAGGGATCTGTTCTTGGACCCATTCTCTTTAATATTTTTATTAGCGATATTGCAGAAGGTCTTGTTGGCAAAGTATGTCTTTTTGCTGATGATACAAAGATTTGCAGCAGGGTTGATATTCATGGAGGGATAAGCCAAATGGCAAATGATTTAGCTAAACTAGAAAAATGGTCAGAGCAGTGGCAACTGACATTTAATGTGGACAAGTGCAAGATTATGCACCTTGGGCGTAAAAACCCAAAAGCAGAATATAGACTATTTGGTACAGTCCTAACCTCAACATCTGAGGAAAGGGATTTAGGAGTAATAATTTCAGAGGACTTGAAGGTAGGTAGGCAATGCAATAGAGCAGCAGGAAATGCTAGCAGAATGCTTGGTTGCATAGGGAGAGGTATTAGCAGTAGGAAGAGGGAAGTGCTCATGCCATTGTACAGAGCACTGGTGAGACCTCACTTGGAGTATTGTACGCAGTACTGGAGACCGTATCTCCAGAAGGATATTGATACTTTGGAGAGAGTTCAGAGAAGGGCTGCTAAACTGGTTCATGGGTTGAAGGATAAAACTTACCAGGAAAGGTTAAAGCATCTTAACATGTATAGCTTGGAGGAAAGACGTAACAGGGGGGATATGATAGAAACATTTAAATACATAAAGGGAATCAACACAGTAAAGGAAGAGAGTATATTTAAAAGAAGAAAAACTACCACAACTAGAGGACATAGTCTTAAATTAGAGGGGCAACGATTTAAAAGTAATATCAGGAAGTATTACTTTACTGAGAGGGTAGTGGATGTATGGAATAGCCTGCCAGCAGAAGTGGTAGAGGTAAACACAGTCAAGGATTTTAAGCATGCGTGGGATAGACACAAGGCTATCCTAGCTATAAGACCAGGAACTGGGGACTAATAAAAGTACTAAAAAAAAAAAAATTGGGCAGACTAGATGGACCGTATGGTTTTTATCTGCCGACACATTCTATGTTTCTATGTTTCTATGTTTCTATATGGAGTAAAGATGGCTCAATAAGGTACTTTATTTGTATTCTTTCATTAACCCCTTCACACCGGATTGTGCTTTGGTCCTTAATAGTGTTGAGCGAACCCGAACCGCACTGTTCGGGTTCGTACCGAACATTACGTTTTTTGGACCCCGGACCCGAACACGGACATTTCACTGTATGTTCGGGTTGGAGTTCGGAGTTCGGGGTAATGGCGCGTTTTGAAAGGCTTTCTATAAACCGATATATAGTCCCCATTCATACGAATAGGTCAATTGACCTATTCGTATGAATGGGGACTCTATTTAGGTTTATAGAATAGTAATAGCATTACATGTATTACATAAACCGAAAGTCTATAAACTGAAAGACATTCGGTTTATAGACTTTCGGTTTATGGAATGCATGTAATGCTATGAACGAATGAACGAATGGTTAATTAACGAAAATCATTCGTCCATTCGTGCTTTTGGCTTTCTATAAACCGAAATAGAGTCGGTTTATAGAAAACCAATAGCATTACATGCATTCCTGCACTTCATATCTAAGAGTCAAATAGAACCGTCAAATACTATGCTTACAGTGCACTTTGAAAAATTCTAATAGTTTTGGGTGGTAAATAGTACATTTGTGTCTTGCGGTGCACTTCATATCTGAGAGTCAAATAGAACCGTCCAATACTGTGCTTACAGCGCACTTTGAAAAATGCTAATTGTTTTGGGTGCTAAATAGTACATTTGCGTCTTGCGGTGCACTTCATATCTGAGAGTCAAATAGAACAGTCCAATACTGTGCTTACAGTGCACTTTGAAAAATTCTGGATACCTCCTCCTCCTCCATCGCCGCTTCCACCTACACCGCCACGGTCACCGCCTCCTCAACCTTTGGGTCACTTAGTATAACAAAGAGGAAAACGGAGTTTAAAGGTGAGTAGCGGAGGCTCCGGAGGAAGCAAAAAATTACCAGACAAGGGATATGCTGCAAAACGTAGTTTACTGGAACATGAAGCAGCTAAGGCAATGCAGTGCTCCTACCCGGTGAGAAAAATAACAAGCTTACGCGTTTCGCGCCAAGACAGGGCGCTTTCTCAAGGCATAACCATTTGGAGGTGTGTCTCCCTATTTATACACTATAAGTGCTTAAGGGATTAGGTGATTAAAACAAGGTGGTGAACCCTTAAAGGTGCAAGTAAGTTAAAACAATTACAAAATACTAGGAACAGGACATGTACAACTAACAGAGTATATGTTGCTTTAAAACAGTTAGTCCTCTTTTACATACAATTGTGTACTGCAACTAAATCTTCCCTGCTGCATCTTGCCCTTAAAGCAACATATACTCTGTTAGTTGTACATGTCCTGTTCCTAGTATTTTGTAATTGTTTTAACTTACTTGCACCTTTAAGGGTTCACCACCTTGTTTTAATCACCTAATCACTTAAGCACTTAAAGTGTATAAATAGGGAGACACACCTCCAAATGGTTATGCCTTGAGAAAGCGCCCTGTCTTGGCGCGAAACGCGTAGGCTTGTTATTTTTCTCACCGGGTAGGAGCACTGCATTGCCTTAGCTGCTTCATGTTCCAGTAAACTACGTTTTGCAGCATATCCCGTGTCTGGTCATTTTTTGCTTCCTCCGGAGCCTCCGCTACTCACCTTTAAACTCCGTTTTCCTCTTTGTTGTTGTTTGCCCGACGGAAGCGCCGGGACGGCGGTAAGGCTCCTTGGCATCACAAAGGATTTCCTCAGTTCTCTCAAAAGTCTTAAGTCACAGGGACCTGACCTTCGTTTTCACTTAGTATAAACTGAAAGAAAATACCCTGCACACCAAACCCCTCTCAAATGGATAATTCTGTTGATCCTCCTGGCAGCCATGCTTTAGATTTAGATTTATATTCTTCCAAAGCTAAAATCAAAGATTCCATCTAGTGCTATTTCATGGCTCAGCTGTATTTTTAATTTGTATGTATTTTATGTTATTTGAAGTTATTTCCCTATCCATATTTGTTTGCAGGGCACTTGTCCTACTCTTACCCACATTTTACTTCATTTTGCAGCCCTCTAGCCCTTTCCAGGACTTTTTGGGGGGCATTTTAGTGCCCAAAAGTTCAGGTCCCCATTGACTTCAATGAGGTTCGGGTCAAGTTTGAGCCGAACCCAGACTTTTTTCTGAAGTTCGGCTGAACCCGCCGAACCCGAACATCCAGGTGTCCGCTCAACTCTAGTCCTTAATGACCAAAGCACCAAGCCGGCGTCTTCGTGTTCCTCACTTTTGTGATCGTCAGCCAGGAACAAACAAGAAGAGACCTAATAAGGGTCTCTATAGACCCTGTCGGTCCCTGATGTCATACTTTGTGACGTCACGCAGGAAGTTCGGGCATGCAGGGATGCCAGAAATGTAGCGGACGCTCAGTTTGAGAGACCCCCAACTAAGACGATGAACCTCTGTGGGAAGTCTCAGGTGGTGATTCTTTTTACTGATGAAAGTTTCTCTTTCACCCCCACTATTTCTAATCCCTTCTTTCTGTTCATTTTGTATTATCTATTTCCAGCTGGACCAGATAGGAACTCTTTCAACATTTTTCCCGTTATCTCCCATTGACCCATGTTTATTCCCAATTGTCCCATTTACCTCTTCAGACCGAGCCATGAGGGCACTGTACTTATTAATGCGTTTAATCGATAGTTCGGATCTCCCAGGAAGGGTGTATCTAACATCAAGTGTCATTTCCTCAGTAGGTGGGACATTCTTCTGATACTCTGCCAGAGCCTGGAACATCATTATCGTAGCCTAGAACAACAGGAAAGATCGGTCAGTACTGGAGAAAACTGACTGGATAGTCCACTAGGCACTTAAACGAACAAAACATATTTTTTCCTCACTCTTTTGTTATTCGTACCTTAAGCCAGGGCTCGACAAACCCCGGGCGCCAGGTCGCCATGGCGACCAGGAAATTAGACCTGGCGCCCGGGTATTGGCACCCCTCACCTCTGGGATCCATGGAGTTTTTGCTGTTCCTTTGGACAGCGCAGCACGAGGAGGCAGCGTGTGCCGTTTTGCACAGACTGCCAGCTCTGCCCTCTCGCGCATCGCGCTTCACAGTCTTAGTCCTGGGGAGCACGTGACATCCGTGTCACATGACAACCCGGCTCTCAACAGGATGGGCTTGAACGATGGTCTGTGACTGGCAGACTGAGATGAAATGGAAGTGCTCCCCTCCCCTGCAATCAAGCAAAGCAGCAGGGATGGGGACACACTGAAACATGCAACTTTTATTTGATTTATTTAAAAAAAAAACGGCTGACTTGTCAGGTCTGTATGTCAATGTGTCTATCTCTATCTGTCTATGTATGTCTTTTTGACTCTCTGTGATATTCTGTGTATGTAATTGGAACTGTCTCTTTGACTGTTTGTGATTTTCTGTGTATGGAAGAGGAACTGTCTCTGTGACTGATTTTCTGTGTATGTAAGTGGAACTGTCTCTGTCTATGTGACTGTCTGTGATTTTCAGTGTGTGTAATTGGAACTGTGTGTGTGACAGTCTGCAAGCGTATGTGTTTACATGACTCTGTGATTGTGTGTATTTTTGCGTGGTTGTGTGTGTATGTGCGGTTGTCTGGCTCCTAGATTTTCTTGCTGGCTCCTAAAACAAAATTTAATTTGTCAAGCCCTGCCTTAAGCTGTCATCAATATCAATCACACAGTCTGAATTGATACAGGATTTAATTTTTCCTTGTAAACCTAAATAAATCTTAGGGAGAAAACTTTTAAAATGCTGCCCTGCAAAATTATGTAATAAACATGAGCCCACTAATCTAGGGGCCTCATGCATTTCTGACCATTACAGCTGCTAACTGCAGGTAATCGGCAGAGAGACGCGCTCTCTCTTTTTGAGAGCCGGGCCTGACTGATCCTCATTGTGCATGGTGGAGTGCAGACGGACTCCCCATTGCTCCCTGTCCAGAGGCTCCTGAGTAAGAAGATCTCCTGGGTTGTGACACAGATGACTTTTAACTCATTACTCATTAGTAGCGATGGCTAAACTCACCTGTGTTGAGCTGTATGGTTCACCATAAAACCGCTGCTCACTGATCCAACGCACGATGGGGCCAGTCAACTGATGCTGCTTCATTTTCAGCAGTGTGAGGAGCGCGTATGATGTGGCTTCGAGGGTAATTAGAGGGGCGCCAGCTTCAACCCAGTGGGTTTTGTCTGCAAAAGACAGGATAAAAAGACAAGATAAGGATCAGCAGACTAAGGACCTAGAGAGAAAGTAGATCTCTTCCTGGGGGTTTAAAATGACCCATTTAATTCCACACTGATCCTGAATTTCCCATTATCCACTGGTGGCTATTACAGGGAGGTGGATAAGGGTTAAATATGTAATCTTTTCATTGTTACGAGCTGGTGTTTAGAATCTTTGCTCTGTATAGCTTTATAAGGGGGTAGACATGTTGTTTAGAATATTTTCTCTATATAGCTCTATCAGGGTGCAGACATGCTGTTTAGAATCTTTGCTCTGTATAGCTCTATCAGGGTGCGGACATGTTGTTTAAAATCTTTGCTCTGTATAGCTCTATCAGGTGGCAGACATGTTGTTTAGAATCTTTTTTCTGTATAGCTTTATCAGGGTGCGGACATGCTGTTTAGAATCTTTGCTCTGTATAGCTCTATCAGAGGCAGACATGTTGTTTAGCATCTTTGCTCTGTATAGCTCTATCAGGGTGCGGACATGTTGTTTAGAATCTTTGCTCTGTATAGCTCTATCAGGGTGCGGACATGTTGTTTATAATCTTTTCTCTGTATAGCTCTATCAGGGGGCAGACATGTTGTTTAGAATCTTTTCTCTGTATAGGTCTATCAGGGGGCAGACGTGTTGTTTAGAATCTTTGCTCTGTATAGCTCTATCAGGGGGCAGACATGTTGTTTAGAATCTTTGCTCTGTATAGCTCTATCAGGTGGCAGACATGTTGTTTAGAATCTTTTCTCTGTATAGGTCTATCAGGGTGCGGACATGTTGTTTAGAGTCTTTGCTCTGTATAGCTCTATCAGGGGGCGGACATGTTGTTTAGAATCTTTACTCTGTATAGCTCTATCAGGGGGCGGACACGTTGTTTGTAATCTTCCATCATCTTGAGTCAGATTAGTCAGATCTTCTTTCCCCTGGCCCTAGATTCTAAATGTCTGCACCCTGATTGCACTCTGTGCCCAACGGTCATATTGAGTGGGTTGTCAGCCAAGCTAAGTATTATGTGGTGTATGTGCTATGCACAGCAGGAATGCTAACCCAAAGGCTGGATGAAGCCAGAATCTGAATAAATATGCCACTGTGATTTGCCCAAAAAAATCCACTGTGATTTGCCCAATGTACCACTGTGATTTGGACAATAATTATGCCACTGTGATTTGCCCAATATAAAATGTCACAGTGAGTTGCCCAATGCCTCTGTAAATTGCCCAATACAATATGCCACTGTGATTTGCCCAATAATTACACCACTTGGATTTGCCCAATAATTACACCACTGTGATTTGCCCAATAATTACACCTCTGTGATTTGCCCAATAATGATGCCACTGTTAGTTCCCCAATAAATATGCCACTTTGATTTGACCAATAATGATGCCACTGTGAGTTCCCCAATAAATATGCCACTGTGATTTTCCCAATAATGATGCCACTGTGAGTTCCCCAATAAATATGCCACTTTGATTTGCCCAATAATTATGCTACTGTGAGTTGCCCAATAAGTAGGACACTGTGAGTTGCCCAATATGCAACTGTGATTTGCCCCAGTGGCGTCCCGAGGGGGGGGCGAACCACACCGGGTGACACCTCCAGCGAGGGTGGCACCGGTAATGCCGGCACCCCCCGCACCGCGCTGCTTACCTTTTTTATTTTTTCACTGACAGCCGAATCCCCTGGATGCGGCCGTTGTAAAAAAAAAAAAAATCACAGCGATTGGATGTGACGATACGTCACATCCGGCGACTGTGTTTCCCTCCTACGTGCAGGAGGGAAGAGAAGACTGCATGGACGAGGCGTCCAGTTACACGAAGCAGCCAGCTACTCAGTAAGTGATGGGGAAGGGGGGGAGGAGCGTGGTTTAAAACGAGCACTGGCATGGCACACTATTACTGGGCTCTGACTGGCACACTATTACTGGGCACTGACTGGCACAATATTCCTGGGCTCTGACTGGCACACTATTACTGGGCTCTGACTGGCACACTATTACTGGGCTCTGACTGGCACACTATTACTGGGCTCTGACTGGCACACTATTACTGGGCTCTGACTGGCACAATATTACAGTCATCTGACTGGCACAATATTACTGGGCTCTGACTGGCACACTATTACTGGGCTCTGACTGGCACAATATTACAGTCATCTGACTGGCACAATATTACTGGGCTCTGACTGGCACAATATTACAGGCATCTGACTGGCACAATATTACAGGCATCTGACTGGCACAATATTACAGGCATCTGACTGGCACAATATTACTGGGCTCTGACTGGCACAATATTCCTGGTATCTGACCGGCACACTATTACTGGGCTCTGACTGGCACAACATTTCTGGTATCTGACTGGCACAATATTCCTGGGCTCTTACTGGCACAATATTACTGGTATCTGACTGGCACAATATTACTGGGCTCTGACTGGCACCATATTCCTGGGCTCTGACTGGCACCATATTACTGGTATCTGACTGGCACAATATTACTGGGCTCTGACTGGCACAATATTCCTAGGCTCTGACTGGCACAATATTGCTGGCCTCTGACTGGCACAATATTGCTGGCCTCTGACTGGCACAATATTACTGGGCTCTGACTGGCACAATATTACTGGGCTCTGACTGGCACAATATTCCTGGGCTCTGACTGGTACAATATTACTGGGCTCTGACTGGCACAATATTACAGGCATCTGACTGGCACAATATTACAGGCATCTGACTGGCACAATATTCCTGGGCTCTGACTGGCACACTATTACTGGGCTCTGACTGGCACACTATTACTGGGCTCTGAATGGCACAATATTCCTGGGCTCTGACTGGCACACTATTACTGAGCTCTGGCTGGCACAATATTCCTGGGCTCTGACTGGCACACTATTACTGGGCTCTGAATGGCACAATATTCCTGGGCTCTGACTGGCACACTATTACTGAGCTCTGGCTGGCACAATATTCCTGGGCTCTGACTGGCACACTATTCCTGGGCTCTGACTGGCACAATATTACTGAGCTCTGACTGGCACACTATTACAGGGCTCTGACTGGCATAATATTCCTGGAATCTGACTGGCACACTATTACTGGGCTCTGACTGGCATAATATCCCTGGAATCTGACTGGCACACTATTACTGGGCTCTGACTGGCACACTATTACTGGTGTCTGACTGGCATAATATTCCTGGAATCTGACTGGCACACTATTACTGGGCTCTGACTGGCATAATATTACTGGGCTTTGAGTGGCACAATATTACTGGTATCTGACTGGCACAATATTCCTGGTATCTGACTGGCACAATATTCCTGGTATCTGACTGGCACAATATTACTGGGCTCTGAGTGGCACAATATTACTGGTATCTGAATGGCACAATATTACTGGTATCTGACTGGCACAATATTACTGGTATCTGACTGGCACAATATTCCTGGTATCTGACTGGCACAATATTACTGGGCTCTGAGTGGCACAATATTACTGGTATCTGAATGGCACAATATTACTGGTATCTGACTGGCACAATATTACTGGGCTCTGAGTGGCACAATATTCCTGGTATCTATAATTGTACAATTGTCACCTCGTAGCTCCTGTGTGTTGCATAATTAATGGCGGTCCCATGTGTGCATAATTATGGGGCGCTTGTGTGTGGCATATTTATCGAGCCCCATGTGTGGCATAATTAAGGGACTCTTTTGTGTGGCATAATTATGGGGCACCTGTGTGTGTGTGTGGCATAATTATGGGGCACCTGTGTGTGTGTGGCATAATTTATGGGGCTCTGGTGTCGCATAATTTATGGGGCTCTGGTGTGACATAATTAAGGGACTCTTGTGTGGCATAATTATGGGGCACCTGTGTGTGTGTGTGGCATAATTAATTGGCCAGAGGTGAGGCATAAATAGTGGGGCTCTGGTGTGGCATAATTTATGGGGCTCCTGTGTGGCATAATTTTTTTTTTTTGTAAATAAGTGTTTTTTTTATTATTAATATTTTTTCAGTATAAAAGAAAACTGGGGTGGGGGTAGGAATACAAAAATAAGAAATAGGGTGGGGGAGGGGTTTAGGATACAAATAAAATACAAAGAAAAATACATTCGTTTCACTCAATCCGGCGCAGCCGGTATACATACGCAATATCACTTTTACTTAACAGTGCATTTGTAGATAGTATTTACTGAAAACATATTGCTGATTGAACCTCTGTTTATCTTTCCCTGGGAGGGGGGGGGGGTTACTACTTATTCATTATCCCCTCTTATGCATATGTATCACAGCTACATTATTCGAGTATACAGTTTTGATACTGGGGCCTTTTTATTTTTGAAACTAATCCGGTTGAAAACCTTCTATTGGTAGGGTGACATCACTCACTGGGGGGGGGAGTTGTTACTATTCTTCTGTCTCCATTCTTCCAGATATTCCATCCAGTAGAACCATGTTAATCTACGTGTTTCGGCTTGGGGTTCTGATCTGGAGATCAGATCTTCCATGACCCGAACAGCCTCCACTCTCTCTACCCACTCACGCAAGGAGGGAGACGATGTCTTCCCCCAGTGTAGTGGGATCAGTGCTTTTGCTTCGTTTAACAAGTGTGGGATTATGGTTTTTCTGTAGGCTGCTATTGGCATGGCTGTGTGGTGTAGTAAGCATGTTGCTGGTTGGAAGGGGGGTACCTGGTCTATGAAGCGGTGTAAGGTGTCATGGATGGATCTCCAAAAAGATACTATTCCTGGACATTCCCACCATATGTGCAAGATGGAGCCCCGGGATTCCCCGCACCTCCAACAGACATTGGGGACCTCAGGGAAAATAGCGTGCGACCTCTCCGGGGTTCGGTACCATCTCGTGAGAAGTTTATAGTTCATTTCTTGGGTTTTAGTACTAATTGAGGTTTTATGTGTGAGGGCGAATATTTTGTTCCACTGAGGTCTTGTCAGGTTTATCTGAAGTTCTTGTTCCCATTTACCCACGAATGTCGGAAGGGGGGAATCCCCCGGCTCCATCAGCATCTGATATATCAGTGAGACCCCATGGGTCGGCATTCTTTCCGAGCCATGTAGCTCTTCGTATGGGGTCTCTGGGCGTGTGAGATTATGTTTCTGGGGCAATTTAGACCAGAAACCTTTGAGTTGCAAGTATTGGAGCGCAATTGTGGGGGTGATCTGGGTTCCGGGTAAAAGCTCAGATAGAGGTCTGATGGTACTAGAGGTAACGTATGTTTTGAGTAGTGGGGTGTCTTTGTCAGAGGTCCCAAGTAGGTCTCTAGTCGTCTGTCCAGGAGGAAAGTCGGGATTGTCTCGAAGGGGTGTCATTGGCGAAGGGTATGTTGTCAGTCGATGGGATCTGTATAACCGATGGAGTACTGCCAGTGTTGCTGATACCAGGATGTGCTTTTTAGTTACTCTTCTCGCTGTATGTGGCATAACCCATATGGAGTGATTGAGGGGGGAGAGGGTGGAGTGGGCTTCCAGGTCCACCCATTGTTTATGTATAGGGTGGTGGGTCCACTCAAGTGTCCTCACCAGATGGCAAGCCCAGTAGTAGGTCATTATGCATGGTAGGCCTAGGCCTCCCGCCGATTTAGGTTTTTGTAACAGAGCGGTTGCCAATCTGGGAGGTTTTGATGCCCATATAAATTTTATAAACAGTGTGCGTATTGATGTAAAAAATGCGTGGGGTATCTTTATGGGTATCGTCTGAAGTAGATACAAAACTCGTGGAAGTGCATTCATTTTAATGGAATTAACCCTACCCGTCCATGAAACGGGGAGGGACGACCATGTGGAGATGTCCTTCTGTAGTGCTGCAAGGAGGGGGGGGAAGTTATGTTGATATAGATTTGACGTGTCACTGGAAAGCCAGATCCCTAAATATTTTATTTTGCTGTGGCTCCATCTAAAAGGGAATGAGTCTTCCATTCTCTGAGCTTCTGCGTGGGGGATATTTACATTTAAAATTTCAGATTTCGTGTAGTTAATTTTTAAATTTGATAGTTTCCCATAATGTGCAAAGTCCTGCATAAGGACCGGGAGGGAGGTGATCGGGATCGTCAGCGCGAACAACATGTCATCCGCAAATCCCATTACTTTATGATGGGTTTTCCCTATCTGTAGGCCAGTAATATCTGGATTGTTCCTTATTTTCTCGAGGAACGGCTCGAGAGATAGTATGAACAGGAGAGGCGAAAGAGGGCAACCTTGTCTTGTACCGTTAGTGATATAGAAGGAGTCCGACAATTCACCATTTATACGTACTCTAGCTGAAGGACGGGAGTATAGGGCAGTCACCCAGGATAGCATATTCGGTCCAAATCCTATGTGTTTTAGGGTTTCAGTCATAAATGTCCAGTCTAGTCTGTCAAATGCTTTTTCAGCGTCTGTCGAGAGAATAATAGTTTTAAGTTTCCGCTCCTGTGCTAAGTGGACTAGGTTTATTGCCCTTATTGTACTGTCCCTGGACTCTCGTCCCGGGACAAATCCCGTCTGGTCGGGGTTGTGTGGCATAATTTATGGGGCTCCTGTGTGTGGCACCAGTGGGGTGACACCATGAGTTTCCGCACCGGGTGACACCAACCCTAGTGACGCCCCTGATTTGCACAGTATGTTACAGTGAGTTGCCCAATATGTTACTGTAAACTGCCCAATACACCACTGTAAATTGTTCAATATATCACTGTGAGTTGCTCACCAAGCGCTATCCCCCATCTCCCTTCCCTCCCTCAGTACTCCCATTGCTAGTAGTGCTGCTGCTGCTCATCTGTCGTCTCCAAATCCTCAGCGTTCTGGAGAGAATTAGCCGCTGGATATGACTTGTAGCCATATCCATTGTCTGCGCTACAATGGATCCAAATAAATGTAAACTTAGGCCTGTGACTTCTTAGGGCCGGAAAAGTTTGCCCTGTGGCCGTAGGTTGCGGACGTCTGTCTTACAGGGACAAATAATTTCATTGATCTGGGTGCAGTAGCCTGAATACAAAAATTTTTGTAGGGTGTCTTTCAAATGGAATTTACCACAGATAAATGTGTATAATGCACTGGGGGGCTATAGGTTTTTTGGGGGCCCTAAGAGGCACATCAGATGGAATTTTAGGTTGCTCCCTAACCAAGTGGAGGCTTTTTGCACCACCACTGAGGTGCATGTTAATGGACTTAATTACTGCAGGTATCTAGGTGAAATATTGGTGCTTCTGCAATTGGTGGGATAACCAGCTGAAATCAGTACCTGTGGATGCAGAGAGGAGAACATGTGTGTTGTCCAGTTTACCAGCCAAGGAAAGCGCATATGAAGTAATTGCAACGGAGTATGGCTGCTTCAGAGATTGGTATCGATTCAAAAGATATCCAGAAACAAGGTTTATGCTGAACTCTAAATTCTAATAAAAAAATGAGATAAAGCAGGGGATGTAATATGCTGATTAGGAACGTAATTGTCACAGTTTGAAATAGGCACCAGGCTTGGGTGACCCCCTTGCTTTTTTTAGTGAAGGACAATTATAACAAAAATAAAATATACAAACTTTTCCTTAGCTGTCTTCCTCACTAGCTGCCAATAAATGACACATCCCTTTTGGTGTCGCCTCAACCAAGAACAATATACTTAACAAAGTAAGCAAAAACCATAGGAAAGAGGGCAGACAATACAGTGACTTCACCCTCTTCAGATCAGTGTAATTGGTAATATGTCTTCAGTTTATGCGATGTAGCCCTTTTCAATGAGTGCCTCTGTTATTTGGTCGCCCTACAACAGGCAAGTTTGTAAGTTAAACAAACAGAAATGAATCACTCTATTACCAGACATGAGCAGTTTCAGAGAATTAACCCTTCTATTTGTAAAGATGAGCAGTTTCAGAAATGAATTGCTATATTTCCAGACATGAGCAGTTTCAAAGAATTAAGCCGTCTATTAGCAGACATGAGCAGTTTCAAAGAATTAAGCCGTCTATTAGCAGACATGAGCAGTTTCAGAATATTAACTCCTTTTCTTAATACATAAATAAACATCATGAATCGCTCACAGGTTTCCCTAAATGAATGGATAGACTTCTCCACACTGGGCTCATGAGCTGAGTCTTTGGCATACACAATGGGGGCTCAAATTGGCCAAGTATCCCATATCTCAAGGGATGAGGACTTTTTCGTTAGGTAGACCCAACTAGGATTTTGTTAGCCCTTGGTATCTGCGTTCTAAATCTGTTGCGGATGGATTATCAACTCAGGTGCACAATTGTACTTACATTAACTTCATTTTTACATATGTCTTTGCTCTCCAGCATAGCGATTAGTACAAACGCTGTTAGTGCACAGTCAGGATCTGTTGATGTCTTTAAGCCACCCTAAGTAACACAGAGAAGTATTATTTTATATACCGTAGTCTTGACCAGGAGAATGGAGTTATCCAAGAAGAGATAGATTGGTCTTGCATGCAGTGATGCACCGCCTCTGACCTGAGACGCAGGCAAAAAAAATACTTATATGTGACATATTTCTCCTTTAAAACATGCATTTCCACGTGACTTCATTTCAATATGTTGTACATGTTTTTAATATATGTACAATACATGTATTTTTTTTTACTTTACTTAATTTACTGCTGCCCTGTAGTTTTAGATTGAAAATCATTTCAGCGGGGCTTCTGAATTCAGTGACATTCCAATAAGGAGGGGCTTGGATAGATGGGCGGGGCTTGGATAGATGGGCTGGACTGTTTCTATAGCAACAGCAGGAGCTATATCACACTACCGGGTGCCATTTCTAGGAGATAGGAAATGTGCTGAGGAACTAAAAAAAAAACTGATAAGACAGATCTGTTTCTTTTTCGATACATGAGATAAAACTTAAATTACAGATTTGCTCTCCATGCATGAAAAATAATGGAAGTGTAAAGAACTATATATAAGAACAGAAGAGCACAACAGAAGGCAGGTGAGAAAACTTTTTTCATTTTTACTATGCCTACTTCTAAAGTGACTCTGTCACCAAAACATTATAACTTGACATACGTCCCAACATTTCAAATGGACAAAGAGGAACACTTTTGGGTGTACCTCCCAACTTTTCCACCAGCTTGAGTCCCTTTAAATGTGCAAGTTTGTAACGATAGCTTCCAATGCTTACCGTCATGTACGGCTCGTAGACCGGGACTACATCCCTGAAAAGGCCATCTGGATTCTGCCTGTCAAGTATCAACCACCTTACAGCATCACACACGATCCCTTTCCCAATGTCTGTCAAGGGGAAGGCCATTGAAAACACTTTGACAACGTAAGCCGTGAGCCTGAGAGCAGAACAAAAATAGAGTAGTATAAAATGAAATGCCGACATTAGGTAAAGATGGGCAAGGTTCCGTGGGAATGTCACAAGTTTTAGTTGCCTCTTCTTCTCTTCCTTTCTGCCCCGGGGCTGTGATTCTCAAACATAATGTAATTCTCTGGAGGAAGAGGGGTCCCCAGAAAGCTCCTGCGTATCTTACGGCAAAAAGCTTGAAAGCATTGGACACATCAAGAACACAATGGGGGCCACTGACGAAAAAGGTGAGGTGCAGAAAATGGAAGCCAGAAAGTTCCACTTGTAAAGTTCAAGCAAGGAAACTTCAGCACCCACCCCGGGCACAGAGAGGCTCTTCCCGGAACTCGTAATGATGGATTTAGCAGAAACTCAGGCTCAACCAGGAAGACGAAACACCTGACTCGTTTCACACAACAAGGCACGTAATTGTAGACTGCCTATTTCGATGACCAACAATTAAGTGCCTTGAGCAATATTATCAATGTTGTTTTCAATAATGGATCACTTTTTATTCCAAGTTCCAGTGATTTGTCTTCTGCCGTTGAGGTGAGATGAACACTTCACCCCCAGCTTGGCTACACATTGTGTGGGGACAAACCTGGTGAGTTTCCCTCCACTAACCAAACTGTTGGTTCACTAACTCACCTACAAATTTTAGTGAATAGCCCCCCCCCTAGTGAGATTTCATCATGGTGGCCTAGTGCACAGGGATAGACAAAGGGACCATCCAAGGACATCAAGAGCCTTTGCCAGGGTTGGTGAAGGTTCCATAGAACATCATTATATTGTCCATCACAGAACCCTTCACTCCTTAGAACAAATCATGTAGAAATATTAGATTATATAAAACACACCATGTACATGATAAAGATAGAAAATGTAACATTCCATTAACTAAATTCAAATTGACATAAAAAAAAAACCAGAGTGACATAGATCAAACATAAAATAATAATTAAGTACTACTAAGTTATTTATTTAAGATTTTAATAGGGGAAGATTTGGGAATTATTATATTTATTGTAACTAAAATTTATTATAGATATATTTGAAGTTTGAAAATATCATTCATATGTTAAAAATTATTATTATATTAACTCATGTACTTATTGCATATATGTAATTATTGTAAGTGTAATATATATACTTATATTTTGACGTTGTAAAATGAAATTATTATAGAATGTTTGAATATATTAAATAAAAAGACTTATAAAAAATAAAAAAAATAGATTATATAAAACAAAAGTATCCTACAAAAGTGTCAGTACAACACTTTCATGCGTGAGAATGGAGCCCCCGACACTATTCAGCCTATGACTCTTTATACAGCGGTTGGTACAATAAGAAACACTGTGAGTCGGTGGTGCGCAGTGACACGACAGATGATAACGCCACTATTAGGTACTATTTTCCACCGTGCACCATTTTTTATTTTTTTTGCATGAAGCCTGCTGTGCATAAAAGGAGATAGGGCAGTTACCATGTACTGGATGGATAGGATTTGAAGATGGCAAACGCGTTGTCATCTTTACGGTATTTCAGTTGTTGTGTAACTCCTACCGAGAGAAAGACATACACAGTATATGAAGAGAGAGTAAAATAACTTATTGTACAGAAAAATAATTTTTTACCATCATTTATATTATTATACAAATTAGGGGTGCATCCTATAATCCGTGCCAAGCCTTCCCCTCTCCTCATGTACTTTTTCATTAACCCCCCCCCCTGCCCAAAGCTGGGGGGGGGGGGAAGAGGAAGAGGGAGGGGGGGGGAGTGGAAGGGGAAGAGGGAGAGGGAGGTGTGGGGAGTGGAAGGGGGAGAGGGAGGTGTGGGGAGTGGAAGGGGGAGAGGGAGAGGGAGGTGTGGGGAGTGGAAGGGGGAGAGGGAGGTGTGGGGAGTGGAAGGGGGAGAGAGAAAGACAAAGGAGGGATGGAAGGGGGGAGAGAGACAGAGAGAGGGTGATGGAAAGGGGATAGACAGACAATAGGGGGTCGAAGGGGGAGAGAGACAGACAATAGGTGATGGAAGGGGGAGAGAGACAGACAATAGGTTATGGAAGGGGGAGAGAGACAGACAATAGGTGATGGAAGGGGGAGAGAGACAGACAATAGGTGATGGAAGGGGGAGAGAGACAGACAAATGGATATGGAAGCATGGGAGAGAAACATACAAAAGGCACAAGAGGCTGGACGTGATAGAGAGACCGACAAAGGGAGATGGAAGAGGGATAGAGACAGACAATGGTGGATGGAAAGGGTCGACAGATTGGGGCAAAGCTGATGTGGTGCCCATATTTAAAAAGAGATCAAAATCTCAGCCAGGCAATTGCAGACCTGTAAGCTTGACATCTGTGGTGGGGAAACTGTTTGAAGAGTTTCTAAGGGAATATATTCAATAATTAATTTTGAACAGGAATATCCTCAGCAGGAGCAAAACCAGTCTTCACTAGATGTGTATTATTTACAAAAGGATTTGGACAAACTGGATGACTCAGCAGGCAAAATGCTATTTTTTTAGACGGTAAATTGAAATAAAAAAGTAAAAAAACTACCCTATAGTTTAAATGTTGTTTAAATGTTGTTTCTTTAGGCAAAGCTATTCATGAATTTACACAGTGTTGAGGTTGCATGCTACCTGAATGGCATATTGAATGGCTAAATACTGACTTATTGAGTTACAAAATATTACTGGCATATTGACCAACTGCTCCCAACCATCCTCCATAACATGCTTGTGAGGGTAGGTGCGGCGAGTGGGAGATATTTTTGGGGTGGGTAGGGGGCCCAGAAAATTTGTTCAGTAAGAGGCCCTGAAATTCCTGGTGGTGGCCCTGGCCCAAGGGAATAGCTTTTAAATGAAATATTCAATTTCTAACAAACATTTACTTCTAGCACAGATTTATCAAGCAGCTTTGTAGATTTCAAGTCGTTTTATTTAGATCTGGCATAGTCGCCGAGGTCCTGGGTTTTTTATTTTTTTGTTTTCTGTCTATGCACAGTGCTTTGCCTAGCTGCGTTTAAAATATAAATGTGAATACATGAGCTCTAGACACTCTCTGCTAGTTTCTGCTAGTTTGGCCTTATGTATGAAATTCCCTTGTCAACACCTGGAAAATTTCTCTTCTACAAATAAAGCCCTCGGTATCTGTACCGCAACATCACCTAACTCCGCCACCTCTAGGCTCCGCCCCCTTTTTCCGTCCCAGGACCGTCACAGAGCAAGTTGGCTAGTATGATCTATTGATTAACTCTACTTTATATCATTGGTTACATTACTTTTTCCCTGCTGATATTTTTGTTTTATTCGTGTCAGTACTCACCATCTTGAACATAACCAATCGCTTCCGCTCTGCGGTTTACGTGAATTCGATCCCACTGGCCGGTGGCGTCCAAGTAACGTGTGGCGATAACACACTTTGTCATTTTCACCATGTTCTGCTCTCCGCATCCTTTCGGCTGTATGATGAGGTTACTGAGCAGGGAACCATCGATGGCATCCTCCAGCATGTCACTAATCGGGGTCCCTGAAAAAATGATGGGTCAAAGTAAAAGGAGAATCAGCTTAACAGGGGCCTTTAGAGCAATACAATGCTTTCTTTTGTAACCCTTGCTTTCTTAAAGGGACTGTCTGGGGCCCAAAATGCAGCTTCCAAATATCAATGCATATTATTGTGCTTTCAAAGAACTTTAAAATGCATGTGTTACATTTTGCATTGCTTAACCCCTTGGTGACACAGGACGGACTAGGTCCGTCCTGTGTGCCGAGGCGTTAGTGACACAGGACGGACCTAGTCCGTCCTGTGTCAAAATGAGCACTGAAAGCGGAGTTTTTCCGCTTTCAGTGCTCAAGCCGCATTGTAACGATGCTTCCGTGTGGAAGCATCGTACAATGCTAAAAAAAATGCCCGTCGGCATTTCGATCGCTCCGGAGAGCGATCGAAATGCCGGTTTTAAAGGCACAGAGCCTTTAAAACGCGGGGCATTTAAAAAACGAGCATAGGAAGCAAATTTTTCGCTTCCTATGCTCAGAAAGTGTTTCTGATTGCCTCGCAAGTCGAGGCAATCAGAAACACAAAAAAAAAATGCACGATCTTGGTCACTGAGTGACCAAGATGGCGCTGCCCTTCTAAGGGCAAGAGCACAGGAGGCAGGAAGTACCTGCTTCCTGTGCTCTCTGGCTGTCACACGATTGCCTCTTCACAGAGGCAATCAGTGACTGCCAGGCACACTGACAGGCAGTGGGGATGCTCTCCTGAACATCCCCACTGACTGGTCAGATCAATATTAACCCTATATTGATCTGACCAGTTATGATCTGTCACCCTCTCCTCACATTTTTTTTAGTGAGGGAGAGAGACAGATCAAAGTTCTAAAAGTAAGTAAAAGTTAAAAAAAACAATAAATACACAACACACAAATAATAAAACAATAAAAAAATTTTTATTAAAGCAATTCCCTGCGTTTAACCCCTTCCCTGCCACTGATCTTGCATAAGCAGTGATCGTGCACATCAGCGCATTTATTTTTGCTGTTTGTGCATTTTTTAGGGGTTAATTTTTTTTGTACTGTCATTTATTACAGTACTAAAAAGGCTCTTCTAAGAGTTATTAACCCCTTATTTGCCGTCGATCACTGCTTACGCAATGATATTGACGCCAAAGCAATTTTTATCTGTCTGCATATTTTTTTTTTTTTTTTTTTTTTACACATACCCGCTAGGGGATTACATGTAAAGTAAAAATATTTGATTTTTTTTTTTTTAAGCTGCCTGAGCGCATAGCGATCAGTAACAGCGAATTAGTGGCAAAGGCGGTTTGGGGATTTCTCAATTAAGATCACCATTCGCCCTGGTCAGATCAAAATTAATCGGATCAATATTCACAAATATTGATCTGCCTCCCTCTCCTCACTTACATTTTTGTGACGGAAAGAGACAGATATGTATTAGTGATATAAAATAACATTTTATAAAATTGGCAGGTTTTATGAAAGTCTTTCACTGTGTATTAACCCCTTCCCTGCCATTCATCACTGTGTAAGCAGTAATCTTGCACAGCAACAGTATGTTTTGCTGTCTGCACTGTTTTATGGATTAATTTCTTTGTACTGTAATGTATTACAGTACAAGATAGGCTCTTCTAAGAGCTATTAACCCCTTCTTTGCTTGAGATCACTGCTTACGCACTGATTCTGAGGCCGCGGACTCAGGGTTCGATTTTGACCCTATTCAGCTTTCTGATACATCATCTAGCGATGTATCGGTGGCTGCTGAGCCCTTGCCACAAGTAGGGATGGGGGTCTACCGATAAAAAAATATATGGTTTGGTGGGGGTAAATTACATTGGCTGGCTTCAAAGATATATCCCATAAAGGACACGGACGCAGGTTGACTACATGTCAAAATTCCAAGTTGGAATTTTGAGATGCGCATCTCACAAATGTTGCCTTCTAGCCAAAAACAAACCAACAAACCTATGCATGGGTGCTATCCCTGTACTCGGGAGATGTTGCTGAACACATATTGGGTTGTTGTTTGGCAGTGACATATACCAGAATCTGTGAATTCATGCCTGAAGTACAATGCATGTGGAAAAGAAACTCCCAAAAAAGTACTACCACAAACTTTTACAAAGGCTGGTGGTAGAATTAGTACCTATACAGTATTAAAATACCACCATTTGAAATACCTTAGGATGTCTATTTTCCAAAAATATATGGTTTGATGGGGTAAAATTCATTGGACGGCTTCAAAAATGTTCCAAATGGAACATGGGCGCAGGCTGACTACATGTCAAAATTCCAGGTTGGAATTGCGCACCCCCTAAATGTGGAATTTTAGACCCAATACAAACCAACAAACCTATGCATGGGGGGTATCCCTGTACTCAGGAGATGTTGCTGAACACATATTGAGGTGTTGGTTGGCAGTGGCAAATACCAGAATCTGAAAATTCCTGCCTGAACTACAATGTGTGTGGGGAAAAAAGGACATCCCAACCCTTTGACATAGGTTGGTGGTAGAATTAGCACTTGGAAAGTGTTAAAATACCACAATTTTAAATACCCTAGGATGTCTAGTTTTCCAAAATCTATGGTTTTATGGGGTAAAATACTTTGACAGGCTTCAAAAGTGTCCCAAATGGAACATGGGCGCAGGCTGACTACATGTCAAAATTCCAAGTTGGAAATGCACCCCCCCTAAACGTGGCCTTTTAGCCCCCAAATAATCTAACTAACCTACACATGGGTGGTATCCCTGTACTCAGGAGATGTTGCTGAACACATATTTAGGTGTTGTTTGGCACTGACACATAATACTATCTGTGAATTCATGCCCGATGTACAATGAATGTGAAAAACAAATTACTATCCATAACATTGACATAGGCTGGTGGTAGAATTAGTGCATGAAAAGTGTTAAAATACTACCATTTGAAATACCCTAGGGTGTCTAGTTTTCAAAAATATATGGTTTTGTGGGGTAGAATACACTTTTTGGCTTCAAAAATGTCCCAAATGGGACATGGGCGCAGGTTTTCTGCACGTCAGAATTCCAAGTTGGAAAACCAAAAAGCGCACCTCTCAAATGTGGCCTTTTAACCCCAAAATAACCTAACCAACCTATACATGGGGGGTATCCCTGTACTCAGGAGATGTTGCTGAACACATATTGAGGTGTTGTTTGGCACTGACATATAACAGGATCTGTGAATTCATGCCCAAAGTACAATGTATGTGAAAAAAAATTACTACCCAAAACATTGACATAGGCTGGTAGTATAATTAGTGCATGGAAAGTGTTAAAATACTACCATTTGAAATACCCTAGGGTGTCTAGTTTAAAAAAATATATGGTTTTGTGGGGTAGAATACACTTTCTGGCTTCAAAAATGTCCCAAATGGTACATGGGCACAAGTTTTCTGCATGTCAGAATTCCAAGTTGGAAAACCAAAATGCGCACCCCCTAAATGTGGCCTTTTAGCCCCAAAACAAACCAACAAACCTATGCATGGGTGGTATCCCTGTACTCAGGAGATGTTGCTGAACACATATTGAGGTGTTATTTGGAAATACCCCTTCACATTTTAAGGTAATGTTTACCTAAATTGCAATATATGTGAAAAATTAAAAAAAAAGATTTTTTGCTGCAAACTTTGGCATAGATTGGTGGTAAAATGGCTACATGAAATGTGTCAAAATACCCCAAGTTAAATGCCCTGAGTTGTCTAGTTTTCAAAAATATGTACATGTTGGGGGTCATTCATGGATTTAGTACAGAAATCAGTGTTACAATGTCACTATCGCTAATTTTGAAAGAAAGGATTTTAAAATAGCTTTGCAACACTTATAGTTTTGGCCCTGTAACATGAATAAAAAAGCACAAAAACGGGGGCGTGTCCGGAAGCTGGCAATGGCGGACGCTTTTGACCACAGCTCCGTACCTGCAGCCTAAACCTGGACACCTACCGAGCAATTTTACGGCCATGGGTCGCCAAAACAGAGCTAACGACCCGCCTAAACTAAAGAGAAACAAGCCAGGGGCCGAACCACCACCTCCAGGAGAGTTTTTTGCCCGCTCTCAGAGCCCGAAGCCCGCGACGGGCCTACCTAAAATGGCCGCAGATACAGCTCTGGCTTCCACCTCCATGGCACAGCACTCAGCTAGCCCTCGACTTCTGCCAGAAAGCTGGAGAGAGGCTTTTCAACACCTGCCAACCAAAGCAGATATCGCGGACATAATGGAAAGAGCTATACAGCCACTCCGCTCAGAAATCTCTGGTCTCCGCCAAGACCTTAAACAAATTGACGCCAGAGTACTTACCCTTGAAGAGGGAGTTCCGCTCACCCAAGAAGCGGTCGATGCTCTAAACCAACATGTCCAACATCAGGAATACCAGATTTACTCACTGCAGCAACAAGTCGAGGAACTCGACAATCGCAGCCGCAAAAGCAATATTAGAGTGAGAGGCATTCCTGAGGACACCTCCCCAGAAGAGCTGCAACCTCTGGTGCAGGGCCTCTTTGACACAATCATGAAGAGGGAGCCTGATAATCCCGTTGAGCTGGAGAAGGTATACAAGCTTCGTAGCCCTAAAGCAACAGGGAGAGCTGTCTTGAGGGATGTAGTATGAGCACTTCACTACCCTAATGAACGAGACTCTATACTCCAGACTTATCGGAACATGAACCCACTGAAAATTCAGGATGTTACAATAACGCTGTACGCAGATTTGTCCCGAACAACTCTACAAGTCAGACGAGCCCTACGGCCAATCACAGCGGAATTGAGAGCCCGAGACTACCCCTACTCTTGGGGATCACCTTTTGCCCTTGTAGTAAAGAAGGACAACAAAACCCACACTTTGCGCCACCCGGCGGACTTACCTTCTTTCTTGAGTGGTCTCGGATTGCCCAACATCCAAGTACCGGAATGGTCTACGCCAACTACATTCCCAGCCCCACTGAGGAGCCCGACAATGGACTTGGCTCTCCCGGAGTAACATGATATCTGTTAACATATGACTGCCGGGACCTTACCTTGTTTTAATTTTTTCTCTTCTGTTATACTGCTTACATGGCCATCGACCTGAAGACGACCTTACAGATCTGAGCCCGCTCTGAGTGTTCTCACCCCTTTTTAATATGTGGCGCTAGTTACCCATGTCCTACATACAGCAAGACCACTGTCCATTCATTGTCTATTCATTGTGCCTCTATGTTTTTTCAGGCTGTTCGCACGCCAAATTTTATTATGCAATTTTTATTCAGAATTGCCGGCGGCTCGGATACGGTACCCCCAGGGCATACTCCCCCATCCCAGTTGGGACGGAACGGGAGTTTTTAGTCGAGTCACCGACTTATTGCCCATTTTGTTTTTTAATGATCCTTTTGTGGTCATAGGTGGTCTTTCCCACCAGGGGTTGTTGCCCCACTTTTTTACATCACCTCTCATCCCCCTCCCCTCTCCCCCTTTCCCCACCCCCTTTTTTTTTTTTTTTTTCATTCTCCTTTATGTCCCCTTCCCTCCCATCTTCTTTGACTCCCACCCTCCCTTCTCCCTCCCCACAATTTTGTTCTTTACCCCTTTTTGTTTCCTTATTTCAACACTTTTTTTCCTAATACTCCCATCACTGATATGTTATCCCCTGATTTACCGTTGATATTTTTATTTCCTAATGTATATCCTATTTCCTTGTCTAATTATACCTATTTTTTGTAAAAACGAATAAACATTTATTTACGAAAAAAAAAGCACAAAAACATAAAAACATGGGCTATTTCTGAACTCAGGACATATATTAGAAACTTTTTAGCAGTGTTTTTTTGTTGTCTCTTGTACATGAGTATACGATTTTTCAAATAAAAGTCATAAAAAAATTATTTTTTACATTTTTTTGCCATATTTTATTATTTTTTTTACATCAAATTATATGCTATTATCAAAATAATGGTATCAAAAGAAAGCCCTTCTTTTAACGATAAAAACGATATATAGTTTGTGCGGGTACACTAAATGAGACAGAAATAAATTACAGCAAAACACAAACACCTCAGAAATGTTAAAACAGCCCATGTCACCAAGCGTCGGACAAGCCAAAAAAGTCATGTCACTAAGGGGTTAAAATATAAAATACTTACAGCTGGATGAAATTATGAAATTACAGCAGTTTGCAAGAAACAAGCACTGCCCACACTAGCTGAGTAAAAATCATTTCCTTTTTTTTTGCTTTAGGAACCAATGAGAATAATTTCATTCAAATGAATGTCATTTCCTGTCTCTCTAGTGATGTCATCAGACAATGTGTTGCACTGTTAAGAGATCCTACTGTGTTCAACAGCAAGGTCACTCAGAGGCCACACAATAGACTCAATTTGAGGAGGACAGGAAGTTACTAAACAAAACTACAATGAAACGTTATATCCTAAGTGTCTATATAATCAGTGCTGCCGCACCTGCAGTAAACATGTAGAGTAATCACTGGGCAGGGCTTGAGTCAAATATTAAAAATGCAATTTATACAGAATGCCTGCATCAAGTCACACTGGGATAAAAGCCTGTGCATTATACAAGCAGTAATCTTCATCTTGCACCAAACTGAGTTTGGGGACTAGACTGTACCTTTAAAATAATAAAAAACTAGTGTCCCTTCTCCAGGGTAAACCCAACATGTATCTTTTAAAATACATGTAACTTTACTCCCAGCCCTGTATCAGAGCCAGGACTAGGCAAAATATCTGTACAAAGCCTCCAGTGTCAGTGGCAAGATCAGTGAAGGTTCCATAGAAACATCATTAAATTGACCTCCACAGGCCACAGAAAAATGTCCACCATGTTTGGTGCGAGTGCCGAGGAAGACCCTCGTTTTTTTTGTTTTTTTTGTTACAAAGGATCAAAAGAGGAGCTATTGAACTTATGTAAAGCGAGGGTCTGTCTCTGTGCCAGCAGTAAGAGACAACCACCGACCAGACTCAGGGAAGCATGGCGGCTGGCAGTCATTGGATAAACTCTTGAAAACAAAGCTGATGAACTCCCCTCCCGCAAGTGCTGTTCCTGTAGCTGACCTCCAAAAATACCGGAGAAAATGCTACGCACTGACTAAGCCCGATGTCTTTGGCAGTCTCAC
The DNA here is from genome assembly GCA_036172795.1 of Pelodytes ibericus. NCBI lineage: Eukaryota > Metazoa > Chordata > Amphibia > Anura > Pelodytidae > Pelodytes > Pelodytes ibericus. The sequence continues at coordinate 215,359,573 of CM069858.1, read as the reverse complement.
CCCCCCACCACCATGTTCAGTTTCTTGCTAAACCCTGTAGTTTGAACCCAAGGATCATAGTGTGCATTCACCATTTCCTCAATGAAGAAACAGCTTGTGATCTCTCATCTCTCTTACAGTAACACTTTCCTGATAGGCCTTCCTCTGGTTCGTTTTTTTCCCCTTCCTATTCAGAATGTGGCATCAAGGTCACAATTTCTCACTCATCACTCCATGCCCGATGCTCCGCTTTGTAAGGTTCTCCACTTCTCTCTCCTCTGCTCTATTGTAACATTTTAAATTATAACTTTAACCTGCAAAAGCATTTCTCTCCTCTACCCCTCCCAACATTGCCTCCCTCATTAACCCATCCTCCCCTGCGCAACTGCTACATTCCACTCCTGAAAAATCTCTTCTCATTCTCGCCGGCTAAACCTTACCCGAGCTAGCCCCTGACTCTGAAATCTACTTCCACAAAGCAGCCAGCTCTCGTCCTCATTCTCAGTCTTCAAAATTCCTTCAAAATTCACCACTTACAAAGACTCTTACTATTCATCCCACTAGAGCACCCATTAATTAACCTCTAGCCAAAACCGCCTAACTACCACTGTCCCCCAATACTGTTAGGAATAAGGAAGCTCAGTATTCATCCCACTAGAGCACCCATTAATTAACCTCTAGCCAAAACCACCTAACTCCCACTGTCCCCCAATACTGTTAGGAATAAGGAAGCTCAGTATTCATCCCACTAGAGCACCCATTAATTAACCTCTAGCCAAAACCGCCTAACTCCCACTGTCCTCAAATACTGTTAGGAATAAGGAAGCTTACTATTCATCCCACTAGAGCACCCATTAATTAACCTCTAGCCAAAACCGCATAACTCCCACTGTCCTCAAATACTGTTAGGAATAAGGAAGCTTACTATTCATCCCACTAGAGCACCCATTAATTGACCTCTAGCCAAAACCGCCTAACTCCCACTGTCCTCAAATACTGTTAGGAATAAGGAAGCTTACTATTCATCCCACTAGAGCACCCATTAATTGACCTCTAGCCAAAACCGCCTAACTCCCACTGTCCTCAAATACTGTTAGGAATAAGGAAGCTTACTATTCATCCCACTAGAGCACCCATTAATTAACCTCTAGCCAAACCCACCTACCTCTCATTGACCCCAAATACAATGTAATACATGTGACAGGCAGGTGTAAAAAATGGAACTTGAGGACTGGTCTCTGGAACCAATGGTCTAAACTCTTAGTTCCGGCACAAAGTAGCATTCTAACCTTGGATGGTAACGTAGGTTGAAATTGGTGTATCGGGGACGATGTTTTTACGACCCAGTGCAGGAATCTTTTCTTTCTGTTCTTTGCCTGTGGGAAAAGAAGGGAGGGAAGTAAGATATGTAATTATTCATTATTATGAAGCTTGGCCTCATGGTAAATAGCGTGTAACTGCTTCACCCTCCAGACTTAACAAGGCGTCGCATGATGAATCCAATAACAGGCTCTATTTCAGGCCATGCTGCAATTCTTGATTGAAGGAGGGAATTGCAAAGGGAAGTGCAAACTTAAAGCAAAAGTAGCCAAGTTGGAGACATTCTCCCGTTTAGCTATACTTGGTCGGAAGTTTGAAATTATCCTTCCCAATTCCCTGTCGCTCCCTCTTTAATGAATAAAACCCAGATTTTTTTCAATGTAAGTTAATTTATATATATATATTTTTTTTTTTGTAAAATTAGAGAAATTCAACACTATGCGAGCAAAAAGAACATGCTAACAATTTTGTTTTTCATTGCTGCTTGAAGGCTGTACTTTGTAGCATACATGGAGCCGCCATTAGTTTAATCTCATGTGTGCATTTATTTAAGGTCGTTGGCCAGGATATTTCCGCTATCAGGGTTCCGATCAAAACAGCCAATCAGAACAAAGCTGTCATAGCAATTTAGTTCTCAGTTCTTTCCGCTTTGCTCAGCAACTCTCTTTGTCTAAAATGGGGGCCTTCTAGGGTTGCCACCTTTTCTTCAGAAAAACACCGGCCTTGGTACTGTCTCCATAGACTTAACATTGGCCTCATGTCAATTTTTTTTACTGGCCTGCCGCTAAAATACCGGCCAGGTGGCAACCCTAAGGCCTTCATGCAGTAAAAAACATGACAGGTAAGCAACATAACTGTGTCATATAAAAAAAAAATCCCATTGCATTTAAATTAAGTAAAAACTTTTCTTCCCTTGGATGGGCAGGAGCTAGAGAATGAACTCATCGCTATAATTGAACTAAATAGTTAACAAAATTTGTGGGTGGGGGGGAATCCGAGCATGCATGAAAAGGCTATATCACAGCTTTAGGGGACCACACGCCGAATACACTGTTGTGCGTTTGTATTCCGACAGGTGTGTTTGCAACTTGTGGCAAAATCGTAAAAATGTCTGGATAACGGATCATCTTGGATAATGGATTTCTAAATAAGGATACCCAACCTGTACTTATTGCAAGTGTTCTAAATAATGATTTAAGCACTTACATTCTATCCTGGTCTAACATGCTGAAACAAACATCTTTAGCATGTTTTGTGCTCCTTCTTCTACTACAGTGCCCACATCCCGTGTCTGTCTCACTGTTTTTGTATATCAACATTCTCATTCAATCCTGCTCCACTGTCAGCCTTCCTAACCATTCACATTAGCATTTGCAGACACGTTCCAATTTTCATTCGTACTCCCATGCACACATGATTTCTCCCAAGTCTTTATTTATTTGACACAGATTAAGGGGTCTTGAATGGTGCTTTACAGACGTACCATTCATAAAAAAGAAAAAAACAAGAAAAAAAAATAGCTTTCCTATAAAAAGAAATATACATTTTGGATTTAGTCCCTCTTTAATAGTTGAATTGGGAGGAAAGACAGGTGAAATGAAAGAAATACAGTCGATAAAATATTTGTTATGTTTATTTGAAAGATTGTATCAAGTGTAGATATTTTAAATAGAAAGGCTTTCATTAAAAAAAATATTAATAAATATAATAATAAAGTACCATATTGAGTCCTCTTTACTCCCTGTAGTGCTATCAGGGGGCAGACATGTTGTTCCGAATGTTGAGTTGGATGACGTAAGATCTGACCCAAGATTCTAAACAAAATGTCCGCCACCTGTTATAGCTATTTGGACTATAGAGGACTCAATAATGTACTTTGTTTGTATTCTTTCATTTTAAGAATTTATATTTAAAATGTCTACACTGGATGCAATTTTTCTGCTAAACATAACTTACATTTTTAGAGACGGTTGTCCTTTGCAAATACAATAATTTAAAAAAAAAATAGCAATGGTAAGAAGAAAAAAAAAAAGAATCCCAGAGATTTGACTCACAGCTTTCCAACTGAAACGAGTAGATCATTTAACTGGCATGTCCACAAAATAAATGTACTGGTCTCCAAAAAAGAGATCTATGCTATAAAATCCAAACTTTTATGAATTGTTTTGTTTGCGTCTATTAAAAAAAATCCAGAAATGTGAAGCAACTCAATGAGTTTGGAACACAAACAACAAAGTACATGTACAAACCATTTGGATTCAGGGTCACCGTGGTTAAAGTCTCTGTCCTACGTACGCCCTCTGGCTAAAAAAGAAAGCAATAATACATTTAATATGACGGCAGGGACAAACGCCTAGTGCAACCTATAATAATGCGTTGTAACTACACAGTAATGTTAGTGGATAGCTAATTAGATACCCAAATCATTTATAATATGCAAAACTTCACATTTAAAGCTAACTATATAGTTGTAGTAAATAAATTGCATCAACAGATTGATGGCTAACTATATACCAATAGTATAATACTACACATTTAAGGCTAATTATAACAGTATAGTACCAACAGATGGTCATATAGTTCAATCAAACAATCCTTGGCAAAGATTGCAGAGATTCCCCGTTACCCAAGAGTTTATATCTATGAAACACGGTAAGTCCTGACTACAAATGATATTACCCCAACTTTGAAATAAAAACAGGCTTCTTGATACTTCAGCTGCCCAATGGAGCAGTATTGTTCTGGAATTGCAATTGGTATTTGTCCATGCTGCCCACATATAAATAATCATTAAAGAGGAGTATATATGCCATATTACCTTTAATGCAGGTCTAATCTGTATGAACAAACAGCTAGAATATAACATTTCAGAATGTGCATCTACTCCAGTGCTGACATCTTGTGTAAGGCACTGGCTCCCCCACCTTTTCTCAGTGTCTGCCTGCTCCCTCCTAATAAACTCACGTTAGCGACATAATCCACCAAATGTCCATCATGAACATTGTTGGTGCTGGCCTTTGTTTGTGGCCTGACATGCAAATTACATCTTTAGCATTGAGAGCTGTTCCTTTGTATTTATGAAAAATTAATAGCCTTTAATGTAGAAGAAAAAAATAGGTGTAAGAACTACCAGCTAAGGAATAAAATGTAATATAATAACAGGTGCAAAAACACCCACACATGCACACTGATAACTGATATGTCAATTTATATTTATTATAATGTATCGTCAACAAAGTCGGAAAAAAGTATCAAAAAAAGAAACAAAAAAAACCATAAAGCAGCTACTTTGTGGGTTTATTGGCTTCTTTTTTTTATTATTCTTTTTTCTCTCCTTTTTTCATTGGATTTTTTTTTTCTGCATTTTCACCTATTTTTGACTTCTTCGTTTTATATTTTTGCATTTCTTCTCCTTCATATATTTTTCGTTTACTACTTTGTTAACGTTAATAAAAAAATATATTGACATATCAATTATCAGTGTGCAGTGTGCATGCTTCTTTTGAGACATCCTTTAATATAGAACCTCATTGAAGCTCTCTGGGTAGAACTACAAAATCATTGTACATCAATATGCTCCATACTCACAACAACTTTCAACATTTTCCGGACTCCATCGGCTATGCCTTCTCTCCTGTCGATAGCTTTGACTTCTACTTCCACCGGTCCGAGAACGATGGGTATGATGACAAAAGGGACCGCGACAGAGGAGAGCCCTTTAATTTTTATCTCCTGGATGTAGGGCTTTTTATGCGTGGAGAGACTACAGAATGCTATACTGTAGGAAAGTTGCACTCTCACCTACCGAACGAAAGTCACAGAAAGAAAGAAAACGTGTATATCAGCCATTTATTTTTTTCTCTCACCTAAACTTTGTCTATACTTGAGTAGAGACCGGAAAATGGACTAAATGGTGTACTAGTAGGCCTAGATTCAGCCGGGGCAAGGTGATGGCCATTACAATGAAAAAAAAAAAAAACATGAACTTTTGACCATTAATTTACCTCATAAAACATTAAATTAAGGGGCCCACAGCCCTCACCCCCAAACACTAATACTGGGACCAGGTAAGGTCCAACTGCCACTGTTCCCATTTAATAAGAAAATAAAAAGTCCCAAAAGGACCAGAGGGATGCCTCCGGCCTCATAAAAAAATGATATAGGCCCCCAGAAGGACCATGTATTTTCTTGGCATAATGCCGAGCTGTGGCCCCGGGGACCATATGCATTTATTTATAAATAGAACCAGTGGCAGTTAGGTAGCCCCTGGTCCCGTTATTATTTATTTTGTAGTTGTAGGGTACATTAATAAAGCAGGAATACAGTCTCTGCACTGTGCACAGGCAGAAGCGAGCTTTAAACTGTGGACATACACAATATCTGATAGGCTGGATCCCAATCTCGCATGGGTCAGGCAGCATCTCGTAATGGGTAGGTTCTACCCAACATAGGCCAATATGGCCCAACATGGATCGGAATCATGCCATTTACATTGGGGCAAAAAAGTATTTAGTCAGCCACCAATTGTGCAAGTTCTGCCACTTAAAAAGATGAGAGAGGCCTGTAATTTTCATCATAGGTATACCTCAACTATGAACTAAAATTCATCTCAATACTTTGTTATATACCCTTTGTTGGCAATGACAGAGGTCAAACGTTTTCTGTAAGTCTTCACAAGGTTTTCACACACTGTTGCTGGTATTTTGGCCCATTCCTCCATGCAGATCTCCTCTAGAGCAGTGATGGTTTGGGGCTGTCGCTGGGCAACATGGACTTTCAACTCCCTCCAAAGATTTTCTATAGGGTTGAGATCTGGAGACTGGATAGGCCACTGCAGGACCTTGAAATGTTTCATGCACTCCTTCGTTGCTAGGGGGGGGGGGGGATGTTTGGGGTCATTGTCATGCTGAAAGACTCAGCCACATTTCATCTTCAATGCCCTTGCTGATGGAAGGAGGTTTTCACTCAAAATCTCACGATACATGGCCCCATTCATTCTTTCCTTTACACGGATCAGTCATCCTGGTCCCTTTGCAGAAAAACGGCCCCAAAACATGATGTTTCCACCCCCCATGCTTCACAGTAGGTATGGTGTTCTTTGGATGCAACTCAGCATTCTTTCTCCTCCAAACACGACGAGTTGAGTTTTTACCAAAAAGTTCTATTTTGGTTTCATCTGACCATATGACATTCTCCCAATCCTCTTCTGGATCATCCAAATGCTCTCTAGCAAACTTCAGATGGGCCCGGACATGTACTGGCTTAAGCAGGGACACGTCTGGCACTGCAGGATTTGAGTCCCTGGCGGCGTAGTGTGTTACTGATGGTAGCCTCTGTTACTTTGGTCCCAGCTTTCTGCAGGTCATTCACTATATCCCCCCTCGTGTGGTTCTGGGATTTTTGCTCACCGTTCTTGTGATGATTTTGACCCCACGGGGTGAGATCTTGCGTGGAGCTCCAGATCGAGGGAGATTATCAGTGGTCTTGTATGTCTTCCATTTTCTAATAATTGCTCCCACCGTTGATTTCTTCACACCAAGCTGCTTGCCTATTGCAGATTCAGTCTTCCCAGCCTGGTGCAGGTCTACAATTTATGTTTCCGGTATCCTTCGACAGCTCTTTGGTCTTGGCCATAGTGGAGTTTGGAGTGTGACTGCTTGAGGTTGTGGACAGGTGTATTTTATACTGATAACAAGTTCAAACAGGTGCCATTAATACAGGTAACGAGTGGAGGACAGAGGAGCCTCTTAAAGAAGAAGTTACAGGTCTGTGAGAGCCAGAAATCTTGCTTGTTTGTTGGAGACCAAATACTTATTTTACCGAGGAATTTACCAATTAATTCATTAAAAGTCCTGCAATGGGATTTCCTGGATTCTTTCCCCCCATTCTGTCTCTCATAGTTGAAGTGTACCTATGATTAAAATTACAGGCCTCTTTCATCTTTTTAGGTGGCAGAACTTGCACAATTGGTGGCTGACTAAATACTTTTTTGCCCCACTGTAGCTGAAGTTCAGAAATCTCCGAAACCTGGCTACTCGATATCCTTGAACTCGGGACCAGATCAGCTTGTTTGGGCAGATGGAAACCCAAGCATCGGAAACGTTCTTATTTGGACAATTTCACTAGGAAAACCATAGCTTTTTAGGTTATTAAATATGCTCTGAATTTTGGGAAAACATGATGACGAAATTCACACATATCAGTTCTTCAGATTTTAGTTGGAGCATTAAATGGAAAAAGGTAGAAAAATGAAAGTAAACGCATTTTAAACACAGAGGAAAATAATAATAATATCAATAATATTGTTATATATTATAATAGTATATTAAGTAAACATTCGTTTGCTTTATTTTTATGTATATAATGAATGTACCATGTTATTTTTTAATTATACTGTTACATGATTTTTATTTTATGTTTTTTTTGTTGTTGTTTAAGTTTCAGGTCATTTTCGGGAAGACTTCAACTAGGCTATAGCCAAAGTCCTCCCTACAATCTCACCACGTTCCATCACTGATCTACATACCTAGGAACTCAATCTGAAGCCCCTCTCTATCCCCTCCCTGATGGAACCCTCCACTTTAGGGTGCATAAACCTTTTTTTAGGTACATTATAGAGGTATAAAAAAAATTAAAGGTAGTAAAGTAAATCCCACTCATTCACATTTTTACATGCCCAAAATCTGTATCTGGTAGACCTACAGTGGCACCCTGTTCTACTCCCATGGTAAACACCAGCAAACAGGATGAAGTCTAGAACTAAAGCACACTTCTCTCAGAAACACTAAGTAATGTAAGACATGAAATAAAAAAAATAAATGAATAAATGGCATTCAAAGATTATAAAAAGGCCATTAAATTAGCTAAATTGAAGAATAAAACGAATCCCAACTTTATATTAAACTAAGTTAAAAAAAATATGAACCCAGAAAATGTTTATCCTTTGTTATATAGTTAGTAATATAGTTAGTAGGTGTCAACATGGTTTTGTGTAAAGCAGACATTGTCAAAATAACTTACTAGCATTCTATGATGAAGTCAGTAAAAATATAGATCTGGGTGAAGCAGTAGAGGTGATCTATGATGATATTGCTAAGGCATTTGATATGGTTCTACAAAAACAGTTACTCTACAAATTGAGAGGAGCAAATTAAAGTAAATTGAAAACTGGAGAAAATATTAAGTGGAGCACCTCAGGGGTCAGTCCTGGGTCCTCTTTTTATTCATTTGTTTATTAATGATCTCCCAAGTTGCATCAAGAGCCATGTTTGCTGATGAAACACAATTAGGTAAGTTAATATAGTCTAATTTAGACAAATTAGGGAACTGGTTCAATGTAGACAAATGTAAAGTTATGGATTTGGGAAAAAATTATAACAGTGCAACATATACTGTAAATGCTATCACTCTGGGAAAAACTACCAATGAGAAGCATTTAGGAATACTTGTAGACAACAGGCTTAGCAACTGTGTACAATGTCAGTCAGCAGTTGCAAAGGCCAATACGATATTAGCATGTATAAAAAGGGGTATTGATTCACGAGAAGAGGATACCACCTTGCCTGTTTACAGGTCAATGGTAAGACCACACCTTGAATATCCAGTAAAATTAGAGGTGCCTGGTCCAAAGGACATTATGGAACTAGAGAAAGTAAAAAGAAGGGCTACAAAATTAGTGAGGGGATTGGAGGATCTTAGTTATAAAACGAGACTAGAGAAGTTGCTGTATTTGAATACTTAGAAAAATGGTCTCTTAGAGGGGATACTACAACTATAAGCAGGCCCAATATACAAAGCTCTCCTGTGACCTGTTCTTTTAACAGAAATGTACAAAGAACAAGAGATTATCTCCTGAGACTGGAAGAGCAAAGATTTCATAGATTTTATGGAAAGACAGGATGTGCTATCAAATAAAATAGATGTCTTCAGAAAGTGTTTTTCTGGATCAACAGCAGGACAAAATCTAGGTAGAAGGGTTGAACTTGACAGATTTGGGTCTTTTTTAAAATAAAAAAAAAATGACTATGTTGCAATGTAAATCTACCCCCTCCCTCCCATTTTCAGGAATTCACTTGGGTTCTATCATTTACCGTAATCTCCATATTCCCATAGTTGTAGAGAACTGCTCGGATCTCCACCTGTTCATTCCTCGCCACGGAATACGGCAGTCTGAGATCAATAAAGAAATTCTTTCGAACTGTGATCTCGTAGGGCTTTGCCACACAGACTCCTGTGTATGTGAATTAAAGCACACCAAGGTTATCTACATATTGGGAAATATGCCATGTTTTTTTAAACAAACCCACTCTGATGAAACAGACCATCAGAACATAGAAACATAGAAATATAGAAACATTGAATGTGTCGGCAGATAAGAACCATTCGGTCCATCTAGTCTGCCCAATTTTTTTGGAGTACTTTTATTAGTCCCCAGTTCCCGGTCTTATAGCTAGGATAGCCTTGTGTCTATCCTTGACTGTGTTTACCTCTACCACTTCTGCTGGCAGGCTATTCCATACATCCACTACCCTCTCAGTAAAGTAATACTTCCTGATATTACTTTTAAATCGTTGCCCCTCTAATTTAAGACTATGTCCTCTAGTTGTGGTAGTTTTTCTTCTTTTAAATATACTCTCTTGCTTTACTGTGTTGATTCCCTTTATGTATATAAATGTTTCTATCATATCCCCCCTATTACGTCTTTCCTCCAAGCTATACATGTTAAGATGCTGTAACGTTTCCTGGTAAGTTTTATCCTTCAACCAATGAACCAGTTTAGTAGCCCTTCTCTGAACTCTCTCCAAAGTATCAATATCCTTCTGGAGAACTCCAATATCATATCACCCTAAATCATACACACCCTACATATAGAAAGAAAAAGACCATCCAGACCCTAAATCATACACACCCTACATATGGAAACAGACCATCCAGACCCTAAATCATACACACCCTACATATGGAAACAAACCATACTCACCCTAAATCATACACACCCTACATTTGGGAACAGACCATCCTCACCCTAAATCATACACACCCTACATATGGAAACAGACCATCCTGACCCTAAATCATACACACCCTACATATGGAAACAGACCATCCAGACCCTAAATCATACACACCCTACATATGGAAACAGACCATCCTCACCCTAAATCATACACACCCTACATATGGAAACAGACCATCCTGACCCTAAATCATACACACCCTACATATGGAAACAGACCATCCTGACCCTAAATCATACACACCCTACATATGGAAACAGACCATCCTGACCCTAAATCATACACACCCTACATATGGAAACAGACCATCCTGACCCTAAATCATACACACCCTACATATGGAAACAGACCATCCTGACCCTAAATCATACACACCCTACATATGGAGACAGACCATCCTGACCCTAAATCATACACACCCTACATATGGAAACAGACCATCCTGACCCTAAATCATACACACCCTACATGGGAACAGACCATCCTGACCCTAAATCATACACACCCTACATATGGAAACAGACCATCCTGACCCTAAATCATACACACCCTACATATGGACACAGGCCATCCTGACCCTAAATCATACACACCCTACATATGGAAACAGACCATCCTGACCCTAAATCATACACACCCTACATATGGACACAGGCCATCCTGACCCTAAATCATACACACCCTACATATGGAAACAGACCATCCTGACCCTAAATCATACACACCCTACATATGGAAACAGACCATCCTGACCCTAAATCATACACACCCTACATATGGAAACAGACCATCCTGACCCTAAATCATACACACCCTACATATGGAAACAGACCATCCTGACCCTAAATCATACACACCCTACATATGGGAACAGACCATCCTGACCCTAAATCATACACACCCTACATATGGGAACAGACCATCCTGACCCTAAATCATACACACCCTACATATGGAAACAGACCATCCTGACCCTAAATCATACACACCCTACATATGGGAACAGACCATCCTGACCCTAAATCATACACACCCTACATATGGAAACAGACCATCCTGACCCTAAATCATACACACCCTACATATGGAAACAGACCATCCTGACCCTAAATCATACACACCCTACATATGGAAACAGACCATCCTCACCCTAAATCATACACACCCTACATATGGATACAGACCATCCTGACCCTAAATCATACACACCCTACATATGGAAACAGACCATCCTCACCCTAAATCATACACACCCTACATATGGAAACAGACCTTCCTCACCCTAAATCATACACACCCTACATATGGAAACAGACCATCCAGACCCTAAATCATACACACCCTACATATGGAAACAGACCATCCTGACCCTAAATCATACACACCCTACATATGGAAACAGACCTTCCTCACCCTATATCATACACACCCTACATATGGAAACAGACCATCCTGACCGTAAATCATACACACCCTACATATGGAAACAGACCATCCTCACCCTAAATCATACACACCCTACATATGGAAACAGACCATCCAGAATCTAAATCATACACACCCTACATATGGAAACAGACCATCCTCACCCTAAATCATACACACCCTACATATGGGAACAGACCATCCTCACCCTAAATCATACACACCCTACATATGGAAACAGACCATTCTCACCCTAAATCATACACACCCTACATATGGGAACAGACCATCCAGACCCTAAATCATACACACCCTACATATGGGAACAGACCATCCTCACCCTAAATCATACACACCCTACATCTGGGAACAGACCATCCTCACCCTAAATCATACACACCCTACATATGGAAACAGACCATCCTGACCCTAAATCATACACACCCTACATATGGGAACAGACCATCCTCACCCTAAATCATACACACCCTACATATGGAAATGTGTCCTGGAAATGGCCTCACCTCTATAAACACCCCACATTTAACAAACAGGTTATTAGAATGTCATCATGGCTGCTTACCTGTACGGGGGGAGATGCTCACAGCCAGCACCTCCCATGTGGTAATGGAATCCGGCAAATCTATTTGGATGTTTTTTGTGGAAATACTGTAATGAGAAATATTAGTAAGTGATTAGTAAGTGGAGTCTGTGCACGTATTAAGAGTGAATAAAAAGATATATAGGGTTTTATTAACCAAAGAGGAAATAGCAGGGATCTGAGAAGGGAACCACAAATATAAGGCCAAAGTAGTCGAGTTGGAAAAAATCTTTGATTGAGCTGCACTTCAAACGCTGATATTCTGGCCTTAATTTTGCAATTCCCTACTCAAATACATTTATTGTTTTTATTTAAATTTTCTGTGCCAATGATGCCCCTACCCCCCAGACTTAGCCAATGCTCCCCCCAACGGTGTCTGTCTCTCACCCCCCAACGGTGTCTGTCTCTCTCCCCCCAACGGTGTCTTTCTATCTTCCCCCAACGGTGTCTGTCTCTCCACCCCTCCCTTCCCCATGCATTGTCTGTTTCTCTCCCCAAGCCTCCCTTCCCCATGCATTGTCTGTTTCTCTCCCCAACCCTCCTCCAAATGTTGTCTGTGTCTCTCCCCCACCCTCCTCCCAATGTTGTCTGTGTCTGTCCCCCACCCTCCCCCCAATGTGGTCTGTCTCCCCCCCACCCTCCCTCCAATGTTGTCTGTCTCCCCCCCTCCCCCCAAAGTAGCCTCCCTGGTGGCTAGTGGGGACAGCAGGGGGATGTCTGCACGATATGTGCAGACATCCCCCGGCTGCCAAATATCCCTGGTGGCTAGTCCATAAGGACTTGTCTTCATCATAGAAGTCCCAGCGGTCGTGCCAGGTGGCAGCGGAGGATGTCTGTGCTCATCGCGCTGACATCCCTTGGCTACTTGAGAGGGGGATCCAGGTCCCCTGCAGCTCTGCGGGGGACCTTGATTCCATTCTATATGTCTGACCCCGATTTAAGGTCAGATTATAAGACGACCTTGAATATAAGACGAGGGGTCAAAAGGGGACAAAACCTTGTCTTATATTCGAGCAAATACATTATGTATGTCTATGGGACATACATAGTCTGAACGTGAGGATAATAAGTCCTAGACACCCCCCATATGTATCGAGGAGGCTTGAGCTCAGTCTCACGGGTAAACTCATTATAAAAAATGACTCCTCCCACATTTTTCCCAGCCGGCAAAAGATGGCCTGGTTTTCCCACAATGACTAGTGGAATTCTATAACAGCAATAATTCTATTACACTTTAGTTGCCGTTTTTTTCCGACAGAACTCTTTCTTTTTATTTATTTTACATGAATCTAAAACTATTTTACATGAATCTATTATTATTTTTACATGAATCTAAAAATATATCATGACACTGTAGGCGGAAATGATCCTTTTAAGGTTAAATAATTAAAAACCCTATGTATATTGCCTGATCATGTTTAAAAGGCAATGCAATATTGTCTAGAAATGCATATTTTAAAGGGTATATTGGGTGCCCTTTTTCACAGTCATACTTGTAACTTGGTCCCTGTAATAAAAATCCAGGATATTAATGATCGGAATTTATTTATTGCGTCAACTGAATTCTTGGGAAGAGTGTGTACCCAAGTTGTAGACATAGGTTATTAAAATTCAGCTATGGGTTTATTATAAGGTTTATAGCTTTTATCATCTATGGCTAACTATATGCATACAGTTCTGGACAATCCAAGGCTAACCATATAGAGATAGTAAATAGTGTTGAGCGAACCCGAACCGCACTGTTCGGGTTCGTACCGAGCATTACGTTTTTTGGACCCCGGACCCGAACACGGACATTTCACTGTATGTTCGGGTTGGAGTTCGGGGTTCGGCGATTTAATGGCGCGTTTTGAAAGGCTGCAGGGCAACCAATCAGAAAGCCCATCGCATTACATACATATACATTGTATGTAATGCTATGGGCTTTCTATAAACCGAAAGTCTATAAACTGAATCTCTTTCGGTTTATAGACTTTCGTTTTATAGAATGCATGTAATGCTATGGGCTTTCCATAAACCGAAAGTCTATAACCCGAATATCTTTCGGTTTATAGACTTTCGTTGTCTGGAATACATGTAATGTTATTGGTATTCTATAAACCGAAAGTCTATAAACCGAAAGAGAATAGGTTTATAGAAAGCCAATAGCATTACATGTATTCCATAAACCGAAAGTCTATAAACCGAATGTCTTTCGGTTTATAGACTTTCGGTTTATGTAATACATGTAATGCTATTGGCTTTCTATAAACCGAAATAGAGTCCCCATTCATACGAATAGGTCAATTGACCTATTCGTATGATTGGGGACTCTATTTCTGTTTCTGTGACTCTCTTTCGGTTTATAAACTTTCGGTTTATGGAATGCAAGTAATGCTATGAACAAATGAACGAATGGTTAATAAACGAAAATCATTAGTCCATTCGTGCTATTGGCTTTCTATAAACCGAAATAGAGTCAATTTATAGAATACCAATAGTATTATATGCATTCCATAAACCGAAAGTCCTTCATTATGTCGGTTTATGGAATGTATGTAATGCTGTTGGTATTCTATACACCGACTCTATTTCGGTTTATAGAATGCCAATAGCACGAATGGATGAATGATTTTCATTTATTAACCATTCGTTCATTCGGCTTTCGTTAGTTTAGCATTTTCGTTATTCGTTTTTCAGACGAATGGACGAAAATGCTATATTCGGACGAAAATGCATTTGTCCGAAAACGAATGCACATGTTTACTATATATAAGATGGAGTCACCGCACATCACATGAGCTATTCTTAGTGTAGGGAGAGGATGCTGCGGCTGTGAGGGACAGATTAAAAAAAATTCTGGTGCTGAATCTGCAAACTACAGCGATTATTCAAATTACAGTGATTATTTTAGTGGGTGCTATACTACATATTTGTACCCTGCCCTGTGCTCAGTGCCACAGAGAGTGCAGTGCACTTGCAACTGCATGTGTGCCAGGCACATGACTTTAATCCTGTTCTGTTAGCTCAATGGGCAACATCTAGGCATTTTTAAATACTGCAATTTGTTGGTGTTAAATAGTACATTTGCGTCCTGCACTTCATATCTGAGAGTTAAATAGAGCAGTCCAATACTGTGCTTATAGCGCACTTTGAAAAATTCTGGCTACCTCCTCCTCCTCCTCCTCCTCCTCCACCTACACCGCCATGGTCACCGCCTCCTCAACCTGTGGGTCACTTAGTATAAACTGAAAGAGAATACCCTGCACTCCAACCCTCTCTCAAATGGATAATTCTGTTGATCCTCCTGGCAGCCATGCTTTAGATGTAGATTTATGTTCTTCCAAAGCTAAAATCAAAGATTCCATCTAGTGCTATTTTATGGCTCAGCTGTATTTTTAATTTGTATGTATTTTATGTTATTTTAACTTATTTCCCTATGCACATTTGCTTGCAGGGCACTTGTCCTACTCTTACTCACATTTTACTTCATTTTGCAGCCCTCTAGCCCTTTCCAGGACTTTTTTAGAGGCATTTTAGTGGCCAAAAGTTCGTGTCCTCATTGACTTCAATGGGGTTCGGGGTCAAGTTCGAGCACAGACCCGGACATTTTTTCGAAGTTCGGCCGAACTCGAACATCCAGGTGTCCGCTCAACTCTAATAGTAACTACTCTGTTCAGATTACTCTTGAATCTAAAATTCTAACTATGAAACTTTACTTTTAACTGTATGAGCACACATGGCAGAATAATAGAGTAGCTCTGTCATGCAAGCACTGAGCTAAAGGTTACGTACTTGAGACTATCTGGTCCATTCGTCATCTGCACAGTTTTCCAGCTAATACTCTCTGGAAAGTAAGATCTGACCTCCACGTCCGTGTCTGGCAAATATTCTTCATCAATATCACCTGGAACAATAAGACATTAGAAATGTGTTAATTATGCATTACAAAAATGGAGTTTTTAAAGTAGCTGGTAATAAGAGCTATATATCCAAGGACTATATAGAGATAGCAATTCCCATTACACCGGTTGAGACTAACTAATGGGTATATTTACATTGTAACTTTAGTGTATTGCATATATATATATATATATATATATATATATATATATATATATATGTGCAATACACTATATATATATATATATATATATATATATATATATATATATATATATATAATAAATATGTGTATATATATATATATATATATATATATATATATATATATATGAAATATATGGTGTAATAAATGGCATTATAATTATGAATCATCCCATTGTCAATAAAACTGTACTGATTACACCTGAATCTGTAATTCTAACTATATTGAATATTGATCCATTCGTTTTGGGCATGTGGTGTGCAATATGAGGGATTATGATTAATAGTCATCCCATTGTCCGCCCCGGCTTGCCACCAGTCAGTGGTCATAATGTTATGGCTGTTCGGTGTATATATAAATTCACACATAAAAATAGAAAGAAAATAGAGAAAAGGCTAAAAGTGCAAAACTGTATAAATAAAAAGTGACCACAAATTCTTATATACTGTAGATCGACTTTCCCCAATTAGAGCATTGTAGGCTTCATAACTTGTCACCCCCTAATGCCTGATGAAGTCTACAGTGGTGACATTTATTTCATAGTTGCTTGTGGTGTTATTTTTTGTTTTGTTCATTATTTAATACATTATTTTGGACTGTATTGGCAATATCGGAATCCAGTGATCCTCCTGGCCCCTTACTTCTTGAGAGATCATCGTCCTCCTTCAGCTGACGCTCGATCTCTCTCTTTCTTTTGATATAGTTGCAGCAGTCCAGGAAGGCAGATACGCACGATTCTTTCTCCTGTATGAAACGAGAACGTTTCTCACAACTGTGACCCATGGGGTTATCCTTCATCCCGTCCACGCAACACTGCTTCTCCAGGTCTTTGTAAGTGGAGGCTAACAGATGTAGGGATAACCATGGAATAAATCAGAAAGGCGTGCATATATTACAAAAACAACAACAAGGAAATCTAAATAAAAGCTGGGAGGTGTACAGGACTACACCAAAGAACAAAGATCTACGTCTTCTTTGCATTTTATAAATATATTTTTATATGACACCTAACTTGTCCTGACACCTAACTTCCCCATTCTCTTGGAGAGGCAGAAGAGTAGACTAAATACCCTGAAGATCTTGTTTACTAGGATCTTCTGTTTCATTAATCAGAGCTTTTGAAGTCTGTGTCGTAGACCTGGGTAGCCAGGTTACCAGGATCTCCTGTTTTAGTAAGGACAGCCCTTAAAGGTTATATCATCAATAAATGGAGAAAAAAAAAAAAACCAGATAGTTATTCGTAATTGTGCCTTAGAGAATCCCTTAGCCAGTCTGGAAAGCTAGCCATAAAAGGAATGTTTACTTGAACGACAACTGTCGGAAAAATAATGATTTATGCTTAATGGAAACAGTTGAAACATTGTAACTATAAATGGTTTCATGAAATTGTTTTATTGGGGGGCAGACATGTTGCTTAGAATCTTGGGTCAGATCTGCCGTCATCTGCCCAAGATTCTAAACAACATGTCCGCCCTCTGTTAGTACTGTATCATGAAAGAGAGACTTTATTAGGATTCTTTCATTAGAGCATTTCTATTTAAACTTGGTAAACTTTTAGATATTCTGTCAATGAAAGCAACACAAGTTGTAGTCACATTGCCCACGCGCCTTCGTGTTTATCATCGCTCTCACCTTTAGTGTTCTTAACTTGAATAAACTGCACGGACGAACGACGACTGCGTGTCTTGTGGGTCTCGCACATGCTCTCTAGTAACGTAAATAAAAAAAATAGGACAACATTAAATGTAATTTATTTAAGGAGAGGCCAAGCCCCAGAAGTACTTTTGACATTTTAAATGAGTTGTCATTAAGCCCCTCGTCAGAATTCATGCTCCCAGGTCTGCCAAGTACGAAAATCCAAATTGTTGAGAAGCGTTTGGCCATTGGAAGACTGACTACATCCAGCATATCTTCTGCCAGACTCACTTCTGTTGTCTCTGTTTTTGTTTTAACTTGCTAAATACGACATACTACAGCAACCCCTCCTTGTCCTCCCTTTCAAGCCCTGACGGAAAGCTGCAGCCAATATTCTTGAGTGAGAGCCAAAAAAAATGCGTCTAAGGGATTTAAGGGGCATATAGAGGGTCACATAAATTATGAGGGGAAGGTGGATACAGTTCACTCTCCACACACAGGGGAGGGCTGGCAGCCTTAGGCCTGGGGGGCAAATCCAGTCAAGTGGCCCATTGCACCATCGAATCGCCTCCCCATCCACGGCCATCTTTTCCTTGTTTTATAACGAATATTGCCAGGATTTTCCCCCACAATATGCCAGGATTTGCCATTTAATATGCTAGAATTTTCCCTTACAAAATGCCAGGATTATGCCCCTCAATATGCCAGGATTTAGACACCCAATATGCCAGGATTTTCTCCTCAATATGCCAAGATGATGCCCCCTCAATATGCCAGGATTTTCCCCTAAATATGCCAGAATTATGCCCCTCAATATGCCAGGATTATGCCCCTCAATATGCCAGGATTTAGACACCCAATATGCCAGGATTTTCCCCTCAATATGCCAGGATTATGCCCCTCAACATGCCAGGATTTAGACACCCAATATCCCAAAATTTGAGCACCCCCCCCCCCCTACCCACGTTGCACACCTACGACATGACCCATAACCCACGTTGCACACCAGGACATGACCCATCACCACATTTACATGCATCCATCACCCCATTACATACACATTTCCAATATTATTTGCCATTAATATTCCCCAGCCAATTTGTCCCATAATATGCCAGTGTTATTCTGCAATTTAATATGACTCAGTAAATTTGCCCAATAATATTCCAAGGTTATCTGCAATTTAATATGCCCCTTGTAATTTGCCCAATATGCCAGAGTTAATTGCCATTTAATATTCCCCAGCCATTTTGCCCAATAATATGCCAGTCTTATTTGCCATGTAATATTCCCCAGCCAATTTGCCCAATAATATGCCAGTGTTATTTGCCATGTAATATGCCCCAGCCAATTTGCCCAATAATATGCCAGTCTTATTTGCCATGTAATATGCCCCAGCCAATTTGCCCAATAATATGCCAGTCTTATTTGCCATGTAATATTCCCCAGCCATTTTGCCCAATAATATGCCAGTCTTATTTGCCATGTAATATCCCAAAATTTGAGCACCCCCCCCCCCCTACCCACGTTGCACACCTCCGACATGACCCATAACCCACGTTGCACACCAGGACATGCCCCATCACCACATTTACATGCCTCCATCACCCCATTACATACACATTTCCAATATTATTTGCCATTAATATTCCCCAGCCAATTTGTCCCATAATATGCCAGTGTTATTCTGCAATTTAATATGACTCAGTAAATTAGCCCAATAATATTCCAAGGTTATCTGCAATTTAATATGCCCCTTGTAATTTGCCCAATATGCCAGAGTTAATTGCCATTTAATATTCCCCAGCCATTTTGCCCAATAATATGCCAGTCTTATTTGCCATGTAATATTCCCCAGCCAATTTGCCCAATAATATGCCAGTGTTATTTGCCATGTAATATGCCCCAGCCAATTTGCCCAATAATATGCCAGTCTTATTTGCCATGTAATATGCCCCAGCCAATTTGCCCAATAATATGCCAGTCTTATTTGCCATGTAATATTCCCCAGCCATTTTGCCCAATAATATGCCAGTCTTATTTGCCATGTAATATCCCAAAATTTGAGCACCCCCCCCCCCTACCCACGTTGCACACCTACGACATGACCCATAACCCACGTTGCACACCAGGACATGACCCATCACCACATTTACATGCATCCATCACCCCATTACATACACATTTCCAATATTATTTGCCATTAATATTCCCCAGCCAATTTGTCCCATAATATGCCAGTGTTATTCTGCAATTTAATATGACTCAGTAAATTTGCCCAATAATATTCCAAGGTTATCTGCAATTTAATATGCCCCTTGTAATTTGCCCAATATGCCAGAGTTAATTGCCATTTAATATTCCCCAGCCATTTTGCCCAATAATATGCCAGTCTTATTTGCCATGTAATATTCCCCAGCCAATTTGCCCAATAATATGCCAGTGTTATTTGCCATGTAATATGCCCCAGCCAATTTGCCCAATAATATGCCAGTCTTATTTGCCATGTAATATTCCCCAGCCATTTTGCCCAATAATATGCCAGTCTTATTTGCCATGTAATATTCCCCAGCCAATTTGCCCAATAATATGCCAGTGTTATTTGCCATGTAATATGCCCCAGCCAATTTGCCCAATAATATGCCAGTCTTATTTGCCATGTAATATGCCCCAGCCAATTTGCCCAATAATATGCCAGTGTTATTTGCCATGTAATATGCCCCAGCCAATTTGCCCAATAATATGCCAGTCTTATTTGCCATGTTATATTCCCCAGCCAATTTGCCCAATAATTTGCCAGTCTTATTTGCCATGTAATATGCCCCAGCCAATTTGCCCAATAATATGCCAGTTTTTTTTGCCCCCCCCTTACCTTTTTCCCTGGTGGCTAGTGGCAGGACTTCCCTGGTGGCTAGTGGCAGGAGGACTTCCCTGGTGGCAGGCAGCATGGTCCCTCCACGCTGCCTGTTCGGCCTTCCGGCGGTTGTGCCGACAGGTCACGTGATAGGCGCGCGTCTGACGTCAGAGCGCCGATCACGTGACTGTCGGCACTTCCGTGTCGGCACACTGCACGGGGAGCCGAACAGGCAGCACGGAGGTTTCTCTGTGCTGCCTGTTCGGCTCCCCGTGCAGCTTTGCAGGCAGAGCGGAGGTGAGAGGGGATCTTCCGATCCCTTCTCACCTCCGTCTCTGCCTGCAAGCGCGTTTTTTTTTTTTTTTTTAATAACACTGGCCCAGCGGCCGTGTTTTAAAAACATTAGGGCGGCCTGGGGGGCAATTGCCACCCTGCCCCCCGGCCCAGCCCGCCCCTGTCCACACATATTACATTACATTAACATTTATTTATATAGCACCAACAATTTACGTAACGCTAGGTACAGAACATAGAAGGGAACTACATACTAAGTTAGACAAACTAGAACAGACTGGTACATGAGGTAGAGAACCCTGCTCACAGAGCTTACAATCTAGAGGGAATGGGGTACATGAGACACATAAGGGATCGATGAAGAGGTAAGTATTTTGTACAGATCAGACTGTCATCTAAATTCTCACCTCTCCATATTAAAGAATAAAAGAACCAACAGAAATGTATAACATGGGGCAGAGTTCACCAGGCAAAACTGACCAAGGCGTATGGTAGGAGTACAACATCTCCATTGTTCCTATATGCACACTCTGCAGTGGGAAGCTATATTAAAGGTACTCCATCAGCAAAGCAATGTCTGTACTGTGAATGGGGATTAAAACTAGTGTTGAGCGCACCCGAACCGCACTGTTCGTGTTCATACCGACATTAGGGTTTTTGGACCCCGGACCCGAACACGGACATTTCACTGTATGTTCGTGTTGGAGTTCGGGGTTCGGCGATTACATTGTATGTAATGCTATTGGCTTTCTATAAACCGAAATAGAATTTCTTATGAATGGGGACTCTATTTTGGTTTATAGAGAGCCAATAGCATTACATGTACTCCATAAGCGGAAAGTCTATAAACCGAACGACATTCGGTTTATAGACTTTCGGTTTATAGAATAACA
Source organism: Pelodytes ibericus (assembly GCA_036172795.1). Taxonomy (NCBI): domain Eukaryota; kingdom Metazoa; phylum Chordata; class Amphibia; order Anura; family Pelodytidae; genus Pelodytes; species Pelodytes ibericus. The sequence continues at coordinate 215,337,468 of CM069858.1, read as the reverse complement.
ATAGCATTACATGTATTCTATAAACTGAAAGTCTATAAACCGAATGTCTTTCGGTTTATAGATTTTCGGTTTATGGAATACATGTAATGCCATTGCTATTCTATAAACCAAAATAGAGTCCCCATTCATACGAATAGATCAATTGACCTATTCGTATGAATGGGGACACTCACCCACATTTTACTTCATTTTGCAGCCCTCTAGCCCTTTCCAGGACTTTTTTAGAGGCATTTTAGTGGCCAAAAGTTTGTGTCCCCATTGACTTCAATGGGGTTCGGGTTCGGGGTCAAGTTCAAACATGAACACGGACTTTTTTCCGAAGTTCGGCCGAACCCGCCGAACCCGAACATCCAGGTGTCCGCTCAACTCTATGTAAAAAAAAAAAAAAATGTCCATTAGAATGGCAGTGTAAAGATAAAGAGAAAACGTGGTTCAATCGTCCCCAAAAAAACGTCTGTGGGGGTCTCCAGCTATTGACATTACTTGCGGCTGCATATGTAAATGAACAACTTTCAATGTAAATGATGTAATTTGCATATCAAGCCACAAGGTGATGTCATAAGCAGGAGCCACCACAGACATCCATAGTGGAGTTATTGGTTTTGGAAGCTCGGGAGGAGATGAAGGATTACACCTTATTAGGGTCGAACATCATGTGACCAGCTTTACACACGTGAATAATAAAATGCATGGGTCTGAAGGAATTTCAAGAAAAGAATAAAGGCCCTTATTTATGAAAACAGGGAGTTGCAGGGAATTAACAAGGTAACTGCAAACTTATATCCTCCCATACTTTGGTCTTAATTCTCTTCTAAGTTCCTTGCAAGCCCGTCATTCATGAATATAAGTCCAAAGGTAAATGTCTGGTGAGTTTTTCCCAGATCTGATAAATCACCTGTTCTCTGTTGAGTTGTCATCTTAAAGCTTGTGTGTAAGGCCAGTCCAGCATCGTAGAACACTCCCTCACTGTTAGCGCCACTCCCCGGAGTACACCCAATGTCAAACCTCTCTACAGTGTCCCAAATCTGCAATACAGAACATAAAAAGACATCTCAAGATTTAAACAGAAGGAATGTGGTCAGTCTGTCGATTAAAGAGTAGACAGAGGATGGAATTCTGAGACGGAATGCTTAACATTTCAACTTTAGAAGGTCCTGTAGATTGTTATATTTCCAGGAACATCAGCAAATATATTTAATGAGGGGCTGATAAAAAGATTAAAAGGCTCCTCCTGTCCGCTGATGTATAAGGTATACCGTATTTGCTCGATTATAAGACGACCCTGATTATAAGACGACCCCCCAAACTTTGGATATTCCATTAGGAAAAAAACTAAAAGCCTGAATATAAGACTAACCTATAGGAAAAAAGTTCAACTTGTATATATTCACATGTAAATTGCTTTTTTAATAAAATATTATGATATCAAAAAATGCATTTTTTGCTTTTATTTCCTTTTATGTGCCAATGCTGCCTCCCTCTTTCCCTTGCCCCCAGCTTTCTCTCTCTCCCCCTCTCCCTTTTGTCTCCCCCCTCGCTCCCCTTGTCTCCCCCCCCCCTTGTTTCTCTCTTCCCCACCCTCCATCCCCTTGTCTCTGTCTCTTCCCCCCCCATCCCTCCCCTTGTCTCTGTCCCCCCCAACCCTCCCCTTGTCTCTGTTCCCCCTCCCTCCCCTTGTTGCTCTGGTTCCCCCCTCCCTCATTGCTCTGGCCCCCCCCCCCCTCCCCTCGTTGCTCTGATCCCCCCTCTCTCCCCCTCACCTGTTTAATAATCCCTGGTGGCTAGTGGGGGCAGCCGGGGGATGTCTGCACGATACGTGCAGAGATCCTCCATGCTGCCCGACACCTCCGTCTATTATGACGGACAGATGGTCCGTCATAATAGACGGAGGTGTCGGGCAGCATGGAGGATGTCTGCATGTATCGTGCAGACATCCCACAGCTGCCCGATTCACCCTGGTGGCTAGTGGGGCAGCAGAGGATGTCTGCGCGATGAGCACAGACCTCCCCTGCTGCCGCCCGGCACGACCGCCGGGACTTCTGTGACGAAGCCGGCAGCAGGGGAGTCTGCGCTCATAGCGCAGACATCCCCTGCTGTTAGAGAGGGGGATCCAGGTCCCCTGCAGCTCTGCGGGGGACCTGGATCCATGTCTTATAATCTGACCTTGATTTGAGGTCAGATTATAAGACGACCTCGATTATAAGATGAGGGGGATTTTTCAGAAAACTTTTTCTGAAAAAAACCTCGTCTTATAATCGAGCAAATACGGTAGTTCCATATTGACAGACAGGTGCTTGACCCAGCAAAGTAACTCATGGCCATAGACTGGAAAGGGCGAATGGGAAATAATTAGAATGTGGTACTGTGGAAAGTGCTATAAAAGGAATTCTGACACTGTGGAAAGTGTTGTGGGGCATAATTACCTACTGGAAAAGGCTGTGTGTCAACATGTTAAAAACATTGTTTGAAGGAAAGGGTGCAACTAAATAATTTTGTTTACAAAGGGCCATTAACAATCAAGTCACGTCAACCTGGGAGACTCCATAAAAAATTCTACACTTGGGGGTCAGTGACTGTCGGCTCAACAAATCACTAAATTAATGGTGAATTTAGCAGCAATCAATCAGGGTAATTGAGATGTCATACATAGCTGAGTCCAGATGCATAGAGTGCCTTATTTCACTATTCAACTGGATGCAATGATTTCCTAGTCCCTTTCCCTTTTTTTGGGTCATGATATATAGGGGGTCATGTATTAAACAAGTGCAGTGAGGGAAAAAAGTAGGTAAAACACGAGTAAGGAGCAACTTGCGAATATTTGTAACATTTAGCGCTTTCCCCCCCCCCCAGATTTGCGCCTCTTCCCTTTATTTTTATTTAGCGGGCATTTTACTCCGATCGCGCTAATAGATTTCTGATTATATTTGTGCTCGCTTAAGACTTTGGCGAATATTTTGTGAAAAGTAATTCTTGTTTTGCATGTGTAAATCACACCAGCTTTTAGCAAAGTGCTATCCAAAAAGGTAGAAAAAAATATTCGCAAACTTGCCTATTTTTATTCGCAGTTATGCTCCGTTCTTATTAACAATTTGCTCGTATTTACTAGTTGTGTGTTAGATATTTAGTACATTGCAATAGGAGCAAAGCGAAAAAATAGTTTTGCACATAAAATATATTTGCGTTATTTTTAGCACACGCCCCTCTGAGAATGCTGCGGTAGTGTGAAGTTACTCTAAACCCCCCCCCGCACACACATACACACACACACAATACACTAGTCAATCAGCGACCACATAGTAAAACAATTTAAGAAGAGTACAATATCTTTCACAGTTATGCGACATATCATTATATGTATGTTCTCTAGTATCGGAGCACATGTCACATTCCAGTCTCCCCACCTTGCTCTGAGTGATCTGATACTTCCTGTTCAGTACAAAGACGCCTTTGTCCACGGCTACTAGTCCTACACTGGCCATGTAGTCTGCCGTCAGCTTCAGATTCACGCTGCCTAACGGTGTCTGGATCATATTATCGCTGGTGCTCCGAGGTTCCAACTGTAACTGTAAAGCAGCATTACACGCGTGTCAGTATGTTATGAAAGGGGACAGCTCCATTTACATTGTCTGAAAAACTATGGCGGATTTATGTATGTGTTGCATTGTGTATAATATAGAAACCTCAAATGTTCCTATCCAGTGGTGTATCTTGGTTTTGTGCTGCCCTAGGCAGACAAAATTCAGGAGCACAACCACCCACGTTGCACACCTATGACATGCCCAATCACCCACGTTGCACACCCACGACATGCCCCATCACCCCATTACATGCCCCATCACCCACATTGCACTCACATTTAATGCCTAATCACCCCATTACATGCCCCCATCAACCACATTGCATACACACTAAATGCCCCATCACCCCCATTACATGCCACCATCACCCTCATTTCATACCCCAACCACGTCCATTACATGCCCCCATCACCCCAATTAATTGGAAGGAGCTAAAGCTTGCTGAACAGTGGGGGAGGGAGTGAAAATGTTTGAAGCACTAGAAGTTTGCTTTAACACCCTCTGGCAAAGTGCCGCCCTCTGGAAAAGTGCCGCCCTAGGCGAGTGCCTTGTTTGCCTTGTGAAAGATACACTACTGTTCCTATCTCCTAAAAACAAAGTGTAACAGAGCCTGCAGAGTTATCGTAGCTGTAGAAACAGTGCTCCTTACTGGAGGTCACTTAATTTAGAAATCTTTTGGGCAAAATTCTACAAGGGAACAGATGTAAGACATTGCAGAAATTGAACATTCCAGCCCCAAAAACACCTCTATTAACCTTCTTACACCACCAACTCAAACACTACATACAAACGATATGAATGACAAGGTGTAAGAATTCTAATTTATTGTGAAGCACACACTGCACCTTTTCATTGTTTTTATAAAGATTAGGCTATTTTTTTTTCACCCCGCTTGTGATTCTACGCTACACCACCTGTGTATATGTTTGTTTTTACACGTTACACAGTGATGAAGCTGGAAAGCGAAACGCGTGTGAGGTGACGTCTGGCGGCAGAGCTCGCTGGATATAAAATCGAATGCCCACTGGAGTGGACTAGCACAGTTTTCAATGTAAGACTTGCTATACTTATGTAGCTTAGATCATATTGTATGCTCCTAACCTTTGTCCTACCCCCTTCATCTTTTTGAGTGTACATGCCAGGAAATACTTTGATGCATGTAGATTCTGGGAGATACCCACTAGCAACATTAAAGTGTTACATTCAACCCATTCCAGAGCAGGTCTTGCTCTATAGGATGTAAGGGTTTCTGGTGATTATTGCTGGAATACTACACTATAACCGATTATTTGTCCCTCCATTAGATATCTTCACAACCTCATTGGCCAATAGAGGTTGCGGTAAAAGGGCCGCCTTACCTTTCCCATGCAGTTGTCCGTCACCTTTATCCACACCGAGTCAGAAACGATCTCATGTGTCGTGCCGTTGGTCACTATGTAATATGCCACAAGCCGGACAGATGGGATAAAATCCTGCGTGACCGTGAATGTCTTGCTGACAGGGTTCTGACCGGAAGACCGTGGTTGTCGGCCAACCTCTATTATCCGACCTTTGTTAATAATCTGAGGAAACAGAGTATACGTAACCAGAACATGATAAAACCTAAAGCAGGGTCATCCGACATATGGCCAGTCCAACAGTAAGGTGTGGCCCAACTAAATTAACTACACATAATCTCATTGGACATATAAATATGCACTTTATGCTTGAATAAAGGTGGTTTAAGCACTACTGGGAGTGACCGATGGTCACCAGACTATCTTAGTGAAGTAACAACTTCCAGAAATGATTTCTCATTTTTGAGACTATGGGTTATCTTTTGAATGGTACTTTGTAGATGTACCATTCAAAGATGACATAAGAAGGGAAGAAATGGCATTATTATATATATATTTAAAAAAATGCTGTCCCTCTTTAAAGTGTAAATACAAGGGAAGTGACTACAATTTTCTTAGATTTAACTTGTATGATATCCTGTTCCCTAGATATCAAGATTTTATTGAAACAATTATTTTCTAGAAAGAGTCCATTTCACAAAGTATGCTTGCTTGTAGAGACATGACTCAGCATCCAGTGTCTGTTAATCAATAGACTCATTATTAGAAGACAAAGAATTACGGTTAGCTGACAAAGGCATAAAAAAAAAAAAACCATACAAGAATAGCTCTCCAGCTAGCACAGTAGACAAAGGAATCTTTCTGAATATAAACAATAAATGTTTCAACAAAAGTTAAATATCTTAAGAAAATTAAATAAAAAAACAATAAACAAATTCAAAATGCATTTTTCTTTACTTCTACTTTGTCAGCCTACGGTTTGTTTGCTGCATAGTACAGAATCCAGAAGGCATATTTTATAGTAAATAATGGTTTCATTTTAAGATAGATTGTATTTTTATTACATCCACTTTAAAGGACAACTGTGGGCAAACAGTAAGTTCTGTATAATTAAAAAATTCAAAAAAAAATGTTTCACTGAAATCATACAAATAAAGTACCTTGATGAGCCGTCTTGGTTCCATGTGAGGGCAGACATGTTTAGAATCTTGAGATAGGTGAAAGAAGACCTGACCTATCTGACCCAAGATTCCGAACAATATGTCTGCTCCCTGATACATCCATAAGGAGCTCAGTAAGGAGCTTTACTTGTATTCTTTTTAGCCTAAAGTTGTCCGTAAATAGATTTGGCCACCGGAAACGCAATAATGTCTAATTACCAGGTAAGTAAAATGTTTAACGTTTTTCTGAATATTGTTAATGTGAAAAGACACATAAACACTTGTCTTCTCAATGTAATAGCTGATGTGCAGATAATTTGCAGTGCTAGTCAATGATTTATATGCGGATATTGTCAAAGAAGCATGCGCTTGTCTCTCTGGAGGTAAATTCGGAACCTGTGTTTTCACCTGTGGACAAAGAAGAGAAAAAAAAAGTGTTAAGGGAAATTTGTACCTACAAAATTTGTGATATATATTGTATTTATTACACAAGAGCCCACTCTGCTCAGTTATTTCCACCCAAAATTATGAGATTTAATTGAATTCTGTAAATGGTGCAAAAAGTTTTTTCAATTTGACATAAAATATTAGTTTGACTAATGCATAAATGTGCCACATGTGTGTGTCAGTTGTATTCATTAGGGTCGCTGAATCCTTGGTGTAGGGTTGTGGCTACTTCATTCTGCACCCAAAGCAAAAAAAGAAAATGGTGACCCCCCCTCCCCTCTTCGATATATTTTTCTACAAAAATGAAAACAATAAATAACTAGAAAATTAGCGAATAATAATAACTTCTAGGGTTATCATTTTCTGGTGACTAGGAAAGAAGACATGCACCAGTATCACTAGCCATTATACCCACTGCACCTGACTGAATCAATATTGTCAGAGTCTTTGAAGGATGCAACGGCAACAGAACAGAATAAAGAAAAAGCCGGTACTTATGACAGTGATATGACATTGCTCCTATCAGTATATAGCTAGCCAGAGGTAGAAAAGTGGTAAAGCATAGTTTCCACCAGTATGCATGTAGCTAACCAGTATATCACCTTAATGAAACTTTAATAGTAAGAGTATCAGTATAAACATTTTTGGTATTGCTCTAGCTTCATACAGTGGAGAGTTGCCTGGTATTGTGGGTCTATTAGGGGAGGAATTGGTCTGATTTGCACCCACAGCTGTGGGTGCAGATGAAAAAGTACACAGGAACTCATTCCCATTCCAATGCGAAATCAGGAAGCGAGTATAGAAGTTGTTTGCATACCCTAAATTTCATCGTACATGATTGGTTTTATATATATATATATATATATATATATATATATATATATATATATATATATATATATATAATACCGTATTTGCTCGATTATAAGACGACCCTGATTATAAGACGACCCCCCAATAATGAGGCATTTTGGGTAAATTTGCAGAAGAATCCAAACATGACTCTGAAGATTTGACAATATCAGTGATAAATGAGTCATAAGGATTAAAGTTTATGACATCGAAACCATCACAAACTATAGTTAACCATCTCTGGTGAGGACATTAAGAGCATATTTTAGCCAAGAGCTCCACCTGGTGATGTAAAAGAGGAAAGAGATATAAAATGACTAGAGCACACGGTATATTAACTTATTTAAATAAGTACACAACCTTCATGATTAATTGTATAAACGTTACTGAGGAAGGGAATGTAGGAAGATAAGGAGTTGTTTGTAAAATATTGCAGAGGCATTGAAATGGGAGGGATACAACACATAGAGCTGGACTTCAAGGCACAAAGAAATTATCTGAGGGCAAAGGTGGGCTTCTCTCTTGATGGCTCAGGAAAATGAAGGCCCAAACAGAACAAAAACTTAGGCCATAGCACATGTTCTGAAAAAAAAAACAATAGCATACGTTAGATTCCATCTGGACACTGCATCTCAGCTTCCCAAGATGCATTGGGCAATGTGTAATATGCTATTTATTATGCTAATCTCATTTTATTGTGCCATCTTTCATAGAAATCATATATTAATATATTATATTATATATTAATGATCTCATCCAGTGGAAGAACTACTGTGTATCTGTATGTCTCTTTGTCTGTATGTGTATCTGAATGTGTGTCTGTGTATCTGCATGCATGTCTGTATGTGTATCTGTATGTCTCTGTGTCTGTATGTGTATCTGCTTGTCTGTATGTCTATCTGAATGTGTATCTGCTTGTCTGTATGTGTATCTGAATGTGTGTCTGTGTATCTGCATGTGGGTCTGTATGTGTATATGTATGTCTCTGTGTCTGTATGTGTATCTATTTGTATGTGTCTGTATGTATATCTGTTTGTCTGCATGTGTATCTGTATGTCTGCATGTGTGTCAGTGTGTGCCCATATGTACCACTATGAGTGTCACTGTTTATATCTGTAGAAGTTTCATTCTGTGTATCTGAATGTGTGTCATTCAGTGTATCTGAATGTGTGTCATTCTGTGTATCTGTGTATTAGCATGTGTGTCTGTTTATGTATCTGTATGTGTATATGGTATACAAATGGAGGGGCGGGGGAAGATGCATAGGGGCGCCCCAGGGCACTTTTCGCACCATGGCCCTGTGGTTTCAATTCCGCCTCTGATCTTATCCCATCTATATTGACACTGTGTCAAGCCTGAACCCATTGGCAGTCTCACCCAGGTTATATCCTGTTGTTTTTCATATCCTTTTGCTTTGCTTGCTTCCTTATTGTCTATGATAGCTCCAGCTTTTGCTTTGTTTTCTCATTTTGCTTATGACTTACTAGCTCCTGCTCTTGGTTGATATCTTTGTTCCTTTCTACTTATCCTTCCTCGGCCTCAGCGTGGTGCCCCCTCCCTGCTGTGCCACATAGAGGTATCCCCCACAGCATGGCATCCCTCTATAGCTCGGCCACATAGTGGTATCCCCCACAAAGTGGCATGCTTCCTTCCTCAGTCACAGAGTGGCAACCCTCCCCTTGCTCTGCCACAAACTAGTACTCCCACAGAGTGGCAACGTTTCCCTTACTGTCCCCAGAGCAGCACCTGCCTAAGCCTTCACAAAAAAAACGCTACCAGCAAACACCAACATTTTTGCAAATTTAAAAAAAACACCTTTTTTAAGGACAAACATTTAAGTCCTTAAAAAGAATACATGTTTAGGTAAAAGAGGGCGTTTGGCAAACCTAAATTAGCAGCTCTTGTCAGTAATTAGTGGGCGATTTGTTGATACTGTATAGTTCCCATGGGTATAGATACAGTGTGTCAAATCCTTATATAGTTAGCCAGACTTTGACAGTGATATAACATTGCTTCTATCAGTATATAGCTAGCCAGAGGTTGAAAGTGTTACAGCATAGTTTCCACCAGTATGTATTTGGCTAACCCGTAAATCACATTAATTAAACTTATAGTAAGAGAGTAAGAGTAAGAGAAGTGTCTATCAGTATATAGATTCTTGGTACTTCTCTGGCTTTATGCAGGGGAGAATTGCCTGGTATTGTGGGTCTGTTAGGGGAGGAATTAGTCTGATATGCACCCACAGCCAATGGGAAATCATGGAAGGGAGTATAGAAGTTGTTTGCACGCCCTAAATACATTGTACAGTCCACATTCAGTATCGGTATACTGCCATCCGATTTCATGAGTTCTGTACTTGCGCATGTTTAAGGCTATGTGCTGTAGGGTTGCCATGGCGAGTAGTGATGACACTCCCTCTCCTAAGCCCCACCCCCTAGCAGCCTGCATCACCAGTGTGGCATGTTCCCATGTATGTGCTTGGAGAAAGGAAAGGGAATATGTGTGTTAAGTGGTGAAAACAAGGAGAATAAAGAAAAATGAATTGGTGAGAGGGAGAACCAAAGTTTGGGGTCATGGTGAAGGAAGACTACCCCATTACTCCCACCACCATGTTTTGCCAATTGTCGATAAGCATTTGTCCAACTCACTTTTATCTTCTGAGTTTCTGTATTCGTTTCTGTATTGAGTTTTATCTTTGCAATTCCATCATCGTCTCCCGTTTTTCCACCCAACGTCCCTGGTTCTAGCACCACAGGGATACCACCCGCTGGAGAACCGTCAGGTTTTGTAACCAGGATCTGCCACAAAGACAGAAAGAAGCACGGTTAGAAAATGGCAGAGGCGCCCAATGTGCAGCATCTGGGCGCGACCCAAGTGACTTAACCGCCCATGTTCTCATTACGCCTATAGATGTAAAGTTTTGTTTTAATTAATAAAACTTTTCTATTTCTGTCAAATAACCAAACATTATACTATGGCTGACAGGACACCTCTCGACTCTCTTCGGCATTTTTAGATCAAAATCTTCTCATTGTCCGAATTCCGAATGTGAAGCTGAATCACCCCCGTTTAACCCCCCCCCCCCCCATTTCCCTGTATGTAAGTTTGTCTGTTTTGAAATAAAGGGAGAAGTCTTTCCCAAGAGTTTGCTGTATGTCCATTCCTGTGACAGAGCCTTTGGATCTATAAGCACTGAGCTCACTACTTGGCAGCCTCTGTAAAGGCGGCACTTGGAGGCAGAGGGGTTGATACATACCTGCCTCCCTCTCCAGTGGGCAGAAGACTCTGTATCGTCACACTGATATTGATGGCTTTACTCAATAAAAGAGATAATTGAAGCAGAATTTCAGAGAATGGACAGTGGAACAGCTCCTGGAGTTTACAGACTGGCACAAGAAATGGCTTCTCTGTAATCAAAAGCCCCCCCTAAAAAAAAATACCAGTGTGTCGAAGGTCATGCCTGGCTTGTAATATTTGGCTGTTTTAGTGAAATGGATTTCGTACGGAGACTCTACGATGTGAATATCGTCCAGTTCAGCTTCCACCATGTCTGTGCCTAGAATAGAGAGACACATTACAAAGCAGAGTTTATTATTTTGAATATAAGAGTAGGTCATCTTTCATGGGGTAAAATATTGCATTTGATTGCATGGGACATAATTAAAAGCTCATGTAACAAGTCTGTAACCTTGAAAGACACCGGTGAAAGCTCCAAAAGACATCTGGTATAAGACAAGCTACAAACTTGACTTCAAAGTATGCATCCTCAAATTAATTCAACATTGTTAATTTAATGCACCCACCATGAAATTAAATTCTGCCGTGATTCTACAGGAAACTAGCCCCTGGGTAATGCATCCTAATATGGGAATTATAGTGAGAATCGTATGTGAGGATTCATAATCAGCATCCCTTTTTTAATTTACCCACCCTCTCCCACCTGGGGATGGGACTCTTCATCGCGGCTGCTTCCGCGCAGCCGCTTCACCGCCGACTCTACACAGCAAGACAGCTCGTCGCTGGAGATTTCATCGCGGGACATTTCATCGCTAAAGGTAAGTATTTTAGCTATTTTACTTTGGTTAGAATTAGGGTTTAGGGGGTTAGAATTAGGGGTTAATTTTAGTATTAGGGCTCGGGGGTTAGTATTAGGGTTTAGGGGGTTAATTTTAGTATTAGGGCTCGGGGGTTAGTATTAGGGTAAGTATTAGGGTTTAGGGGGTTAATTTTAGTATTAGGGCTCGGGGGTTGGTATTAGGGTTAGTATTAGGGTTATGGGGGTTAATTTTAATATTAGGGCTCAGGGGTTAGTATTAGGGTTAGTATTAGGGTTTAAGGGGTTAATTTTAGTATAAGGGTTCGGGGGTTAGTATTAGGGGTCGGGGGTTAGTATTAGGGTTAGTATTAGGGTTTAGGGGGTTAATTTTAGTATTAGGGCTCGGGGTTAGTATTAGGGTTAGTATTAGGGTTAGTATTAGGGTTTAGGGGGTTAGTATTAGGGTTAGTATTAGGGTTTAGGGGGTTAATTTTAGTATAAGGGTTCGGGGGTTAGTTTTAGGGGTCGGGGGTTAGTATTAGGGTTAGTATTAGGGTTTAGGGGGTTAATTTTAGTATTAGGGCTCGAGGTTAGTATTAGGGTTAGTATTAGGGTTTAGGGGGTTAGTATTAGGGTTAGTATTAGGGTTTAGGGGGTTAATTTTAGTATTAGGGGTCGGGGGTTAGTATTAGGGTTAGTATTAGGGTTTAGGGGGTTAATTTTAGTATTAGGGCTCGAGGTTAGTATTAGGGTTAGTATTAGGGTTAGTATTAGGGTTTAGGGGGTTAGTATTAGGGTTTAGGGGGTTAATTTTAGTATTAGGGGTCGGGGGTTAGTATTAGGGGTCGGGGGTTAGTATTCGGGTTAGTATTATGGTTAGTATTAGGGTTTAGGGGTTAATTTTAGTATTAGGGCTCGGGGGTTAGTATTAGGGTTTAGGGGGTTAATTTTTGTATTGGGGTTAATTTTAGTGTTAGTATTGGGGTTTAGTGTTTAGTGTTACTATTGGGGTTTGGGAATCATTTATTAGGGGGGTGTATTTTCGTTTTACTTGTACATTTGTAAGATCTGACAGTTCAGCGCTGAACTGTCAGCTCTTACATAGCCGCGGCCGCGATGAAACAGCCGCGTTATTCTTCATTGCTGACAGTTCAGCATTCTAACTGCCGCGCTAAACTGTCAGCGATGAAGATACGGCGCGGAACTGTCCTAGACCCCTCCCACCTATCCATCAATGTTTAACTCTCTTACAACCACTCAATCTCTACAACCAATCTATATGAAAGTCCATCTCTCCCACTCTAGGAGCTCCGGACCCCGTCCCACACCGGTCAGGGGTCACTTATCTCCAGCAGCTCTTCCTCTCCGGCTGTCCGCCGGGTATCGACACCATCGCTTGGTTGGCTGAATCACTGGCCCCCAGTACTTCATGCACCACGTTCAGCAGGCACCTGATGGGGTGCCTGACGGAGGCGGGGCTTGTCCTAGCACCCGATGGTCCCCTCTCATTGGTGGTAGCGGCAGAGGCAGTGACGGAGGCTGGCAATCAATCTAGTGAGTGTCAGGCTTCAGGGTGGTATTCCCCTGATTGAGGTGGGAGGCCTTTAAATACCAAGCACTGGCTTCACTTAGTGCTTGTGTATTGAGCTGATAAGTGGCGTTCATCCTTAGTTCCCTAAATCGGTGTGTTTCCCCAGTATACCCTTTTGGATCAGGCCTCCCGGATTTTTGTCCGCTTGTTCCTTGGATATCCCTACCTCTCCTACAGTTTGACCCCGGGTTGACTTAACATTTTCCCCTACTTATTCTGCCTGCACTGACCCCGGCTTGGACTTCGTATATTCTCCTTTGCCGTCTGCCCTATTGACCAGAACTGCCTAGCGGCTAGCTCTTCCCTTGTTGCTCCCCTGTGGCCCCCGGACTACCTCCCTGCCATAGGCTCCCAGCCACATCCTGACACCCTCCTAGTAATCCAACTTAGTTTCTGCATTTCATTCCATCCTTAATTTTTACTAGTTCAGATCCAACAATGTTGCAGTGCCTCCTTGTGTCTTCTCTGTAGAGACCCAAGGGGAGTGCAAAATGCAAATACATATCTGTGACATTTCAGATAGTGTAATATAAAGGTAAAAGTTCTAAAACTGATGTAATCAACAGGAACGTTCCATTGTTTTCCATGGTAACTGGAGCACTTGGTAACTCTGCCCACTACTGACCTTCATACATAACACCCAGGAGCCTAGGTTCAAAGTTAAAGTTGTTTTAGAGAACACAACAGACATGTGGCTGAGATTTTATCCTGCATTTGTTTCCCAAAAAAAAAACACCCTTTGCGTGCCAGGGTTATGAGCAGTGATTTTTATTTCCCACCCTCATGGCACTCAAAAGGTGTTTTTTTTAATTACAGGTACCTTAATAACACAAAGGAAAAGTGGGTTTAGTCTGTAGGTTATAAATGTATTTATTTTATGGAGATAGAGGCAATTGGGTAGACCCTAGCGCCTCCTGGGGGGGGGGGGGTAATATTGTTTTTATGATGCCACAGGCATTGTGCCATCCGTGGCCCCTAGCGACCCATTCATTTTCAATGTATGGGGGCAATTTTAATATTTTATGGGGCCAGCAAGAAATCTGCTGACCCCCATGGGGCCAATATAATTTTATTTTATGGAGACAGGGCATTGCACCTGCCCAAAGGGGCCATTTATTTTCTTAGACCAGGGGACTGAGGAGGGATTAGGGGAGTCCCTATGGCATCCCAGCACTTTTTTTTTTTTAAAGGGAACACTGTTTGTGTTTCCTACCGCACCGATATGGTTAAAATGGGTATATATATATATATATATATATATATATATATATATATATATACAAATATATCTGCTGCATCATCTTTTTTTTTCTGGTAAATTAACAGGCAAAAATTTGTGCAGTAATTACAGGTATTTTTTGGAATGAAAGGTGGCAGCCATACCTACATATTAGACATGTGCATTCGTTTTCGGACAAATGCATTTTCGTCCGAAAATAGCATTTTCATCCATTCGTACGAATAACGAAAATGCTATGCTAACGAAAGCCGAATGAACGAATGGTTAATAAACGAAAATCATTCGTTCATTCGTCCATTCGTAGTACTATTGGCATTCTATAAGCCGAAATAGAGTCGGTTTATAGAATACAATAGCATAGTACACTACATTCCATAAACCGACATAATGAACTACTTTCGGTTTATGGAATGCATGTAAGTCTATTGGCATTCTATAAACCGACTATTTCGGTTTATAGTACTATAGCACGAATGGACGAATGATTTTCGTTTATATTAAACCATTCGTTCAACTTCTTAGCTTTCTATAAACCGAAACAGAGTCCCCATTCATAAATTTTTATAGACTTTCGGCTTATAGAAAACGTACAGTAGTAGTGCCTTTCTATGAACCCATTCATAAGAATTATGAATGGGTTCATAGAAAGGCACTATTACTGTTCGTTTTAAAAAAGCCAAAAGTCTATAAACCGAAGGTCGTTTGGTTTATAGACTTTCGGTTTATAGAATACATAGAATTACATAGTAATTCTATGTATTCTATAAACCAAAAGTCTATAAACCGAACGACCTTCGGTTTATAGACTTTCGGCTTATAGAAAACATGTAGTACTGTAATACTATTGCCTTTCTATGAACCGAACGAGAGCCCCATTCATAAGAATTTCTTATGAATGGGGCTCTCGTTCGGTTTATAGAAAGAAAATAGTATTACACGTATTCTATAAAACAAAACGAATAAAACGAAACGAAAATAATGAACGAATTTCGTCCGAAATGAATGTAGTAATAATCGAAATTCGTTTTATACGAAATAAATAACATTTTCGTCCGAATGGACGAAAACGAAACAAAAATTTTAGTTTTGCACATGTCCACGACATATAGTTCTCCTTATGCTATGGAGCATGCACTAAACATACATTGAAATATAAGGCTTATTATTACTCATACTTTACCTACCAGATACATTTAGTCGGAGTACAAAAGGGGGAGAAAAATAAATTAATTGAAACCAGTGATTGGATGTTCCTAAAGGCACGCCTTAGGGCATTATGGTTTTTTTTTTTTTAACTTTTATGCTTTTCAGTGTAACTTACCTCTTAACTTTTAAGCCCCCCCCCCCCCTTCCACTGGCGAATCTGCAAAATGGGACAATTGGAAGTTATGGTGCTATCCCCCCTTAGACCAGGAATATTTATGAGAGGAGAGTCCTGTTACGCCAATTTGTTGTCATCTTACCTGAATGTGTGACGACCGTGACAGTCACGTATAAGCGATAATCCGTCATTTTTGCAGACTGTGGTAACATCGCCCTGATATGTTTTGTGTCTAGTTCAGCCTTGCCTTCCCCTTTGTGTATCTAGAAAAGGGGGGGGTGGGGGAATAGAGGGGGAAAAAATAAATTAAAAGAATGAAATTGAGGACGCAAAGGAAAATGTGAAAAAGTGGCACAGTCGACAGGGGAAAAAGATAAACTCGAGGGGGGGGGGGGGAATGAGAAGCAGGAGTTTTGGTCATGGAGAGTGCCGTGACACTCGAGAATAAAGTAAAGATAGAAGACCTTTCCCCATACCTCAACAGAACTTAAAGAATCAGTGATAGCCATTTTTACATTATCCTTTTTCATGCCAAACAATACGAAGGCCATACCGAACACATCCTGTCCATATAGGTACCTAAGGAAAGAAAACAAAGGGATATGTGATCCAAATGAAGAGCAGGTCCCCCTAGATTCATTTTTGTAAGTAATTTCAGCGGGACCTCCAAATTCAGGACTGTTTCTATAGCAATTGGATTAAATCTATTAAACGTGTTTAGTAATGCCTCTGCTAACCCCTGATATTTAAGTAGAGGGATTTTTCCATCACCTTAACTTTGTTGTGTATTGCTCCAACCTCATGAGTTACCATTAAGGATGAAACAGTCGTCCATGCATATGCCTACCCAGAATCCTTTGCAGTGGTGGCAGCACTGGGATTTCTATGGGTAAAAACGAGTCTTGTGGCTTGTGGGGAGTGTTTAGATAGATAGAGCAGTGTATAGGCGTGAATTCCACTGGACTTTGAACCCCGGCCAGAGCCTCATCTGAGGAAGTTTACTGCCCACCCATCAGCGTCACAAGGGGAGGGGTTCGGGAGGTGATGTGGGGGACACCATTAGCGGGGATGACACCCATGCTGACGTTCTCTATGCACCACGGAAACTTGTATGTGGCATATTTGGCATTTGCGGTGTCTGTGGCATATTTAATGGGAACTTGTGTGTGGCATATTTATTGGACACCTTTTTGTGGCATACATTGTATTGGCCCCCTGGTTGTGGCATATTTTATTGGACATCGGTATGTGGCATGTTCTAATGGGAACTTGACTGTGGCACATTTTAATTGGCAATCTGACTGGAATTTCTATGGATTTTGCATGGCATGGGATGGGAAGAATTCCAGGAGGAAGAGGGGGGCACCATGAGTTACCGCACAGGCTGATCCCAATCCTAGTGACGCCTCTGCACCGAAAAGTGTTACAGCCACAGCCCCTCGACAGTTCACAGTTTAGGGGATAAGCCCCAAACTTACAATGCACCTCTGCGTGCTCCAATACTTACTGAGCCGTAATGTCCAATTCAAAGGTTTTATCATCAACGTAGAGGAAGCTTCTACCAGGTTTGAGCTTTACTTCAAAAATGGGGAGAACTTGACGGAGAAGAGGAGAGGGAAACAGAAGTGTTAAAAAAATTATGAGGTAGAAATATGAGGTGCTGTGCAAGGGAGTGACAGGTCACATGACTCTCTTATTTCAATGTTTCCCTGCGTAAGCAATGTTTACCTGGACTGAATCCCTTTCATGACAAGCAGGGTTGGCATATTAACAGGAGAATGTATTACTTTTTTTTATAGCATATATATGCTGGCATATGACAGAGATTAGGCTTTCCCTTGGGGTCAAGATCTCTTACCATATTCCTTCACTTCGAAGTTTGTGGTGTAATTCTGGGTGGTGCCTTCATAGATGACTGAAATGGTCCAAGTTCCGATGCTGTGGAGAAAACAATTGCTGTTTGAGGTTAAATAGAACATTGATACATGAATGTTCCATAGGTCATTTAGTTAAGGTTAGGCTTCACTCCAGCAGTGTCACCTGCTTTCTTTTGGGTATAACTTTTTTTTTCTGGTTCTGCTACCTTGTTTGATATGTTCCATGCCCTGCTCCCGTTTCTGCAGGGTGGAACAAGGAAAGGGAAGATCTCCAAATCATTTGTGACATTCTAGGCCAGATTCAATGGAATAAAATACCACTTATCACTATTTTTTAACTCAACTTTTTCTATTGCGGTCTATGGTATTCAATGACATGAGATAAATCAACTCAAGTCTTTGAATAGACCACATTCTATACAATTGTTCCATATGCATATACAGTATAATTCTTTTTTATTTTTTTTTGGACAGACATATAGGATATTTTTTGGGGGGGTTAATAGCGGGGTTTTTCGGAATGGGGAAGAAGTGGTTTGTGATTTATTTATAATGAATACCAAGCAGTTCCAATACATGGTTGGTTCGAGTGGATGCCCTGACTGCAGAGGAACAATGGCCTGATCACCTCCTGCTCAGGGCCGGACTGGGAACAAAAACCAGCCCTGGAAAAAATTTGTATACCAGCCCCATAGCATTACATTTTTGAACCAGCGCCATAGAATAATATATAGAAGCATCTCTCTCTCATTTCTGTAGCGTCTCTCTCTCTCAGTTCTGTAGCGTCTCTCTCTCTCATTTCTGTAGTGTCTCTCTCTCTCAGTTCTGTAGCGTCTCTCTCTCTCTCATTTCTGTAGCGTCTCTCACTCTCAGTTCTGTAGTGTCTCTCTCTCTCAGTTCTGTAGTGTCTCTCTCTCTCAGTTCTGTAGCGTCTCTCTCACTCTCAGTTCTGTAGCGTCTCTCTCACTCTCAGTTCTGTAGCGTCTCTCACTCTCAGTTCTGTAGCGTCTCTCTCACTCTCAGTTCTGTAGCGTCTCTCTCTCTCAGTTCTGTAGCGTCTCTCACTCTCAGTTCTGTAGCGTCTCTCTCACTCTCTGTTCTGTAGCGTCTCTCTCTCTCAGTTCTGTAGCGTCTCTCTCTCTCAGTTCTGTAGCGTCTCTCTCTCTCTCATTTCTGTAGCGTCTCTCTCTCTCTTTTCTGTAGCGTCTCTCTCTCTTATTTCTGTAGCGTCTCTCTCTCTTATTTCTGTAGCGTCTATCTTATTTTTTTAGCATCTCCCTCTCTCAGTTCTGTAGCATCTCCCTCTCTCAGTTCTGTAGCATCTCTCTCTCTCAGTTCTTTAGCGTCTCTCTTACCTTCCTGTAGCATCTCTCTCTCTCCTTTCGGTAGGGTCTCTCTCTGACATTTGTGTAGCATCTCTCTCTCACATTTCTGTAGTGTCTCTCTCTCTCATTTCTGTAGCATCTCTCTCTCTCATTTCTGTAGCGTCTCTCTCTCTCTCTCTCATTTCTGTATCATCTCTCTCTCAGTTCTGTAGCGTCTCTCTCTCTCATTTCTGTAGCGTCTCTCTCTCTCATTTCTGTATCATCTCTCTCTCTCAGTTCTGTAGAGTCTCTCTCTCTCTCTCTCTCTCATTTCTGTAGCGTCTCTCTCACTCTCATTTCTTTAGCATATCTCTCTATTTTCTGTAGTGTCTCTCTCTCTCACATTTCTGTAGTGTCTCTCTCTCTCTCTCATTTCTGTAGCATCTCTCTCTTTCATTTCTGTAGCGTCTCTCTCTCTCTCTCATTTCTGTATCATCTCTCTCTCTCAGTTCTGTAGCGTCTCTCTCTCTCATTTCTGTAGCGTCTCTCTCTCTCATTTCTGTATCATCTCTCTCTCTCAGTTCTGTAGAGTCTCTCTCTCTCTCATTTCTGTAGCGTCTCTCTCACTCTCATTTCTTTAGCATATCTCTCTCTTTTCTGTAGTGTCTCTCTCTCCATACCCACCCCCTGTAGTGTCTCACTCTCACCCTCCCCCCATAATGTCTCTCTCGGATAGATAGTCTGGCCCTGGAAATGGGTGGGGCGCGATGTTGCAAATAGAATGTACCTGTCCAATAATGGGTGGGGCAGCCCCAGGAATAGACGGACTGATATAAGAATGGGTGGAGCTAAACATTGCCTCTTCGGAGAACAATGGTTTGAACCACAGGCCTAGCAAACAGCTGCCAAACCCATGGCCTCCAACTGAAATCCAGGATGTTCTCAGGGGTGTGGATGTATTTTTGTATGTTTATTTAGCGTGCAATTAATGAAACTACCTAGCATCTGGTATAAGGACCGTGTGCAGATATATACTCACGGTGCATGTTCAGGAAGTTTGTATGTTGTTTCAATGACCAGATTTTTCTCAGGTTGAAACGATTCTTTGTACACTACAATGTCCACTGGAGTCTAATCAACGAGAACAGTTAAATAAAGCACATGATAAGGTCTGGGCATCAAGAGCAATCTTAAAAGGAATTAAACATTGCTAATAATGGGAATACGAAGTGTAAAAAATACGTATACATTGTCTTAGCAGAATTACAAGCAAAGGCATAGCCTGAAATGTCCAACTGGGACCTCGATCTCTGCACCAACGCTGCAGGGTCGGTGGGTTTTGGTTCTATCCTTGGTTCTGAGTGGTGTTGTATGGCCTTTGGCTTGGTGTACGTCGGGCCTCACGAGTAACCTGGCATTCCTGGAGCTTTTCCCCAATCGGGGGGCTATTAAGCTATGGGGCACTGGCACTGGCACTGGAAGGCTTCAGGCATTTCCCCTGGAGTTGGTTTTTGGGGGTATTACTGTCTAGCATAGCATTTTCGAGAAGGAAGTGGCTGTCTTCTTCCGCAGTGACGGGGTCCATCTTACAGAGGTCGGGGCTCAACCTCTTTAATTTGGCTATTCAGGAGGCAGTGAAACAGGCCATGACGGTGGTGGGTGGACACCTTGCCTCCTTTCCAATCCAGTTACTTAAAGGAGGAGTACTGCAGTTTGGATGGATGGATGGTGGGGGGCTGGCCTTTCCCTTGACCTCTGGCCAGTAGTGGTTATGGCCAAATAGTTGTGTCCACCTAGCTTATCGCCGGCTGGTGGTTTGTATTAGGAGGAAGGAAGGTTGAGAGTCAAGTATGGACGAGGGGGCCACCTCTGGGAATGTTATTTTTACTGTTTAGATTAATTGGTGGGGTAAGCTCAGGAGATTGGCAAGGGGCGAGAGTTATGTTAAACTGTATGAAGCCATTTAACGTTATTGTAATGTTGTTTATAAAGCAATTCATAAAGTTCTATGTTAAAGATAATAACTTGGAGATTTGGCTATTACAGTTTAAGTGATAATTTTCAATAAATGCTGTGGCCTGTTTAAACTCCATATAATGTGTGGCCTCATTATCTAAAGGGGTGTCAGGGTTAGGGTACCACCATACATGCTTTTTAAAAGCTCTGAGAACATATATATGTGTGTGCCATGAAATAGCATTTGTTGTGTACCAAAGAAGTAGGAGCACACATAGGCCAATGAAATCAAACTTACCACTAAATAAACATCCACCTTCTTCTTATTTGGCAGCAGTTTGTAGTCTGTGGGAAATATCCTAAAGAGAACTAGAAACATTGAAAGGTCACAGTGTAAGAGAGATCTCAAAATTAGGACATGCATATCTCAGTGAATTATCCTAAAGTATTGTGAGTGGAGTGTTTAGGTTTTGTGCAGTGCTAGGCCTGACTAAACTCACGTACCGCCAACCCACATTGGTTACACCACTTCCTCTCCACGTTGCACCCCTTCCTCGCATATTTCCAGTTTTGATTGGAAAAAACCTAGCTCGATATTGATATAAGGGGGGCTGATGTCCCCCCTCCAGTCTGCCTTCCTAGTCAGAATAGGCAGAAATACACTGGTGGGAGGATATCATCGACAACAAAGGTTGAGATTCCGTACAGTGTGGACAATAATAATAATAAATTTACTGCCAAGAGAGGTGGTGCTATCAAATATGATAGATACCTTTAAAGAGGGTGTGGTGGGGTTTTTTGTTTTTTTTAAATAAACAGAACACAGGGCTATAAATAATAAATCATCATTAATACGTCAAGCTTGTTGATCGAAATATAAATCTGGTAGTCAAGAAGAAGCCAAGTATTTGCCCTATGATGCTTAATTCAAAATCACTTAATAAAGGCTTTTTTTTGCCTGCTTTTGGATCATCAGCTGGGAACACGGATTAAAATGGTTGAGCTTGATGGATCATGTATAGCCCTTATTAAAATATATATATATATATATATATATATATATATATATATATATATATATATATATATATCCAGAACACTTTGGAAGGAATATTATTGAAGGAAAGTTAATATATTATTACCGTATTTGCTCGATTATAAGACGACCCCCCAAGCTTTGGATATTCCATTAGGAAAAAAACTAAAAGCCTGAATATAAGACTACCCTATAGGAAAAAAGTTCAACTTGTATATATTCACATGTAAATTGCTTTTTTAATAAAAAATTATGATATCAAAAAATGTATTTCTAGTTTTTATTTCTTTTTATGTGCCAATGCTGCCTTTCTCTTTCCCTTGCCCCCATTTTTCTCTCTCTCCCCCCTCCCCTTGTCTGTCTCTTAACCCCCTCACTCCCCTTGTCTCTTTCTCTTAACCCCTTCCCTCCCCTTGTCTCTGTCTCTTAACCCCCTCACTCCCCTTGTCTCTGTCTCTTAACCCCTTCCCTCCCCTTGTCTCTGTCTCTTAACCCCCTCACTCCCCTTGTCTCTGTCTCTTAACCCCTTCCCTCCCCTTGTCTCTGTCTCTTAACCCCCTCCCTTCCCTTGACTCTGTCTCTGCCCCCCTCCCTCCCCCCTGTCTCTCTGTCCCCCTCTGTCTCTCTGTCCCCCTCCCTCCCCCTGTCTCTCTGCCCCCCTCCCCCTGTCTCTCTGCCCCCCTCCCTCCCTTCCCCTTACCTTGATCCCTGGTGGCTAGTGGGGGCAGCCGGGGGATGTCTGCACGATACTTGCAGACATCCTCCATGCTGCCCGACACGGCAGTCTATTATGACGGACAGCTGTCCGTCATAATAGTCTGCCGTGTTGCAGCATGGAGGATATCTGCACGTATAGTGCAGACATCCCCCAGCTGCCCGATTGTCCCTGGTGCCTAGTGGGGCAGCAGAGGAAGTCTGCGCGATGAGCGCAGACCTCCCCTGCTGCCGCCCGGCACGCTCGCCGGGACTTCTGTGACGAAAGCGGAAGTTCCCGGCTTCTTCACAGAAGTCCCGGCGGTCGTGCCGGGCGGAAGCAGTGGAGTCTGCGCTCGTTGCGCAGACATCCCCTGCTGCTAGAGAGGGGGATACAGGTCCCCTGCAGCTCTGCTGGGGACCTGGATCCATGTCTTATAATCTGACCTCAATTTGAGGTCAGATTATAAGAGACCTTGATTATAAGACGAGGGGTAGTTTTCAGATTTTTTTTTCTGAAAAAAACCTCGTCTTATAATCGAGCAAATACGGTATTTGTGGCTCGTTATATTGTGCTATACACTACCTTGAAAATAAGTGGAAATTGATCAAAATGAGGCTTATTCAGTAAAAACAGGTTGGAAAAACATTGCATCTCACCAATTTAGCTATACAATGTGTATGGTTTTCCCTGAACAATATTTAGCTAAATTGGTGAGACAGAAACACAGAATCTGTCACCGGCAGATAAGAACCATTCAGCTCATCTAGTCTGCCCAATTTCTGCCTATTTTACAAAAAATGAAAAATATATCTCTATTTAGCTCCTGGCCTTACCTTATATCTAAGATAGCCTTATTCCTATCCCATGCGTGCTTAACCCCTTCCTTTAACAGTCTCTGCTTGGAGCACAAAGACAATGGTTTGGCACTTTGGTCATTAAGGAAAATAGATCTTCGGAGGCCGCTCTATCCTATATCCTCAGTATCACCCATCCTATCTCCTTTTGACGTTACCTGTTGAACTTGGGGTGTATACGGTTTTGTCGGTCTGCACGAAGATATATCCATTGTGAAATGACAGCAGAACAACTTTCACCAGTTTGCACATCTGCGAGATGACATTGACGTACACGTACGTCTTCTTCTTTGGGTCTATTACCAGGTTCTGAGAAGGAATCTGCAATTGAAAATGTCACATTTCCAACATTAGCAAAACACTTGGAAATGACCCGGCTGGACAACCTGGAGATTCGAGCAGAGAATCCAAAAAACGGAAGGCACTTTGACTGGTGCAAACAGGGAGCTATTCACTAATAGTGAGGTGCAGGTGAGCTGAGGTGAAACCCAAACACTGGAGAATGAGATTATCACTGCAGTAGTGCAGTCCCCCGAATTTCACTGTCCTGATGGTCTCTACCCCTGTCCCAAAAAGACAAGATTTTACCTGTTTGGGTTTTTTTTGTTATGTGTGTGACTAATTTTAATTTTCCTCTTTCTCATCCAGTGTACTCATACAAACTACATGTTGTATTTATGAAAGAGGGAATTGCATGGAACTGACATATTCATTTTAAATTTATTGCCAAAGTAGACGATTTGGAAAAATTCTCCAGTTCAGTTGAATAGTAGATTTTTTTTTTTAAATAATTTTTATTCAATCACGTGACTTTTTTTTTGATGCCATATTTATCCAAATAAATCAGAATTCTGTAAGTTATCTTTAGCCCCTTTGTGACGCTAGGACGCTCTCTATCGTCGTATTTTTTGGCCATTGAATGTCTAACAGCGTTTAACAGCTCATTGTGGCTCCCCGCGATGAGTTGTGCTCGGACCCCACTGCTGGGACTTGCAGCTGGATCCCACCTGTCAGATGAGTCCACTTTGAGTGGTCTCAGATTGACATGAAAAATGTAGCTAACGCTCAAAGTGAGCCCCATGGTGCCAAACCTCCGTATATGGGCACGCCTCTGTGACGTCACACCCCGATGTCGGAAAGGTCTCGCGATTTTTTTGACAGGGAATGACAGCGTCTATAAAGACCCTGATTGGGTCTCTGCATTTGGGACCCTGGCTACTGATCACCTTGTGATCAGTGGCCAGGAACAAAAACTGGGCCACCAATGGGTTCAATTGGCCAAGCCCCTTGTTTACATCAATGGACTTATCCCGTCACTAGATATCAGCGTTTGCCTCTTTGTCTCAAAGTCATCGTTACGTTAAAAAAAAAAAGTGTCTTGAAATATACTGACATTTTTATTATTGTACTCTCTCACCTTAATGTTTACTTTTCCCAAATACCCATTGCTTTTGTCAATGGTGATCCTTGCTCTGCTGAGTAAACGTTGGTTGAGGGGGAAATCGTTGATTTCGATCGTAGCATCAAAAGCAGAGCTTATTTTTTGAGCGTCTACTATGACAGTCTCATCACTGTCGGCCCGCAGGACGTTCGGCGTGATCAGGACACACCTGTGAAAAGACACAAAACACAATGTATCCCAACCGGCTTGTATTCCTTGTATATGTAGTCTGTAGGCGTTATGACATGGGGTAATATCTGTCTTTGCTGGGTGGATACCAACAGTGCCGGCTTTAAGGTTTGCAGGCTCAGGTGCGAAATAATTAACAGGGCTACTTTTTTATTTTAATTTTTTACTTCTGTGGTACAGAGTGGCATAGGAGAGTGTGTTGCTGTGTGTTAGAGGTGTATACATCTGCATAGAAATAAAAAAGTAATACAAAAAACTGGAACTGCTGCAGAACTGTATGTAGACTCTCAACGACCACGCATTATTGTGAGTATGCTACAGTGCATCATTCCTCCAAAATGACTTGCCATAGACCATTATTCCCCCCAAATGACTAGCCATAGATCATTATTCCTCCCAAATTACTTGCCATAGACCATTATTCCCCCCAAATGACTAGCCATAGACCATTATTCCCCCCAAATGACTTGCCATAGACCATTATTCCCCCCGAATGACTTGCCATAGACCATAATTGAGAACAATGGCCTCAAGCAAATTACCGTCCTGGGGGTAAAATACCAGCTGGGTGACAACTCCACTTCTCTAGTGCCACACAAGTTAACTGTACTTCAAGAATAACCCTACACGTGTTACTAAGGTATCCTATCAAGTCTGAAATTAACCTAAACTCTAGACTCTGTATAGTTTAATATTGTTCCCATGCTCAGTCAATGCTTAATTCAGGACATTTAATTTTTATTTTTTTTTAACACTTATTATTTTTTTTACCCGTATTACTAATAATTACCCTTTCTTCCAAAAATTAGAAACCCATCTATTGCCTCCCTACAGCTTGGCAGCAAAACCTACTCAGGGCCAAAAAATATACCTTCAAGCCAGAGGAGTCGATAGAGGAGGAAAAAGAGGGGCAAGTCCTGAGAGTAAAGTGATATTTTTAGGCAAATTCTGAGTGAAAAGTGGCTCCTGGGGCAATTCCTTAGTGCAAAGTGGGTTTGGGGGCAATTTTTTAGTGCAAAGTGACTTCTGGGGCAATTCCTGAGTGCAAAATGGGTTTTAAACAGGGCCGGACTGGCTCACCAGGATACCGGGAAAAATCCCGGTGGGCCGCCTGCTCTGGGGCCGCCTTGGCCACTTAAAGCCAATCGGCGGCAGCCACCACTATGAGAAGTTCGGCTGCTGCAACATCCGGCGGCAGCAGCAAATTTCTTAAAGTGGCGACGGCCGCCGAACTGCTTAAAGTGGCGACAGCCACTGAACTTCTTAAAGTGGCGACGGCCGCCGAACTGCTTAAAGTGGCGACAGCCACTGAACTTCTTAAAGTGGCGACGGCCGCCGAACTGCTTAAAGTGGCGACAGCCACTGAACTTCTTAAAGTGGCGACGGCCGCCGAACTGCTTAAAGTGGCGATGGGACACTTTAAGAAGTTCGGAGGCTGCTGCCTCTTTAAGAAATTCACCTACTGCTGCCGGATGTTGCGGCAGCAGTTCCTGCATGGTGGGGTGAGGAGGAAGAGACAGCGGGGTGAGTGAGAGGACGGGGAAGGGGGAAAGGGGAAGAGACACTACGGGGCAAGAGTGACACTACGGGGGAAGAGTGACAATACAGGGGGAAGGAGGGAAGTGTGACACTACAGGGGGAAGGGTGGGAAGAGTGACACTACAGGGGGAAAGGGGAGAGAGAGACACTACAGGGGGAAGGGGGGAGAGAGACACTACAGGGGAATTGGGGGAGGATGAGAGAGACACTACATGGGAAGGGGAGAGGTGAGAGAGAGACACTACAGGGGAAGGGGGAGGGTGAGAGAGACGCTACAGAAAGGAGAGAGAGAGAGAGAGAGACGCTACAGAACAAAGAGAGAGACGCTACAGAACAGAGAGAGAGAGACGCTACAGAACAGAGAGAGAGAGACGCTACAGAACAGAGAGAGAGAGACGCTACAGAACAGAGAGAGAGAGACGCTACAGAACAGAGAGAGAGAGACGCTACAGAACAGAGAGAGAGAGACGCTACAGAACAGAGAGAGAGACGCTACAGAACAGAGAGAGAGAGGCTACAGAACAGAGAGAGAGACGCTACAGAACAGAGAGAGAGAGACGCTACAGAACAGAGAGAGAGACGCTACAGAACAGAGAGAGAGAGGCTACAGAACAGAGAGAGAGAGGCTACAGAACAGAGAGAGAGAGGCTACAGAAATGAGAGAGAGAGAGAGACGCTACATAAATGAGAGAGAGAGATGATACAGAAATATGTACACAATGTCTCACACACTGCCCTGATATATACCTCTGCACAGGGCAATTCATATAACTTTGTGTACATACTGGAGGTATATATTGCCCTAGACAGGCTTATATATCAGTCTTATCTATAAATAATACACTGTTCAGATGTGCTTTTAAAATGCCTGGTTTCCCCTTTTATGAACAAAAAAATGATATAATGCTATGGGGCTGGTTTAAAAATGTTATGCTATGGGGCTGGTATACACATTTTTCCAGGGCTGGTTTTTGTTCCCAGTCCGGCCCTGGTTTTAAAGAAAGTTATGGCTTCTGGGGCAATTCCTGAATGCATTGTGGCTTGTAGGCTAATTCCTCAGTGCAAAGTGGACTCTGGGGCAATTCCAAAGTTCAATGTGTGTTCTGGGGCAAGTCCTGAGTGCAAAGTGGGTTGCCCTTTGGGGTGTGTAACCTGTGAAACACGTGCAATGCTGTGTTTGCATGTGTTGTTTATATGATCTCCACTTAAACCCTTCCCGACGTTAGGACGTACTATGCCGTCCTGACTTTAAGTGCCTTAAAGTCGTTAGGACGGCATAGTACGTCCTGTATTAAACAGCTCATCGCGGTTCCCCGCGATGAGTTGTTTTCGGATCTCGCTGCAGGCACTTGCAGCGGGATCCCACCTGTCAGATGAGGCCACTTTGAGCACCGACTACATTTCTCCAAATCGCGCCGTGCCCGAACTTCCGGGTTCGGGCACCCCTCGTGACGTCACACGTGACGTCCGGTGGTCTCCCTTTTTTTTTTTGCAGGGACCCACAGGGTCTGTTAAGAGCCTGATCGGGTCTCTGCGAGAGTGTTCCTGGCCAGGAACCAATCGTGACGTTTTGGTGCTTGCGTTGTTTGGGACGCAAGCACCGTGCGTCACGAAGGGGTTAAACTAGAGCGTTTATATGTGTTAAGCAGTTTAGTTACATCTGCTACACTGGTTCTGCATGTGTTATTCATCATTTATTTTTAATATAAATATTTTTTCCTCTCTTGTTTTGTTTCGTTGAAGTTTAGGTGACGTAGGGGGCGGGTGCTATGCACAGGGTACCTGAACACCTAATGTCGGCCTTGTCTATGATGTTATACATGTACTAAAAAAAATGCAGTATAAAAAAAAAGTGCCTTGAAGCCTTGAAGTTTTTAAGATGTTATAAACGGGTGAAAACTGAGCAATTTAAAAAGAGTTAACTGACAGATAATGGTGGGTACAATCTGGGTGGTGGGTATATGATTTTTTTTTAGTGCCAACCCAGTTTTGACTGTGGTATCGTCCGTGCATCCCCTCCCCCCATATCTTTTTGCCAGAGTCGCAACATCTTCAAACATTGACCCCCCCCCCCCCCCCCCAACTGAAAAGAAGGGTGCTGGGGGTGTCTCTTAGTATGGGGAGTTTCAGCACATGTGGTATTCAGGACTTTGATGCTTAACATTATATTACAATGCCATGTATTAATATAGCAAGTTACACAATGCTTTGGTACACAGCATAAAAGGGAGACATTAGCGAAACAGACTAAAACATGAGGTAGAGGGTCCTGCTCGCACGTTTACAATCTAGAGGGAATGAGGAACATGAGAAACATGAGGTGAGTGAAGAAGAGGGAGGAAAGGTGGTGGAGGGAGAGAAACAGAAATAAAAAAATAAAAAAATTAATAACTTAATCACCTGTGGCACGGTATGCCAAACTGCTTTTCAGTGGGAAATGTGTCATTTGCATGCCGTGCCACAGGTGATGTCATAAACAGGAGACTCCACAGACGCAGGTAAATCACATTTTTCTCCTAATACAGGCATTTGCTTGCAGTTTTGCTAACACAATGTATAGATCATGCTGTATATTCACAGTAAAACCAGTGATCAGCTGGTACAGTCCCTTTAAGATACTGGATGTTCATTAAGGTTTCAGGTACTCACGGGTGCTGGGCATACGAGCAAATGACCAGCGCTAGGAATGTAATGCAGACAGCTCCAAACTCCATGATCGCATGCCGAACTTGTTACTGTGTCCTGGTTATATAGAGAGGAAACTGATTTATTTGGCAAGACAAACACAGAAACAAATCAGTAACCTGGGAGAGTATAGGAGATATTTCCCAACATCAGTGATGGAAGGGGGTGGGGTGATTATCTCATATTTAGTGTAAGGGTTCGGGGGGTTAATGTTAGTATTAGGGTGTGGGGGGTTAATGTTATTATAAGGGTGCGGGGGGGTAGTGTTAGTATTAGGGTTCAGGGGTTAATATTAGTATTAGGGTTCGGGTAGGGTAGTATTAGTATTATGGTTTGTGGGGTTAATGCTAGTATTAGGGTTCGGGTAGAGTAGTACTAGTATTAGAGTTTTTGGGGTTAATGCTAGTATTAGGGTTCGGGTAGGGTAGTATGAGTATTAGGGTTTGTGGGGCTAATGTTAGTATTAGTGTTCGTGGAGTTAATGTTAGTATTAGGGTTCGTGGAGTTAATGTTAGTATTAGGGTTTGGGGGGTTAATATTAGTATTAGGGTTCGGGTAGGGTAGTATTAGTATTAGGGTTTGTGGGATTAATGCTAGTATTAGGGTTCGGGTAGAGTAGTACTAGTATTAGAGTTTTTGGGGTTAATGCTAGTATTAGGGTTCGGGTAGGGTAGTATTAGTATTAGGGTTTGTGGGGTTAATGCTAGTATTAGGGTTCGGGTAGAGTAGTACTAGTATTAGAGTTTTTGGGGTTAATGCTAGTATTAGGGTTCGGGTAGGGTAGTATTAGTATTAGGGTTTGTGGGGCTAATGTTAGTATTAGTGTTCGTGGAGTTAATGTTAGTATTAGGGTTCGTGGAGTTAATGTTAGTATTAGGGTTTGGGGGGTTAATATTAGTATTAGGGTTCGGGTAGGGTAGTATTAGTATTAGGGTTTGTGGGATTAATGCTAGTATTAGGGTTCGGGTAGAGTAGTACTAGTATTAGAGTTTTTGGGGTTAATGCTAGTATTAGGGTTCGGGTAGGGTAGTATTAGTATTAGGGTTTGTGGGATTAATGCTAGTATTAGGGTTCGGGTAGAGTAGTACTAGTATTAGAGTTTTTGGGGTTAATGCTAGTATTAGGGTTCGGGTAGGGTAGTATTAGTATTAGGGTTTGTGGGGTTAATGCTAGTATTAGGGTTCGGGTAGAGTAGTACTAATGTTAGGGTTTGTGGAGTTAATGTAAAAATTAGGGTTCGGGGTTTGATGTTTGTATTAGGGTTTGGGGGGGTTAATGTTAGTATTAGGGTTTGGGGGGTTGATGTTAGTATTAGGGTTCGGGGGGTTAATGTTTGTATAAGGGATTGGGGGGTTGATGTTAGTATTAGGGTTCAGGGGTAATGTTAGGGTTAGGTGGTTAGTATGTGGGTTCAGGGTCACTTTTGGGGGGGGTTTGATTTATAAATTGTCAGCGCTCACATTGCCGCGATGAAGCGGCCACGTTGCTTTCACCGCTGACAGCTCATCGTTCAAACTGCCGCACTGAACTGTCAGCGGTGACGCAGCCGCGAAGAACTCTCCTAGACCTCGGATGGAATACCTTACTTAATATGTTTATTTGAAATAGTAGAGTAGCTGGATGAAAGGCGTATCCCCCGAGGGAGAAGGGAATCTCGTTACTTAAGGACTATCCCCAAACCTCCCAACTGTCCTGCTTCTGCCAGTACAGTCCAGATCTGTCCTGCTGAGCTCTACCTCTGTCCTGTTTTTTGGGCCAGAGGTAGAGTTTGGTGGGGGGGTGGTAGCGGGATTAAAACCCACAAAACCGCGCTCTAAGCCGATTCTCTGGTGTCTGTGACAGCAGTATCGCCTTCAGTTTGGCTGACAGATGTTGGGAAATGTTGGGAGGTAGGCTATCCCTGTTTAGGAATATAAGGTCTTACCTCTCTAGTTTCGCTATTTAGGAGGGACAGTTCCTATTTGGCCCCCAAATCCCCGCCGTCCCTTTTCCCTCCTCTATTGCTTAGAACTTTACACCAGATCTCCTCT
The DNA here is from genome assembly GCA_036172795.1 of Pelodytes ibericus. Classification (NCBI taxonomy): domain Eukaryota; kingdom Metazoa; phylum Chordata; class Amphibia; order Anura; family Pelodytidae; genus Pelodytes; species Pelodytes ibericus. Next base: position 215,306,298 of record CM069858.1, on the reverse strand, counting down.
CCATAAATAGCTCCGAGGTAATTAAGAAGGCAGAAAAATACATTTGAGGTAATAACCCATTTAACACATTGGATCCTCGTTAAGGTTTTAGGTACTCATGATTGCAAGGCAGAGAGCAGTACGCTTGTTTCTAGTGTGCCGAGGTTATATCGATGTGTTTGAACTCCTAGGCAGACTAAACTACAAATGCATAGGAGCCAATATTTGCCAACAGAGGCAGGGATGGAATACCTTACTTAGCTTGTTTAAAATGACAGTACATTCTGAGGCTATGCAACAAGCTGCTACAATTATATCAACTTATCACTTTATTTAAAAGTGGAGAAAGCTAAGGGCTACTAAGCGAAAAAGTGCAGGAAAACCCACCAGTGTTGACCCAAAACACAGTCATCTACAAAATGGTTTGAATAAAATGTTAAACAATGGAAACAAAAAAATATATATATATATATATGTGAATCTTGTAACATAGAAACATAGAATGTATTGGCAGATAAGAACCATTCGTTCCATCTAGTCTGCCCAATGTTCGAAATACTTTTTATTAGTCCCCAGTTCCCTATCTTATATGTAGGATAGCCTTGTGCCTATTCCACGCATGCTTAAACTCCTTCATTGTGTTTACCTCTACCATTTCCGCTGGAAGGCTATTCCATACATCCACTACCCTCTCAGTAAAGTAATACTTTTATTAGTCCCCAGTTCCCTATCTTATATCTAGGATAGCCTTATACCTATCCCACGCATGCTTAAACTCCTTCACTGTATTAACCTCTACCACTTCTACTGGAAGACTATTCCATACATCCACTACCCTCTCAGTAAAGTAATACTTTCATTAGTCCCTGGCCTTATCTTATATCTAGGATAGCCTTATACCTATCCCACGCATGCTTAAACTCCTTCACTGTATTAACCTCTACCACTTCCGCTGGAAGGCTATTCCATACATCCACTACCCTCTCAGTAATGTAATACTTTCATTAGTCCCTGGCCTTATCTTATATCTAGGATAGCCTTATGCCTATCTCACGCATGCTTAAACTCCTTCACTGAGTTTACCTCTACCACTTTTGCTGGAAGGCTATTCCATGCATCCACTACTCTCTCAGTAATGTAATACTTTCATTAGTCGCTGGCCTTATCTTATATCTAGGATAGCCTTGTGCCTATACCACGCATGCTTAAACTCCTTCACCGTGTTTACCTCTACCACTTCCGCTGGAAGGCTATTCCATGCATCCACTACCCTCTCAGTAAAGTAATACTTTCATTAGTCCCTGGCCTTATCTTATATCTAGGATAGCCTTGTGCCTATCCCACGCATGCTTAAACTCCTTCACTGTATTAACCTCTACCACTTCTACTGGAAGACTATTCCATGCATCTACTACCCTCTCAGTAATGTAATATGTATTTAAATGTTTCTATCATATCCCCCCTGTTGTAGCCCCCGGACAGAATAGGGGGGGGGGGGGTAATTGACAGGCAATGAGTAGCCATTTTCCCTAGCTCCCTTTTATTTTATATAATTGATGTGGTTTTTTTTCACAGCCAAGGCAGAAGCTCATCAAGTGTCCAAGAGGATTTATAGGATTCAAAGGGGTGGAGTCATTCCAAGACTCTGGTGGGAGGTTCGAGGATGGGGGGAGTGCTACCTCGCACATCTGGTTATGGGAGTATTATGTACTTTATTTGTATTCTTTGATGACATGTCAACAGGATGCAATCTTTAAGTTAAACATTCTTTCATGTTTTTCTGACTTCTTTTTAAAGAACCAATCACTCGGGCTTCTGTACAAATCTAAATCATTATTTGTAACATTTTGTTTCAAAGTCTTCTCGTATTTCCTGTTCATTTTATGTATAGTTTTCGTGGTAAAACAAGGACATTTCTAACTGACCCCAAACTTTTGAACACCCGTGACTGTAAATGGTTTAAAACTGTGGGGCGCTTACAAATGCGGGGGCCATCTTTGCACAACACGCAAAAACCTCCCGCGCATCAAATGTAGTGTGTTTGGTAACTTGGGGGACATGGAACCCACCACCCACTTAAATAACCGCCAAAGGAACAAGGACCCGCAGTTACCAATGACAAGGCTAGATAAACCCCAGTAGGTCAACACTTCATTCATTGTAATGGGGGGGGGGGGGGGGGGGGTAAAGTGAGCAAATACTCTCTACAGGTATTGATCATTTCAAGGAAGGAGAAGGAGCAGTATTCTGAATAGTTTTCCCCATCAAACCACTAATCCATTAATCCTTGTCTTTGCCAAGCATTATTTCAGTCAGTTCCACAATGGGTAAAGCTGGCATTGAGGAGTTTATTTGAAACCTTGTGACATTTAATTTGATTTTCTTTATTGGTTGTTGATGTAGAGCAGGGGTCCTCGAAGTACGGCCCGCGGGCCAAATGCGGTCCGCCGCCGACATTAATACGGCCCGCGGGGGGTGCCGGCACCCCCCGCTCCCCACTGTTTACCTTTTTTTGGGGGCAGCCGCAGCGGATGCGGCTGCAGAAAGAAGAAGAAAAAAAAAATCCACCGCGACCGGATGTGACGTTACGTCACATCCGGATCCAGTGACTGTTTCCCTCCCCTGTGCAGGAGGGAAACTCTGCGAAAGGCGTCCGGCCGGGGACACAGCAGCTGGAGGTAAGTGATGGGGATGCGGGGGAGGAGGGAGGTATAACGAGCACTGGAATGGCACTTTATTCCTGGGCATCTGACTGGCACAATATTCCTGGGCTCTGACTGGCATAATATTACTGGGCACTGACTGGCATAATATTACTGGGCATCTGACTGGCATAATATTACTGGGCTCTGACTGGCATAATATTACTGGGCATCTGACTGGCATAATATTACTGGGCATCTGACTGGCATAATATTACTGGGTATCTGACTGGCATAATATTACTGGGCACTGAATGGCAAAATATTACTGGGCATCTGACTGGCACAATATTCCTGGGCCTCTGACTGGCATAATATTACTGGGCTCTGACTGGCATAATATTACTGGGCACTGACTGGCATAATATTACTGGGCATCTGACTGGCATAATATTACTGGGCTCTGACTGGCATAATATTACTGGGCACTGACTGGCATAATATTACTGGACATCTGACTGGCATAATATTACTGGGCATCTGACTGGCATAATATTACTGGGCTCTGACTGGCAAAATATTACTGGACATCTGACTGGCATAATATTACTGGGCACTGACTGGCATAATATTGCTGGGCACTGACTGGCATAATATTACTGGGCTCTGACTGGCAAAATATTACTGGGCACTGACTGGCATAATATTACTGGGCATCTGACTGGCATAATATTACTGGGCTCTGACTGGCATAATATTACTGGGCATCTGACTGGCACAATATTACTGGGCATCTGACTGGCACAATATTACTGGGCATCTGACTGGCATAATATTCCTGGGCTCTGACTGGCACAATATTACTGGGTATCTGACTGGCATAATATTCCTGGGCTCTGACTGGCATAATATTCCTGGGCATCTGACTGGCATAATATTCCTGGGCTCTGACTGGCATAATATTACTGGACATCTGACTGGCATAATATTACTGGGCTCTGACTGGCATAATATTACTGGACATCTGACTGGCACAATATTACTGGGTATCTGACTGGCATAATATTACTGGGCATCTGACTGGCACAATGTTACTGGGTATCTGACTGGCATAATATTACTGGGCACTGACTGGCAAAATATTACTGGGCACTGACTGGCATAATATTACTGGGCATCTGACTGGCACAATATTACTGGGCATCTGACTGGCACAATATTACTGGGCATCTGACTGGCATAATATTACTGGGTATCTGACTGGCACAATATTACTGGGTATCTGACTGGCACAATATTACTGGGCATCTGACTGGCACTTTATTCCTGGGCATCTGACTGGCACAATATTACTGGGTATCTGACTGGCACAATATTACTGGGCATCTGACTGGCACAATATTACTGGGCATCTGACTGGCATAATATTCCTGGGCTCTGACTGGCACAATATTACTGGGTATCTGACTGGCATAATATTCCTGGGCTCTGACTGGCATAATATTCCTGGGCATCTGACTGGCATAATATTCCTGGGCTCTGACTGGCATAATATTACTGGACATCTGACTGGCATAATATTACTGGGCTCTGACTGGCATAATATTACTGGACATCTGACTGGCACAATATTACTGGGTATCTGACTGGCATAATATTACTGGGCATCTGACTGGCACAATGTTACTGGGTATCTGACTGGCATAATATTACTGGGCACTGACTGGCAAAATATTACTGGGTACTGACTGGCATAATATTACTGGGCATCTGACTGGCATAATATTACTGGGCATCTGAATGGCATAATATTACTGGGCTCTGACTGGCATAATATTACTGGGCATCTGAATGGCATAATATTACTGGGCATCTGAATGGCAAAATATTACTGGGCACTGACTGGCATAATATTACTGGGCATCTGAATGGCATAATATTACTGGGCTCTGACTGGCATAATATTACTGGGCACTGACTGGCATAATATTACTGGGCATCTGAATGGCAAAATATTACTGGGCATCTGAATGGCAAAATATTACTGGGCACCTGACTGGCACAATATTACTGGGCATCTGACTGGTATAATATTACTGGGCATCTGAATGGCACACTATTCCTGGGCTCTGACTGGCACAATATTCCTGGGCATCTGACTGGCATAATATTACTGGGCATCTGAATGGCACACTATTCCTGGGCATCTGACTGGTACAATATTACTGGGCACTGACTGGTACAATATTACTGGGCATCTGACTGGCATAATATTACTGGGCATCTGACTGGTACAATATTACAGGGCATCTGAATGGCATAATATTCCTGGGCATCTGAATGGCATAATATTCCTGGGCATCTGAATGGCATATTCCTGGGCATCTGACTGGCATAATATCACTGGGCATCTGACTGGCATAATATCCCTGGGCATCTGACTGGCATAATATTCTTGGGCTCTGACTGGCATAATATTCCTGGGCATCTGACTGGCACACTATTCCCATTGAAATAAGTAAGTTTGTTGATTTAACTTTACTTCATTTTAAATATTGTATTAGTTCCCGATTTGTTTCAAAATAAGATATATGCAGTGTGCATAGGAATTTGTTCATAGTTTTTGTTTTTACTATAGTCCGGCCCTCCAACGGTCTGAGGGACAGTGAACTGGCCCCCTGTTTAAAAAGTTTGAGGACCCCTGACGTAGAACATTACTTAAATTATTTATTTAAAATAAATAGGTAAGAGCTCCAGCAAGACTATCAGTAGAAAAAAGGGTAATCATTCTTCTTGCAATTTTTATTAAAAAAATGTCTCTATGTTAAGACGGAAGCACATTTTAATTAACTAAAGCTTAATTAGAAATATGAATTAAAAATATTACTGGGCATCTGAATGGCAAAATATTACTGGGCACTGACTGGCATAATATTACTGGGCATCTGAATGGCATAGTATTACTGGGCTCTGACTGGCAAAATATTACTGGGCATCTGAATGGCAAAATATTACTGGGCATCTGACTGGCATAATATTACTGGGCATCTGAATGGCATAATATTACTGGGCATCTGACTGGCATAATATTACTGGGCATCTGAATGGCAAAATATTACTGGGCACTGACTGGCATAATATTACTGGGCATCTGAATGGAATAATATTACTGGGTTCTGACTGGCATAATATTACTGGGCATCTGAATGGCATAGTATTACTGGGCTCTGACTGGCAAAATATTACTGGGCATCTGAATGGCAAAATATTACTGGGCATCTGACTGGCATAATATTACTGGGCATCTGAATGGCAAAATATTACTGGGCATCTGACTGGCAAAATATTACTGGGCATCTGACTGGCATAATATTCCTGGGCATCTGACTGGCATAATATTCCTGGGCATCTGACTGGCATAATATTCCTGGGCTCTAACTGGCATAATATTACTGGGCATCTGACTGGCATAATATTACTGGGCATCTGAATGGCAAAATATTTCTGGGCATCTGACTGGCATAATATTACTGGGCACTGACTGGCATAATATTACTGGGCATCTGAATGGCAAAATATTTCTGGGCATCTGACTGGCATAATATTACTGGGCACTGACTGGCATAATATTACTGGGCATCTGAATGGCAAAATATTACTAGGCATCTGAATAGCAAAATATTACTGGGCATCTGAATGGCAAAATATTACTGGGCATCTGACTGGTATAATATTACTGGGCACCTGACTGGCACAATATTACTGGGAACTGACTGGCATAATATTACTGGGCATCTGAATGGCATAATATTACTGGGCATCTGAATGGCAAAATATTACTGGGCACCTGACTGGCACAATATTACTGGGCATCTGACTGGTATAATATTACTGGGCATCTGAATGGCACACTATTCCTGGGCTCTGACTGGCACAATATTCCTGGGCATCTGACTGGCATAATATTACTGGGCATCTGAATGGCACACTATTCCTGGGCATCTGACTGGTACAATATTACTGGGCACTGACTGGTACAATATTACTGGGCATCTGACTGGCATAATATTACTGGGCATCTGACTGGCATAATATTACTGGGCATCTGACTGGTACAATATTACTGGGCATCTGAATGGCATAATATTCCTGGGCATCTGAATGGCATATTCCTGGGCATCTGACTGGCATAATATCCCTGGGCATCTGACTGACATAATATTACTGGGCTCTGACTGGCATAATATTCCTGGGCATCTGACTGGCACACTATTCCCATTGAAATAAGTAAGTTTGTTGATTTAACTTTACTTCATTTTAAATATTGTATTAGTTCCCGATTTGTTTCAAAATAAGATATATGCAGTGTGCATAGGAATTTGTTCATAATTTTTGTTTTTACTATAGTCCGCCCTCCAACGGTCTGAGGGACAGTGAACTGGCCCCCTGTTTAAAAAGTTTGAGGACCCCTGATGTAGAGTAAGCCTCCTTAGTAACCAAGGAGGGAATGTCCTTTGTGTTAATCCTGATTACGTATCTTAGAATTATTAGCAGGCATTAAAAGTGTGACTGAAAAAAATCAGTACCATGATAATACTTCCGTTTACATAATATATTGTAGCACGAGCCACGTTTTATATGTTGGAGGGGAACAAGGGGAGCAGGGGGGGGGGGATGGAGGATGCAGGAGGAGGGTATTATGGAGAAAAGGCAAAGGGGACAAGAAAAGGAGCGAGAGTAGAAGAAGAGCCGAAAAATGTGAGGTGCCTGGGTTGAGATGCAGGGGAGGCAAGGAAACGGAGGTTAAGGGTCTAGTCTGGGAGATAAATACAAGAGTATGTTGTGGTGAAATTCGGGGGGGGGGGGGGGTAGAGATTCTGTTGATCCAGGGGGGCCAGATTTTGAGGTAAGGCGTGGTTGTGTTTGTAGGTGGTTAGGTTCTCTATTCTCGGGAGTTTCCAGATGTGGTTGTCCAGTTTTCGGGCATGGGAGAGTACTGACTGGTTTTGGTCTGTTTAGTAGGTCCATGGATTAGGGGGCGTAATGACCTCCAGGGCTCTACTTAGAAGCTGAAAGGTGTAGATCCATAGCGCCACTAAGTGGGGGCATGTTCACCACATGTGGAATTAGGTGAACGGTTGGCCACAGCCGCTGAAGCATTGAGAGGAACCTGGCGGGTAAATGGGCGGCTTGGGAAGGTTGTAGACATGAGATATGAGTATATTTAAGAGGTTGTTCCTTTACTCCCAAGGTTGGTGGAGCATAGGGGTGCAAACAGGGTCATGTCTGTTAGAGAGTTTGCTTTGAGGTAGGACTGACTGTAGATCTTTATTTGCATTTCGCAGAATCTTTGTTTGGTTGGAGGGAAGTATTTGTCCCATAATTCCTCCCATGTTAGTTAGTGGTAAGTCTACATAGAGCATGTCTTCTTTTTTTTGTGATTCCTGATGCAGTCCACTAGCTGAACTGTTCTGGGGTCTGTCCAGGAGGGAAGTTAGAGTTGTGGAGGATGGGACTGGTGGCTAGTGATCCCATTTTTATGCCAAAGTTTGTAGTGTGGAAGAGAGGTACACATTTGCAAGTGATTTGGGGTATGGGAGGGGTCCCAGATTATGTTTTGGGCGGGGATCAAGTCTCCAGTTGGTCCCATCTAGTGGGGTTTTGGAGAGATTGAGTTTAGTTGTTCTGTATAGCTGTGCGACACTGTAGTATGACCAATAGGTGGGGTACTAAGAGCCCAGCCGTTCTCTTGGGTGGGTGCATGAGGCCTTTTTTTAATTCTGGTTTTCGCCGAAGCCCAGATAAGTTGGAAGATGTGCTTTTGGAGGGAAAAGATGTGTCATCTTTTGGGATGGAGAGGTAAAGATCTAAATAGATACAGGATGTTGGTCAAGAATGTCATTTTGGGGGCATAAGCTCTTCCTGGCCATGATATATGGTAGGATGACCATCTCAATTAGTAAGTGTGGACAGTTTTTATAAGGGAATAAAATTCTCGTCATTGGTTACGACAAGGGTTTTGGGGGTTTTTAGGCCCCGGGAGGTGGATTACCAAGCGATGTCAAAGTTGAGGGCCATTAGATTTTTGGGTATGGTTACAGGAAGGAGACGTTCACGGCTTCAGTTGTTGATTTTGAAATCAGAAATTGAGGAGAAGTGGTCAAGTAGGGAGTAAAGGATTGGGAGGTAGGATGTCAGAGTCAACAGTATGTCATCTGATGTTTGGGTTTGATGGGACAGTGCGGGCCTGGTGGTTCTATGAAGAGAGTGAAGAGAAGAGGGGAGCGAGGGCACCCTGGACACCAGGGATTGAACTGAATCCGAGGGGACCAAGTAGATGACTTGAACACCACAGACAAATGGGTCCTTGGAAGCAAAAGACTGTCCCAGTCAAATGCTTTTTCGGCATCGAGGGATACCATCATAGGTGGTGGAACCAATCTAGTTTGTTGCAAGTTAATATTATGGATGAGAATAAATATTTTACAAGTCTTATTTATTGCACTTCTGCCCTTGACGAGCTGTGCTTGATCTTGGTGGATAATGTATGGTATAATATCTTTCAGATAATAATTTTTATTTTTTTATTTTTTAATCTAAATGTATAAGAGAAACCATTATGTGCTTAAAACGTTATAGTAGGATCTTTCCCTAGTTTGGTAATTGGGTTAGTAGAAGCTTTTAACATCTTCCCTTGTACGCATATTTATTAGATATCTGTGTGAATGTTCTCAGTAACACTGGAGAGATTATTTTGTCAGGTTTTTTAATAGTAATCTCTATTAAAGTAAAGCCCTCCGTTGTACCACCAGCTAGGAGGAGGCGGCTGGTGGTTTTCTTTATCATCGGAATACGCAGGTACTATTGCGCCTGGGGCCAATTCTCCCAGGATCTCGTTAAGGAATAGGCTAATATTCTTCTAATATTAGCCTTATGTTACCTCATTATTAATGATGTTGGTTTAAGTGTGATATATGTTTACTTAAATGTTAATATATATGTGTTATAACGTTTATTAAAGTATAATAAGTCGTTACAGTGTGTTTATGTAAAAATGTATTATCCTGTAAGTCAGGGGCATCCAACGTGTCGCTCCGCTGGTCATTTGACAGCAAGGTGCAGCCCACCTTATCTAACTGCCCACATTCTCATTATCCCTACAAATGTAGTCTTTTCTTTGAATAAGGTTAATTTAAACTTGTTTTGAGCTTCTTTTGTATTACTTTAAGTAGCCAAACATTTTCTATGGTTAACAAGCTATTCTTCACCATTAGTTGGGGTCCGCGAGTGAGGAATCGGTAGATCCCTACATACAGCATACAGGCAGAGTCATCTTATTTTTCAATTATTTCTTTGCATTTGTTTACTCCTGGCTGTGGCATTTTTTTGATGATTCGGGTGGTCCATTTTTTTGCTCCAGTGTATTACTTTACTTTTTAATTTTTGTTTTCTTTTCTGCTTTTTCCCTATTTGAACTTTTTGTGCTTCTGCTTGCTTTGTATGCCTTGAGGCTTTATTTTTGTATTACTTTGTATTATTCTTTGTTGTATCCTTTTTGAAATATATCTTTTTATGCTCTTTTTTTTTTTTCATTTTTTTTTAATCAATTTTTTTGCTTATACGTTCGGCCCGGTCCTATTTCCACCATTTAATCTCACCACCCCCAACGCCCCACGTTTTTTTTTTATTTTATTTTTTGTAGTGTGCCTACACTTCAATGAACACAATATCAACCAAAGCTTAACAATCATTGTACATTACACGACGTGTGGTAGGTGTACATATCAAACAGTAAAATATCATCACTACGTACAAGACATGCAATACATAACAATGTGGAGACGGTTTCAGCTATTTCATACTGATGTTAAATGCTCTAATGGGAGGATGGGAGGGAAACCAGGTAGGGGCTTAGATAGATTAATCAGATAAGTTTCCCCTACTCCCAACTGCTTACCACTTTCCCCAGATTCCGTCATATCTACCTGCACTATTTCTATTCATAAAGTACCCTTTTTCCATTATTTTTTGTCTATTTAGTCTATTTGGTTCTTTATCTGGGTCCACTGGATCTTCCCGGGTTTTTTCCAGTTTCTTGTTAGGACCAGCTTTGTGGCTAATAGTATATGTAATACCAGTGGTAAGGCTTTCCTCTCTATAGTGACCAGATCCTGGTGTAGTAAAGATCCCAGAATATGTGCTTCATGGTGCCCCTAACTAGATTGCATCTCCAGCACTTATCATTATTATTAGGATTCATTTTATTCAACTGGGAGGGTGTTAAGTGCCATCGGTTTGTTAGTTTAAAAAATAGTTCTTGTAAGTTTAGACAGTGAATGTGTATTCTTATTTCGATCCAGCCCTTCTGCCACAACTCAACGCTTTCCTCCCTACCATATCATATATTTAATTCCCTCTCCCAACGTCCCCAAGCTGTAGGTGTTGTAAATGTATTTTGTTGTTTTATTAGTAAGAGGCATAGACTAAAAAAATCCTTTTCTTGGGTGCTCTATTATACAATGTTATAAACCTATGGTCACCGATCTCTTTGCCGGGTTTGTAGATGGCCTCTTGGGTATAATGTTTTACTCTGAGAAATTTAAATATATATTTTACAGGGATATGATATTCATCCCGAATGTCCTTAAATTGTCTAATCTTATTATCTAGGAATATGTCGGATACTATATTAATTGCCAGACTTTTCCACTCTGTGAGATCTATGTTGATCATATTCCGTTCTAAGGTTTCTAGTGGTGAGGCTGACAGTATCTTATCTTCTAGCCCATTTTGTTTTCTTCCATTTATACCAGAAGTCCATCAATCTTACCACTAGATTTCCTTTTATTTTTTCTCTAATATTCGCCCATTGATTCTTGTCAAGCCATAGCAGAGTATTCAGATCTTCTAAACCCGTAAATTGTCTTTTCAATCTGCCACCAGTCAGTATCTCTATTTGTGGCCCATTGCATTCTATTCACATTAGACATGTGCATTCGTTTTCGGACTAATGCATTTTCGTCCGAAAATAGAATTTTCGTCCATTCGTTCGAAAAACGAATAACGAAAATGCTAAACTAACGAAAGACGTTCGGTTTATAGACTTTCGGCTTATAGAATACGTGTAATACTATTGCCTTTCTATAAACCGAACGAGAGCCCCATTCATAAGAATTTCTCGTTCGGTTTATAGAAAGCCAATAGTATTACACATATTCTATAAGACGAACGAATAAAACGAAACGAACATAATGAACGAATTTCGTCTGAAACGAATACAGTAATGAACGAAATTCGTTTTAGATGAAATAAATAACATTTTCGTCTGAATGGACGAAAACGAAACGAAAATTTTAGTTTTGCACATGTCTAATTCACATGCCCTCCAATATTCTTCCAGCACTGGCATACCCAATCCTCCCTTTTTTTGGGGTCTAGATACAAAGTTTTCCTATTGATCCGGGGATTTTTCCCTAGCCATACAAATTCCAACATCTTTTTTTGGATAACCCTGAGTGTCTCTAGCTTAATTTCCCCAGGGATCATACGGAAGACATACAACCATTTTGGCATTATGTAGGCTCTAATGATGTTAATTCTACCCATCCAAGAAATTGGGATTTGACACCATTTGTTAAGATTTATTATCGTTTCTGCAAATACCTTATTTATTTAGGTTGTTATCGGCCTTCTTCTTAGGATCAGAAGAAACATATATTCCCAAGTATTCTATCCCCGAACCCGCCCACTGAAATGGATACGTGTTTTTTAGATTGTGTTGTATCCTTTCTGGCATTGCAATACACATAGCCTGAGATTTTGATAAATTCAATTTATAATTTGAAAATTCTCCATATTGATCTATTATGTTTAGCAGCTCAGGGATAGAACTTTCGGGATCCTCTACCGTTAACAATACATCATCCACATACATGGATAGTTTGTATGCCATGGATCAGATATGCACTCCTTTTATTTTGATGTTATTCTTAATGATGTTTGCCAATGGTTCCAGGGAGACTAGATGGGAGCAAGAGGGCACCCTTGACTTGTCCCATTGCGGATATCGAACCATGGGGATTCTATGTTTTGACCAATGACTTTTGCCATAGGGTTGTTATAGAGTGCCATAATTGCTCCCAACATCCGCTCACCAATCCCCATGGCCCTTAATGTAGCCTCCAGGAAGTCCCAGCTGACCCTGTCGAACCTCTTTCTCAGCATCGAGCGACAGGGCCAGCATGGGGCTCCCGGTATTGTGTGCAAATTCTATTATATCTAATACTTTCCTGATGTTATCACTCGATAAGGTTTGTATACATCCCTTCATTCTGTTTGCCAAAATAGCTGAATACATTTTAGTGTCTACATTTATAAGGGAGATCGGACGAGAATTTTTTACATTCTCCGGGTCTTTTCCCAATTTCAGAATAGGTAGAATAGCTGCCTTCATTGTTTCCTGTCTTTTACTTCATTAAAAAAGTTGGTCAGGTGGGGAGTTAACTGGTTTATCATTCTTTTATACAATAGGCCAGGGAATCCATCAGGTCCTGGAGTCTTATTGTTCTTCACCTCTAACTCGTTTATAGGCAGCTCAAGTTTTCCTTGTTGGGATTGTGATAAACTCTTTAAATTAGTCTCATTTATATCCTTCTTTATATGCTCTCTAGATTGACACTTATCTGACAAATTGTACAAGGATTCGTAAAAATCTTTAAATACTGTTCCAATCGCTAATGGAGATATTGATATTTCGTTATCTTTAACCATTTTATATATTCTAGATTTATTATTTTGTTTCTGTAGTTGCTTAGTTAAAAGTTTATCCGGTTTATTTCCTTGGTAGTACCACTTTCGTTTCATATTTTCATAGTAAAATTTTATTGGCTTTATCTGCCAATTTTTCATTTATCTCTTGTTTATTTTGTTTAATGGCTCTATCAGTCTTTATGTCAAAAGTCTGTTTGTTCTCTCGGCAGAGCTTTGCCGTCTTTTATTAATATAAATCTCTCTACGTATCAAATTCCCTCTTAGTACGCATTTGTATGCTTCCCATAAATTAGTCATGGATGCGTCATCTCCGAGATTTTCATTAAAGTAGAAGTCAGTCATTTTCTCCATTTCCTCCACATACTTATGGTCATTTAGTAGACTTTCGTTCATTCTCCATGATGATCTCGGAGCCCCAGGACCCTTCTGAAAATCGCTTACCTCTGCACTATGATCTGACCAGGTTATCTGAATTATCTCGGATTTTCTGCAATTTTTGACCACTTGTGCATGCACTAGGGTCATGTCCAGCCTCAAATATGTTCTCCATAGGTCATACAATTTATAGTTTCTCAATAAATTTCCAAATGCCTTGGCCAGGCTGGGGATAGATCTATCCAATTTTACATCCAAAGTGAGTATTTTTTATCCCAATCTGGGTCTGCAATGCAGTTGAAATCCCCCATCATTATAAATTATCCCTGAACGAGGTCCTGCCACTTCTGCAGGAGCCCATTCAGGAAGCTAACCTGTCCTTTATTGGGGGCATAGACATTTAACAATGTATATACCTTATCATTCAATTTACATATGAGAAATACAAAACGGACTTCTGGGTCCTGATGTTTAAATATCAAATCGTACTTAAGATGTTTTGAGAACAATATGGCAACGCCCCTTTTCTTTTGTGATGGCAACGAGGCAAATTCCATGTTCGTGAATTTACCGAATGTAAATTTTTCTGCAAATTCCTGCTTCCAGTGCGTCTCTTGGATCATAGCCACATCAATCCTCTGTGTTGAGAGGAAATCTATCAAAGTTTATTCTTTTTTGGGGTAGGTTCATTCCCCCCACCCCTCCACCCCTCCCATTATAAACCGTCTCCACAAAACATACTAACATAGATACCACAACATATACATAAAAACTGGGCTGGTCCATTCGTCCAGTATTGATCCCCATTGCTTCACTCTGTACACAGCCCTTTGTACAGTGTCAAGCTGGGAGGCCAATGTGAGGGTATGTACAGCCTCAAGGTATATATTCCAGCTTATCGTTAGTGGGTGAAATGGTCTTATAGCCTTAGTATTTACCAACCAAGTAACTACCCACAGCTCACCTGCGGGGGAGGGGAGGCATAGCTCCCAATCTCGCCAAGCTTACCCTTTCCCTTGCCAAAATCCCCTCCCCCCCAGGTCAGCCGAAAAAATCCCATGTAAAGTTAGGAACTAGACCCACTCTATTTTAATCGTCACCTCAGAACCTTTGTTGTTGTTACTTCTCGGCCCTGATTTTATCCTTGGTCTCTTTATATATCCCTTTTCCCATCTTTCCCTCTATACCCAGATCAGTGCTTCCGAAGTCCTGTTATCCTTAATCCTCTGTTATTATGTGTTTGTAATTTAGATTAATAAGTGGCCAATATATACTTATCTTACATTCTGTGATTTCTATGTGTCCTATTTCCTAAACCCTATCATTTATAGCAATCCATTAGTGCCAGGTATCCATGCTACAATAGCAGTGTCCTCAAATATTAGGTTATGTGTAGTTTGTTCATATTCCCTCTAATAATTAGTGCCAGGCTATTCTGTGGTATAATAATTCAATAGGTAAACAATATATATTGACTAAATCCCTACCGTTTTGTTATAATTGTAGAACATTGTGCCTAAACCCTATCTTCTCAATCAATTCTTTTCCTTGTCATCTATACTTTTTTATTTTTTGTTTTTTTATTTATTTTTTTTATTATTTTTTTTCCCCTTTATTTTTCTCCCAAAACACCGGTCGTGTTCTACTTTATCTAATCTATTACGTGATTGTATAGTTACCCATTGCCTCCGGCTGACACACGGACTGCTAAGAGTCGACCATTTAAGGTGCCTTATGTCCCTAGTGGTGGTATTTTATCTAGCCAAACCATTGCCTGCTTAACCTTTTCAAAGCTAATAGATGCTTCGTTAAAACGAACATACAACTTTAAGGGATATCCCCACCAGAATTTGATCTCTCAATCACAGGGCCAAATGCTCTTCTTCCCTGTCTTGTGTTATAGGAGAGATCTTGAAAGAAGGACAAAGCTTTAATTCTAGGATCCTTTGGACCCAATTCCCTGACCGTAGTCAGAATTTTTTGCTTTACGTTAAAGGTTGTAAAGCGAATTATCACATCTCTAGGTTGTTCCTCTCCAATCCCACTAGGTTTCATTAATCTTTGTGTCCGTTATATATCCACTGGACTGACCCCCGGCTGCATCTCTGTTAGTTTAAATAGGTCTAGTAAATAGGGGGGACAATTTTTCTCTGGTAATAGTTACAGGAATGCCCCTAATGCGCAAGTTTTTACGGCGGGCCATGTCCTCCATGTCATTCAGTTTAGCTTCCATTAATATCAATTTCTTTTTTTTAGCTGACCCATTTCTTCTGCGTTTTCTAGCTGTTTGGCCTCATTATTTTCTCATTTTCCCTCTATTATAGCGACTCTTTCTTTTACTTAGGACATCTCGTTTTTGAAAATCTGAAGAAAGTTATTTAACTCCTGTTTAATTTGTTCCATTTGTGTGTTCATACATGCATGGAGGTATGTCTGAGTAATAACCTGAGTTTCTACTTCTATCGAGCTATCCAGGCCCTGGGTACTTCCTTCAAGATCAGAGGAATCTGTAGGTGCCCCCACCATTGACGATTTATCCAGATTTTCTCTAAGAGGTTTAGGTGCGCTAGGGGAAAAGATAGAGTCTATCTTGGTGTCTCTCCTCCCTGAATTTTTCTTCTCTCTATCTTTCTCCTTCTTTGTGATATTTTTTAAATCCGCCCCCCTTTTATTTGCGATGATAAAGTCCAACCTTAAAATGCGGATTTTCCCAGCAGACTATTGAAGGTCGTTTGCACAGAGTGAAAATCTGCCTGGTTGTAATTGATAACCTAATGCGGTCTGTGCAGGTGCTCCCAGTGGCGCAGACTTACATCGAATTTACCGGTCGGTTTTACCCCCTGGTAATATGAGGACTAAAGGGGCTTATGCACCCTTAAAACCCAAAGTGGGTGAGTACCACAGATATTTCAAGCCCCAACAATGTTATCCAGCAGACACATTAACACCCAATAGATTCTTCAATTATACAGTTCAACAACTCTAACATTGGGCGCTTGACAGTTCATGAGATCAAACAGGGGTTGCAACCATGTCTTTCTAGTAGTTGCCCCTTAATGCTGGACTTATCTATGTGCAGAAGTCCATTGCTTCATATAGGACCCACAGAGTTGTCCGATTTATTCCTTCTGGATAGTCCTTTCAGGGCAGTCAGAGGAGTATTCAAATTTCTCCAAAAGTTACTAGGCTGCCATATATTGAATTCCTTTGGGCAGAGTAAAATACTGTCAATGTAGCATAGCAGCTCTTGACAAAGCAAAAGCCTTAATTTACACATATAATATCAGTACTTATCGTCTTTCTGCAACGTTTCTGTGGTTCTTCCTGCGATTGACTATTCAGCCCGTCAGTTCAGGTTCCTCACCGCTTCCGATAGGGCTCCTTCCCCGACAACGCCAATTTGCCCGCAGCAGTCTCCCGTCTGTTTGCAGCCCCACTTCGCTATTGACTGCGCCTTACAGATGGAAGGCTTCGCGATGACCTTTCTCCGACGCTTCCGACGGAGGACCTCACCGCCTCCTCTACTGATAGCGCCTGGCTCCGAATGCAGGTTGTAGGTAGTGGGTAATGGAGATGTGCCGTCAAACTAGGGCCGGTTTCAGGCTCAGGGCTTCGATCGACCAGCACCGTGAGGTTGCTTCCCTCACATCGACCTCGAACGCTCCGCCCACGTCAGCGTTCTACGTCATGCCACCTCCAGGTTTTTTTTTCTTGTCCTATAATGAAATTGATGTAGTATTAATATGACTAATAAAAAAATAACATTTCAATTTGCATGTCTGCTCTCTGTAGGATTTGTATTATTAGATATACGCTCCCCAATAAAGGGAATATAAGCTCCCATCTATATTACTTGTCTCCAATCTTTAGGTCTTCCTACTCTTTGCCAACACTGGGTCAATACTGGGGGGGGGGGGGGGGGGGCTAGTCAACACTACTACAGAGAGGGAACATCACAAAAGGAGGAGTCTAACAGGAAATACCACTGTTTGAGGACAATGTAAATAATATTCAGTGTATATAATGGACTGGCTATCCATGCCGCACTGTGAGGTATCAAACTGTCTGCTGTTACTGGAACCTACGTTCAATATACAGAAAGTCAATATTGACCAAGCTGGAATCAATAAAGTAGTTTCCCATATTTGATGTTTTTCCCAGCTCATCCCTTTCCCGTAATTTTTCTTTCAATGGCAGGCGGTGGAGGTTTATTGCAACTTACTGAATCTACTGGCGTACTGAATCTGTGACTTAGTATTGATCATCCGGAGTCACCAGAGCCAAAAAGTCAGTGTTTCTTCAGGACAGGATTTGTGACATAACTCCCAACAATTCAAATGGCCAGAGAAGGACACTTTTATTTTTGTGGACGTGGCTGATGGTGGGGCTATGGGTGGGGCTTTAATGGAACTATTTCAGGGACTTTATGGCCAAGTGTAGTTTGATGAGTCGTTCAGAATAAGACTAAAATATTTTATTTACACAAATTACTATATAATCACATTTACTGCAGTCGAAACAGACTTTGTTGTGAGTTTTATTGCTGTGGAGCTCTGTGATACACTCATGCAAACCAAACATTTCCGAGATCCCAGAAAATTGGGACAATAGAGAAGGAAAGCAGGACAGGGGGATATGGGTGCAAAATAGGGGCTGTCCCTTCTAAATAGGGACACTTGGGAGGTATGCATTTGTCAGAGGAGTAGCAGTGTCATTTCTTCATATAAAATCATCAGAGGGGACATTTATATCATATAAAAAAAATGTATTTACTGTGCACCTTACATGACATGGTAGCTTCTATCATTGGGGATATGTATTTGCCTAGAAATAACTAAACTTAAAACCAGACTGTGGGGTAAAACAACGGCCACAGCACTTTATTTAAATAGTCATTGCATTACAATCATATATATATATACATTCCACATATATATCCATAATTATACAATGACTAAACATAAACATAAACAATCCATAAACAGAAAACCAACCAAGCTTGCAAGAGTATCCAGGTGGACATATCCCAATGCCCCCAATACCTGAGGTTCGAGGTACCACTTTCCCCTCGAACCTCCCACCAGAGTCCCGATTGACTCTCCCCAATCCATTCTTCCATTAACCCTCCTGGATATCCTGCAAGCTTCCGCCAACGCTGTGACATGTAAATAAATAAATAAAGGCTCATTAACCATAACATTAGGGAGGGTGGGTGGGACAACAGGTAAGGGGGAAAAAACTTTCCTTAAATGGCCCCCAAACTTCCTGTTCCTAACTTTTAAACACTCCAACTCCTCCCACTAATTCCCACTATAGGCTGACATATCCTCTCAGCACCCTGTCATGATTGCCCCTCCCCGACCTTGTTTGGGGGCTACATTATTAGCTTGGATATACTGTGCACTAGTGTTGAGCAAACCCGAACCGCACTGTTCGGGTTCATACCGAACATTACGTTTTTTGGACCCCGGACCCGATCACAGACATTTCACTGTATGTTTGGGTTGGAGTTCGGGGTTCGACGATTTAATGGCACATGTTGAAAGGCTGCAGGGCAACCAATCAACAAGAGTTTGACTCGTTTGCCCTTAGAAGCCATCACAGCCATGCCTATTAATGGCATGGCTGTGATTGGCCAGTGCAGCATGTGACCCAGCCTCTATATATAAGCTGGAGTCACGTACACGCACATCACATGAGCTCTTCTAAGTTTAGGGAGAGGATGCTGCAGCTGTGAGGGACAGATTTTAAAAATTATTTTGTTGAATCTGCAAACTACAGCTATTATTCAAACTATAGTGATTATTCAAATTACAGTGATTATTTTAGTGGGTGCTATACTACATATTTGTACTCTGCCCTGAGCCCAGTGCCACAGAGAGTGCAGTGCACTTGCAACTGCATGTGTGCCAGGCACATGACTTTAATCCTGTTCTGTTAGCTCAGTGGGCAACATCTAGGCATTTTTAAATACTGTAATTTGTTGGTGTTAAATATTACATTTGCGTCCTGCACTTCATATCTGAGAGTCAAATAGAACCGTCAAATACTGATCTTACAGCGCACTTTGAAAAATTCTTATTGTTTTGGTGCTAAATAGTACATTTGCGTCTTGCGGTGCACTTCATATCTGAGAGTCAAATAGAATAGTCCAATACTGTGCTTAGAGCGCACTTTGAAAAATTCGAATTGTTTTGGGTGCTAAATAGTAAATTTGCGTCTTGCGGTGCACAAAAAAACAAAAAAAAATGACATAAACCATCTGTTACTTTGGTGGCAAAGAATGAGGAGAGCGTCAAATAAGGGACGTGGCCCTGGTCGTGGTGCTGCTGGTGTAGGTAGAGCTCCGGTTGCAAGAAGGGGATGTGGTCGATCTGTGCCAGGTACACGCACAAGTGAAACACCTTCCTCAGGTGCTAGTACGCGACAGAACCTTTAGCGTTATTTGGTAGGCCCGAATGCCGCTCTTAGAATGGTGAGGACAGAACAAGTACAGGCGATAGTAGATTAGGTGACTGACAGTGCCTCCAGTTCCTTCACATTGTCTCCCATCCGGTCCCCTGCTGAAAGCTCAGAGTTGACACCTGCAGCCCATGGCCATCTGTCTTTCACCTCACCCCCTTGCAAGTCAACCAAACAGTCTGAGCCACAAGTCATGCAGCAGTCTCTTTTGCTTTTTGATGACTCTGCTGGCGGGGTCATCAAACCTAGCCTTGCCCCAGAAGTGGAAGAGATTGAGTGCATTGATGTACAACCAATTATGTGTCAGGATGTGGACATGCGAGGACCACCGCAGCACGTCTCTGATGATGACGAAACACAGGTGCCAACTGCTGTGGCTTTTGGCAGTGTGCAGACCGGCAAGGAGGGCAGGGTTGAGGAGTGGGTGGAAGATGATGTGGAGGATGATGAGGTCCTAGACCCCACATGGAATCAAGGTCATGCGAGTGACATGTCCAGTTTGGAGGAAGATACGGTGGTCGCAAAGAGGCACCAGCGCAGCATAAGAGGGAGCAGGTTGCAAAACCGTAGCGGCCGTTCCCTAGACAGTACGCCTTCTACTGCCCACCGCACCCAGGGGCCGAGCACACCAAAGCCAGCTCCAAGGAGTTTCCTAGCGTGGCAGTTATTTAGACAATGTGCTGACGACAAGTGATTTGCAAGCTGTGCAATCAGAACCTGAAGCGAGGCATAAATGTGCTAAACCTGAGCACAACCTCCATGACCAGGCATCTACATGAAAAGAACGAGCTGCAGTGTAGTAAGCATCTCAAAACCCAAGAAAGGTCTCAGGCTCTTCCTGCTTCCTCTTCTGCTGCTGTCTTGGCCTCTTCCTCCAGCTCTGGAGTCACAGTGGCACCTGCCACCGAGCAAATGGAGGAAGTGGCAGCAACGCCACAACTTCCGCCACCGTCCCCAAGCATCTCCACACTGTCCCATGGAAGCGTTCAGCTGTCCATCTCCCAAACACTGGAGAGAAAGAGGAAGTATGGCCCTACCCACCCGCGAACAGTGGCCCTGAATGCCAGCATTTCCAAATTCCTGGCCTTTGAAATGCTTTCATTCCGTCTGTTGGAGACGGACAGTTTTAAAAACCTGATGGCGGTGGCTGTCCCACAGTACGTGGTTCCCAGCCACCACTACTTTTCCCGTCGAGCCATCCCTTCCCTGCACAAGCAATTGGCGTACAAAATCAGGTGTGCACTGCGCAACGCCATCTGTGGCAAGGTCCACATAACCACAGATACGTGGACCAGTAAGCACAGGCAGGGACGCTATATCTCCCTAACTGCACACTGGGCAAATGTAGTGTCGGCTGGGCCTGAGGCAGATGGCAGTTTGGCGCATGTCCGAGGATTGCAGGGCATTTCTCTTTTCCTCCTGTTGCCTCCTCCTCCTACTCAGCTTCTTCCTTCTCCTCTACCACCTCCTCTACCACCTCCTCATCTGGTCAGCGTAACACCTTCACCACCAACTTCAGCACAGCCAGGGGGAAACGACAGCAGGCTCTTTTAAAACTCATATGTTTGGGGGGAAAACCTCACAGCGCGCAGGAGCTGTGGACGGGCATGGAACAATAGATCAATGAGTGGTTGTTGCCACTGAGCCTCAAGCCCGGCCTGGTGGTGTGCGATAATGGGCGAAATCTCGTAGCAGCTCTGGGCCTAGCCGGTTTGACGCACATCCCTTGCCTGGTGCATGTGCTGAATTTGGTGGTGCAGAAATTCCTGAAAAACTACCTAGATATATCATAGCTGCTGCAGAAAGTCTGTGCGCACTTTAGACGTTCTCACCCTGCTGCTGCTCGCCTGTCTGCGCTGCAGCTTAACTTAGGCCTTCCTGTTCACCGCCTCATGTGCGACGTGCCCATAAGGTGGAACTCCATCTTGCACATGCTGGAGAGATTGTGCGAGCAGCAGCAAGTGATAGTGGAGCATCAGCTGCAGCACGCACGGGTCAGTCACTCTGCGGAACAGCACCACTTCACCACCAATGAGTGGGCCTCCATGCGAGACCTGTGTGCCATTTTGCACTGCTTCGAGTACTCCACCAACATGGCCAGTGCCAATGACGCCGTTCTCAGCCTTACTATCCCGCTTCTATGTCTCCTTGAAAAAACTTTTCCATGGTTATCAGGCCAGTCATTCACAAGTGGCTTGGAGGGTGGGTTCCTGCACCAGCATAGGCCAGGTACACAACTGTCAAGCCAGGACACAGTTTTTGAGGAGGAGGAGGAGGAGGAGGAAGAAGAGGGGTCATTTCCACGGTTATCAGGCCAGTCATTCACAAGTGGCTTGGAGAGTGGGTTCCTGCACCAGCATAGGCCAGGTACACAACTGTCAAGCCAGGGCACAGTTTTTGAGGAGGATGAGGATGATGATGAGGAGGAGGAAGTAGAGGGGTAATTTCCACGGTTATCAGGCCAGTCATTCACAAGTGGCTTGGAGAGTGGGTTCCTGCACCAGCATAGGCCAGGTACACAACTGTCAAGCCAGGGCACAGTTTTTGAGGAGGATGAGGATGAGGAGGAGGAATTAGAGGGGTAATTTCCACTGTTATCAGGCCAGTCATTCACAAGTGCCTTGGAGGGTGGGTTCCTGCACCAGCATAGGCCAGGTACACAACTGTCAAGCCAGGGCACAGTTTTTGAGGAGGATGAGGATGATGAGGAGGAGGAGGAACTGTGTTCACAGAAGGGTGGCACCCTACGCAGCTCGTGGGCATCACTGGAGCATGGCTGGGGGGGATACGGAGGACACAGAGGATGCACCTCCCACAGAGAACAGCTTGTCCTTGCCTCTGGGCAGCTTGGCACACACGAGCGACTACATGCTGCAGTGCCTGTGCAACGACTGCTGAGTGTCCCACATTCTAACTTGTGCTGATT
This sequence comes from Pelodytes ibericus, assembly GCA_036172795.1. NCBI lineage: Eukaryota > Metazoa > Chordata > Amphibia > Anura > Pelodytidae > Pelodytes > Pelodytes ibericus. The sequence goes on along the minus strand of CM069858.1, from coordinate 215,283,144 downwards.
ACTGGGTGGCCACACTGCTGGATCCCCGTTACAAGGACAATGTGCCATCCTTAATTCCATCACTGGCGCGTGATCATAAGATGCGCGACTACAAGCGCACACTGGTAGACGCGCTGCTGAGGGCATTCCCAACTGACACCGGGGGCTCAATGGAAGCACAAGGCAAAGGCAGAGGAAGAGGTCGCCAACGCAGCTGGGGTTCCGCCAGCACCTCAGAAAGCAGGGTTAGCATGGCCGAAATGTGGAAAAGTTTTGCCAGCACGCCACAACAAGCAGCACCACCATCTGATATGCAACGTCTTAGCAGGAAGCAGCATTTCAGCAACATGGTGGAAGAGCACACGTCTAGATGTACTGACTGATGGGTCTGCCCCATTCAACTTCTGGGTCCTCAAATTGGGCACATGGCCTGAGCTTGCCCTTTATGCCTTGGAGGTGCCATCCTGCCCTGCAGCCAGTGTATTGTCTGATCGTGTGTTTAGCACGGCAGGGGGTGTTATCACAGACAAGCGCAGCCGCCTGTCCACAACCAACGTGGACAAGCTCACGTTTATTAAGATGAACCAGGCATGGATCCCACCAGACTTCTCTGTACCTTATGCAGAATAGACATTTATACCAGCCCCACCCAGTCATTGTTATACTCAAGTGCACTTATTCTTTGTTTTCTGTTGTTATATGTCCCAATATTTTGGGGCCTACCACAATTTAAAAAAACAAAAACAAATAAAAAACAGTGTTGGCTAGCTCCTCCTCCTCCTCCCCCTCCAGCGCCGCTTCCACCGTCACCGCCACGGTCACCGCCTCCTCAACCTGTGGGTCACTTAGTATAAACTGAAAGAGAATACCCTGCACTCCAACCCTCTCTCAAATGGATAATTCTGTTGATCCTCCTGGCAGCCATGCTTTAGATTTAGATTTATGTTCTTCGAAAACTAAAATCAAAGATTCCATCTAGTGCTATTTTATGGCTCAGCTGTATTTGTAATTTGTATGTATTTTATGTTATTTTAAGTTACTTCCCTATCCACATTTGCTTGCAGGGCACTTGTCCTACTCTTACCCACATTTGACTTCCTTTTGCAGTCCTCTAGCCCTTTCTAGGACGTTTTTAGAGGCATTTAAGTGGCCAAAAGTTCGTGTCCCCATTAACCTTCAATGGGGTTCGGGTTCGGTGTCAAGTTCGGGGTCAAGTTCGAGCACGGACCTGGACATTTTTTCGAAGTTCGGCCGAACCTGCCGAACCCGAATATTCAGGTGTCCGCTCAACTCTACTGTGCACTCTATGTTATTTTATGTTTTATTGTACACCTGACCAGTCATTTAATGACTTGTTTTTTGTACCACTTTCACAATACAGCTATTGAGTTTTATACTTACAGAAGGACCTCATTTGAGGAAAAGTAAGTAGAGAGAGGGCCAGGGACAAAAGAAGATCCAGGAAGAGGACCAAGAGAAGATAACACCCCTTCCACAGATCATTGGGGTAGTTTTCCCTACATCAATTAGCTCCAGATAAGCACCACTGACCTTTAACCCTTGGCCCTCGAATTTTAGAAATAGGATTTCGATTTAGAATGGAGTCACCACAAGTTAGAACTCTGCAGGTTTCATCCAGATCCAAAGTCTGGCAACTTCTTTCCTATATTGTGGGTGAAACTCTACTACTTTGGGTAGTCCACCTGCTCCTTCTCCAGCCTCACCCATTTCCATTGGAGTTCCGCTATATTTTTAGGCTGACCTGGCAACACTCCTTTCCTGCGTCCACTTTTTCATTATATTGTGCTTTTTTGACCAACTCCCTCCTTGGCTCAGGAACTGAGTAAGATCTGTGTTGGAGTAAGCCCATTTCAGTGTGAAACGCATCAGGTGTCTAGCCTGGTGTTTGTGTGCTGTCGGTAAAGATGTCAGCTGACTTTAACTTGGGGGCTCCTACCTTATTTTCATCGGGTGTCCAATCGTTGGATGTATGTTTGCTAACATGCCTTGAGGATCAGGTCTATTTGAACACTTAAGCAGCTAGACAATTTTGGAGCTCCACCTAATTATTTGGTGGGGACTGGAGCTGGCAGTTTGGATTTATTTAAAAATAAGATAGTTTTGTAGTTACATAGTAGTTTAGGTTGAAACAAGTTCAACCCTTCTCCTATCCCATGTTTGCCGCTGTTGATCCAAAAGAAGGCAAATAAAAACCCCTTCAGCAATTTCGAATTCTGCTTTCAGTGGGGAAAAATATCCCTTCCTGACTCCAAACGGCAATCAGATTTCTCTTGGATCAACAAGCACCAAATAAATATTACTGCCTATACTAACATGCAGAGCCCTCTATGCTCCGTGTCATGCCCCTCTGGCCCTTACCTGCAATATCAGTGTTTCCAGGCATCCATCAAGTCTTATAATTCCTCCGCGATCGCGGAGTAGGCCGAAGTCGGGGGCCTGTAGTAAGACTTTCTATACGCAATCGCGGTAGCGCGGTAGGCCGAAATCTGGGCCTAAAGTTTCTGCAAGCCCAGGATGCATCCTCCAGAGTTCACCCCAATCAAGGGGGATCTCTTTACACCTGTAGGAGGGAGGTAAACTCTGCCTCCCCTATCACCAAACCTCCTATAGACTCCAAGCACAGAGACAGAGAGGTATGTGCTATAGAAGCACACCCCTCTAACATCCAATCAAGTAAGGAGCTTGTCCCACAGAGGGGAGGAGTGGAGACCCACAGCACTATAAAAAACCCTCATACTGTTACCACAGTGCTCCAGAGCTTTGGTTCCTGTTTGTCCTTGGACTTCAGTCTCCGGTTGCCCCTTTGTTGCTGTGTTACAGTATATCTACTGGATTTCCCGTTATCTGACCTTTGGCTTGTCTCCTGGATTACCCTGTTTGCCTGAACCCTGACCCCTGCTTGGAATATTCTACTACTCTTTGACCGCTGCCTGCCCTGATCTATTGGACTGTTCCTGACTTCGCTTTTTGGACTATCCCTTTATTATTTTTGGCACTCTCGTGCTCCTATCCTTACCAGGGGGCTCTGCCTGTATACACCTGTGGACCACCTGGTAAGGGTTACCAGCAAGAGATAGCATCCCCTGATCTATGCTCCAAAAACCTCAACCCTGACACTCTGGCTCATTAAAAAAGTATCCAGGCCGCTTTTAAAGGCATCTGAGGTATTTGCCAGAACCACTTCTTCAGGCAGTGAATTGCATTTTTTAATTGTCCTTACTGTAAAAAATACCTCCCGCTGTCGTAGACCAAATCTCCTTTCTTCAAGTCTTAGCAGGTGACCTCTTGTCCTTTGTACTGTTCTGTTAATGAACAGGTCTTTAGATAGCCCTTTGTATGGGCCCAGTATATATTTATATAACATTATCATATGCCCCTCTAAGACGTCGTTTCTCTAGCGTGTACACATTTAACTTTTCCAATCTTTCTTCGTAACTAAAACCTTTCATTCCCCTGATTAGTTTTGTAGGTCAAGATGCTGGCAATTTGCCCACTAATACATAACCCCCATATTAACATCTCTGGCTCTCCAAAACTCAAAGCCCCCCCACAAGACATTGGCCAACCCAACAGATGAAAGTTACTAGTATATGCTTTATTGGTGCTGTTAAGAGAATTACTGGGTTTTGTGTGAAAGCTGAGGATGGGAATCAGAATTATTTATTTGGGACAGCCAATCAGCTCCAGCGTTTCAGATAGCAGGGACAAATTCTCACACTGTTCATCATTATTTGGATTCTGGCACTCTTGTTCCGTCGGCCACCACTCGATCCAGGTTTCCCTCCCAATGATGTAGGCATAGCTAAAGGAATAAAAAGCAGACGGCACGATGAGATGGACCCCAATACATTCAAAGTACTCACCCAGTTAGCACAGTATCTGCCATGGCAAACATCTCCACCCAAGTCTGCAGTATAGATGATATCACGAAAAAAGGAGAGTTAGGTGTTTTGGACAGTAGAGGACATGGGTCGGCACGGACATGGATCAAGCTGAACTTTGTGATGGACAATGTAATGATGTTCTATGGACCTTCACAGACCTTGCCACTGGCACGGGTGGAGGGAAGTTATAGCCTGATTTAAACTAAGGTTATGAGTTAGTATCCTTGTCCCGCGTAGTAAAATAGAAGAGTTGGAAATCGGAGCAGTGGAGTCTAGATAGGCTTCTCAAGCGCTCTGCTAAGTGTATGTGATAATGGTGTTAGTTTGGAATAGGGCATAAATGGCGAATCTGTGCTTTTCAGAACCAAACCCACTGAAAGAAAGAAATTTATTCAGTATATTCTAATACCTAACACAAATTTTTAAAAATTAAAAACTATTTAAAAAAAGTAGTTCGACCAGATGATTAAAAATAGTGCACACACTCATGTTCCCCTTTCTATAATCAATACGGGTACAGTGAGATGGGGGGTGTTTAAAAAAAAAATAGCAAGTACTTAGGGGTGCCACTTTTATTCAGGACTCTTATGCTGTTGAAGAGTGGCGTGGAGGCTTTTGGACACTATGGATAGAAACTGCTCATTAATTACTTACCCAGAAGGCTGACTCCAAAGGTCTTTGCTTGTCCCCCAGATGATATACACTAGCCCAGTCTTCAAATTTAGGGCTTTCTGGCATTTGGCATGGCTGATAAAATGGCGCACGTTGCCCAGGACGACGTTATCTGTACCTGAAAGACAAAAGGAAGTTTCATGGCCACCATACTGTGAAATATAGATTCTATAGAAATCTAATATATGTATAGACAAAATATATCATAAATGCAGACATGCACACTGATAGTAAATATGTAAATATTCATTTTATTAGTGATATAATCATGTAACGAACAAAAATAGGTACAAGTAGGAGAAATATGGTAAACCATAGTGAAAAAAAATAGTGAAAAATACCCCAAAAAATACAGAAAAAAAATATACAGGAAGCCACAAAGAGTAGAAAAAAAACAAATAGCAAAAAGATGTTTGCTGAAAAAATAGGATAAAAATAGGAATGATAAGAAAAATAGCAAAAAATAGGAAAAAACACAAAATACACTTGGTAAAAAGGAAAAAAGGAAAGAAATGAAACGGAGAAACGGAGTGGTTATCAGTGGCTCAAGGGGTAACAGGTAAAGATAAAAATATAGTAAATGTTGGCCACAAAAAATGCAGAAAATGAAATGAAAACAACCTGCTAAATGTGAGCTTTTACTTATTTTTGACTGTCGTTACATGATTATATCACTAATAAAATATATATTCACTTATTTACTATCAGTGTGCATGTCTGCTTTTTCGATATATTTTTGTCTTTCCATGTATATGCCCCCTAGGAGAGAGCGTATACGCAGTCCATTGGTATTGCACCTGTAACTATTCCCTTAGTTTACCCATTGCCGGCAGTTCTCAGTCCCTATTTTTGTTCTAATATATGTATGGATTTCAGTTCATATGTTGGATAGCTACACTATGCATCGTTGGTCTTTTGATTAAGGGTTACCCTATATATATATATATACTTTGGTTACCTTGCTTTATAACTTGTTTTATTGTCATCGCATAGTTATCATAGTTGTTGCTGTGCTCCACATCGTTGACCTGTACCTTGTACACTGCGGAGAGAAACAAAGAGTCAACGAAACTGGATTAAGGTGATGTCCGTTGGTTGCTACCAGAGGGCTCGACAAATCCCAGGAGACAAGGTGCTGCTGGCTCCTAACGTTCTCCCGGTCACAATGCAAATGTTCAATTTCCCTGGTTTCTACAAATAATTAGGTGGAGTCCCGTGTCCGCGGCTGACCTGAAGGTCGTGCGTCACAGTGACAGATCCTTGTGATGCGCTGCAGGGGGGCGTAGCGGGGTGCCATGTTTAAAAGGCCTGTTTTACATAATTTACCCACTAGCCAATCAGGAAGGTCAGTATGGTTTATTCTCGGAAGTAGGAGCGGCCAATGGTTGCAGGAGGCGGCACAGATCTATGTAGGTGAGCTGGCAGTACGGGCTTTGCGATGGGCAGATTCATATACATGCGGAAGATAAGCAGCCATTTTCTGAAGACCGGTTTGGCGTCATCTTATACTTTGCTGTACACAACATTTACCAGCTGTTGGAGCACTACATCTCCCATGCTCCCCTGTCAAACAATTTTTCCAACTCAACTCTCTGGACTTAAGTTTGAAATCCCTGTCTCAATCCTCCCACACCCTTACAACGTGGTTGTAGGGAATAAAACGTTTGCTGGCAGTTTTGCTGTAGTTTGCTATAGATCATTTTCAATCATTTTTTATGCTCTACATGCACAGCAAAGGTAATGTTTAGGCATGCCTCCCAACTGTTCTGCTTTGCGCAGAACTATTTGCATAGGGTATTTTTTTTTTTTTAATATACATGTTATTACATAACCTTAAATTAATTTGAGTGGTGGTGGGCGCTGGGGCTGCTAAGCGGATTCATCTTGCAGGCTGGAAGTATTGCCTGTTTCCCTGCATTCTCGGCACAGACCTGTAACTGAACAGATCTCCCGCAGAGCTCAGAGAGAGGATAGAACATGCACCAGAGTAGCGCGCAGGAGCGGTAACAGGTCTGTACTTGAATCCAGGCCTGGATCTGACCTCGTAAACGATGTCCTATTGACACCAATGACATGGCATGTGGGGGAGACATATTATATCGAACACCTTACCAAAGTCCACGCCTGGGGCACATGCCTTCTCCAGACGTACGGCTGCGTCTACTTCTTCCAGCTGTTGCTGCATGAAACAGTTGTCTGTACAATGAGAGTTCAGAGGTCACAGACATGACAAATAAAAACAAAGATATTGCCACACCTCCCAACCTTCCCAACCCCATCTCTCCCAGCAAAAAACGGACACCAGGGAGACATGCCTGGGCAGCGGCAGCTACCTGATACCTCTGCAGGCTTTAAGGTACTCTTCAGGTATAGGATATATGGGAAATACAAGAAATCTTGTTAGCAAAATTGCACACACATGCATGTTTCCCCATGGGAAATGTGCAATTTGAGTCTCAAATTTGAGGCACCATAGACACATTTAAACCATATTCTTCTCTAAATTTGCTTGCGACCCTGTCAACACAACGTATAGATAATTATTATAATATGTGTCTTATTTAAAGGATTATTCGGGGCAGGACCGGCCTTAAGTGTCCCCATGCCCTGTGCGGGCTTCCCCCATGGCGCCCCCCCCTTTATCCTTTCACCACCCAATGTATGTGTCCCTTTCCTCTTCCTTGCCATGTCTGTCTCTCTCTAACTCCCCTGTTCTGTCTCCCCCGACCCCCGTGTTCTGTCTCTCTCCCCCATCCCCCTGTTCTGTCTCTCACTCCCCCTCCCCCTGTTCTGTCTCTCTCCCCCTGTTCTGTCTCTCTCCCCCTGTTCTGTCTCTCTTTCTCTCCCCCCTTCCCCTGTTCTGTCTCTCTCCCCCCTCCCAATTCTCTCTCCCTCCTCCCCCTGTGCTCTCTCTCTCTCCCCCTCCCCCTGTTCTCTCTGTCTCTCCCCCCTCCCCCTGTTCTGTCTCTCACTCCCCCTGTTCTGTCTCTCTCTCCCCCCTCCCCCTGTTCTGTCTCTCTCCCCCTGTTCTGTCTCTCTCTCTCTCACCCCCTGTTCTGTTTCTCTTTCTCTCCCCCCTTTCCCTGTTCTGTCTCTCTCTCTCACCCAATGTTCTGCCTCTCTCTCCCCCTCCCCTTTCCTGCAAATGTGGATCCGGGGAGCGTCTGCTTCACTGGGAGCCACAGGCAGCAAGAGATAGTGCTGCTCGGCTCCCCATGCTTAATGCAGGCTCCATGCTTAGTGCAAGCATGGGGAGCCGAGCAGCATTTTCTATTGTTGCCCTCAGCTCCCCGTGAAGCAGACGCTGCTCTGCTTCACAGGGTGGGGGCGGAGCTACACTGCTCAGCCGTTTATCTCCGCCCCCCCCCCCCCGGATCTAGCACAGCATGCCGAGCAGAGGGCTGGTGAGGGGGGATCTTTTGGGTGCGGGCGCCCCCTGGGGGTGTTGCACAGGACGCACAACCCTAAGGCCGGCCCTGATTCAGGGTATGCCCAGATGTGGGTCCCTGGCTCACTGCACCTATAATGACACCATACTTAAGAGGCCTGCGATAGGCCAAAACATACGTCTGTGTCTGCTTGTGTTCCTCATGCAGAGGAGGCTCCGTGATAGGCAGGATCAGTCTGATTAGCTTACGGAGAAGTCTCTTTAATGGTGACCAAAATAAAATGTGATGCCCCACCCTATTAGGTGCCATCTCATAGGCGCTGTGCATTCTCAGACGGATGTGGCTCCCGTTTCCTTCTTTCCCCACGCATTTTACCCGTAGAAAGCAAACGTTTTTACCTTCAGCACAGCGACAGACGTCTCCCTTGCAAATCTTGCCAAACAGAGCACTGGCCTTCTCAACGTGATAGAATCTAGTGCAGCGATTCTCTGTAAGAAAAGAGTGCAGAAAACGTATCACAGACTGGAGAGGAAAAGATGGAGACACTACTACAATGCTCCGCTCCAAGCCTGCTTCTCTAGCAACAAGCCTTTTTTTTCCTCTGATAAAACTTGTTGAATATATGCATAATATTTGAACCCTTCGTTATAAGGGGGTCTTTGTGCCCACAAGGAGCATTAATCATGAAAGAGAGAATTGCAGGGAATTTCAATATCTTCCAAATATATATGCCTATTAATGTGCTTTCAAAGTACTTTAAAATGCATGTTTTACATTTCGCATTGGTTAACATATGAAATACTTACAGCTAGACGAAATTGTGAAATTACAGCACTTTGCAAGAAACAAGGACTGCCCACACTACATGAGTAAAAGTCCTTTCCTTTTACTTTTTTGCTGCAGGAACCAATTGGAATAATGCCATTCAAATGAATGGAATATCCTGTCTCTCTAGTGATGCCATCAGACAATGTGTTGCACTGTTAAGAGATCCTACTGTGTACAAGAGCAAGGTCACTCATAGGCCACTCAATAGAGTCAATTTGAGGAGGACAGGAAGTGACTGAATGAAACAAAACTTTATATCCTCAGTGTCTATATAATCAGTGCTGCTGCACCTGCAGTAAACATGCAGAGTAATCACTGGGGAGGGCTTGAGTCAAATATTAAAAATGTTATTTAGACTTTCTGTTTAAGACATAAAAGTAGCCAGGTGGAAAAAATTCTGCAATTAAACCGAATGGGTGATATATTCCAAATTGGCTATTTTGGCCCTTATGTTTGAAAATCCCTTCTTCGTAATTCCCTGCAATTCCTTTTCCTATCACTGTATAGATGTATAGAAGCCCGACATGAAATGCTGGTATGCTTTTCTGGACCTAATCAGATTGCAGAGACACAGTGGCAAAGACCCTATTGGTAACTTCATTCAAAAATGAAATGTCACTAGTGATGGGGGTATGACCCAAACCATAAATTACTGTAAAACAAACGGTGGTCAACGAACCCAGAAGTTACTGAATTCGGTACTCACTATGGGGGGGGGGGGGGGGGCAATCTGTTGAGAAGAGAACGTTCTAGTCCCCATGGTTGTCTTTTAATTCAATTTAAGGATAAATAGAGTGTCCTCCTGTGCTAAGAGATTTGCAAGGCTTTACATCCTCCAAAGGAAGTTTTAATCTGGCAGAATATCATGCCTGTATGATGAAAATGGCCTTTGAGCAAGGCAGCCCCATTCAAAAATGGTTCCAATGTCTTTTCGGAACATCTACTAGAGAAATCTTGGCTGCCGTGTCACGGAGCTGTAGCTCTTCTGATTGGTGTTTCGGTGCCTGTGATGCTAAACCCACACCGAACCAAAGATGCTAGTCTCTTGGCTATTGGCTGAGTGCCCCACCTCTCTGAATGTTATAGCCACTGCTTTTACAGTCGGGGAACCTTACAAAAGCCAGTATTAATTAGGCCGAAGTGACATCCTTTCTCATTAACACATATTTTCATGGTTTAGCCCGTCTTCAAAGGGAAACAAAAACTTTTTTTTAAACTTTGCTCAACTTAGAGAAAGCAATAGTAAATAAATTAGCCTCTCTTTAGAGATCGTCTCATTTGGGCCCTCATAACCAATCAGAAGTCTCACAACCTACATCTGATAGGGGTCTGTAGGGTCCAGTGGTTTCTCTCTGCTATCCACAGAGGGAACTCAGTCAATGCCTCCTGTGCTGATGGTACGTGAAAGTGAGGGTCTCACTTTTACAAGTCAGGGTGAGACAGTCGCCCACCAGACTCGCCTCCCTGGCAGCTTCCGGTTAGAGTATAATCTGGGATGTACCAGTAAAAGTATATACCAGCTTATCCTTATACTAGGACCACTAAAAAAGTTCACTTGTGCTTCTACATTAAAAAGGGAAAAAAGAAAATATTGAATATTTATGTGTTTCTATAGAACGAATAATGGAATATGTATAGAATTCACTGTGAATTCCTCATACATTCTAGATGTTTTGTATTAGTGAATAAGTTGTCTTTAGGGAAAGTGTTAAACCTGATGCTTTGTTATATATATATATATATATATATTAATATAGAGAATAAAATATTAATAAAAATGGTGTTAGCAGAACTGCAAGCAAATGCATGAATTGAGGGGAAAGTGTGTTTTCTGGCGTCTCCTGTTTATGACATCACCTTATGGCTTAATATGCAAATTACACATCTCCCAAAGAAAATAGTTAATTTGCATTTTACGCCACAGAATATAAACATGAGACATGTTTAAAACTTATTTCCTCTTTGTTTATAAATTTACTTGCAATTCTGCTAAAACAATGTGTTGATCTTTTTTTTTTATTATTCTCTCCATGTATAGACCCTTTAATAGCGTCCAGTGGCGTCCCAAACGGGGTGCGGGGGGTGCGGACCGCACCGGGTGACACCTCCAACGCGGCCGCCGGAAAAAAGAAAAAAAAAATCACATCCAGTGACTGTGTTTCCCTCCTCCGTGCAGGAGGGAAGACTGCACGGAGGAGGCGTCTGTCCGTGCAAACAGAGCAGCAGCCATTCCATAAGTTATGGAGAAGGGGGATGGAGGGTGGTTGAAAATGAGCACTTTAATTGCACAATATTACTGGGCTCTGACTGGCACAATATTACTGGGCTCTGACTGGCACTATATTACTGGGCTCTGACTGGCACTATATTACTGGCCGCTGACTGGCACAATATTACTGGTATCTGAGTGGCACAATATTCCTGGTATCTGACTGGCACTATATTACTGGGCTCTGACTGGCACAATATTACTGGTATCTGACTGGCACAATATTACAGGCATCTGACTGGCACAATATTACTGCTATCTGACTGGCACAATATTACTGGGCTCTGACTGGCACACTATTACTGGGCTCTGACTGGCACGCTATTACTGGGCTCTGACTGGCACAATATTACTGGGTTCTGAATGGCACCCTATTACTGGGCTCTGAATGGCACAAAATTACAGGTATCTGACTGGCACAATATTCCTGGTATCTGACTGGCACAATATTCCTGGTATCTGACTGGCATAATATTACTGGGCTCTGACTGGCACAATATTACTGGTATCTGACTGGCACAATGTTACTGGGCTCAGACTGGCACAATATTCCTGGTATCTGACTGGCACAATATTCCTGGTATCTGACTGGCACAATATTACTGGGCTCTCACTTGCACAATATTTCTGGGCTCTGACTGGCACAATATCACTGGTTTCTGCATTAAGTAGAACAAAGTGTGCACTCCACTCACCAAGTGGTTAATTAATAAAGTGCTTTAATGCTTTCAAAATAAAAATCCAAACAAACAGGGTAAGATACAATCCACGGATGATAGAGTGAAAAGGGAAGGCCACCTAACGCGTTTCGCGTGTCACCACGCTTAGTCATATGTGGTTTTGTTTCTCTTTTGGAATTACGGATTTCTGACCTGCACAATATTACTGGGCTCTCACAGGCACAATATTACTGAATTCTGACTGGCACACTCTTACTGGTATCTGACTGGCACAATATTACTGGTATCTGACTGGCACAATATAACTGGGCTCTGACTGGCACAATATTACAGGGCTCTGACTGGCACAATATTACTGGGCTCTGAATGCACAATATTACTGGGCTCTGACTGGCACAATATTACTGGGCTCTGACTGGCACAATATTACTGGGCTCTGAATGGCACAATATTACTGGTATCAGACTGGCACATTACTGGTATCTGACTGGCACAATATTACTGGGGTCTGACTGGCACAATATTACTGGTATCTGACTGGCACAATATTACTGGTCTCTGACTGGCACGATATTCCTGGTATCTGATTGGCACAATATTACTGGGCTCTTAGTGGCACAATATTACTGGGCTCTGAATGACACAATATTCCTGGTATCTGACTGGCACAATCTTACTGGGCTCTGACTGGCACTATATTACTGGGCTCTGACTGGCACAATATTACTAGGCTCTGACTGGCACAATATTCCTGCTATCTATAACTGTACAATTGTCACCTTGTGGGGCTCTGGTGTGGCATATTTTATGGGGCTCCTGTGTGTGGAATAGTTATGGGGCTCCTGTGTGTGGCATAGTTATGGGGCTCCTGTGTGTGGCATAGTTATGGGGCTCCTGTGTGTGGCATAGTTATGGGGCTCCTGTGTGTGGCATAATTTTGGGGCTCCTGTGTGTGGCATAGTTATGGGGCTCCTGTGTGTGGCATAGTTATGGGGCTCCTGTGTGTGGCATAATTTTGGGGCTCCTGTGTGTGGCATAGTTATGGGGCTCCTGTGTGTGGCATAGTTATGGGGCTCCTGTGTGTGGCATAATTTTGGGGCTCCTGTGTGTGGCATAGTTATGGGGCTCCTGTGTGTGGCATAGTTATGGGGCTCCTGTGTGTGGCATAGTTATGGGGCTCCTGTGTGTGGCATAGTTATGGGGCTCCTGTGTGTGGCATAGTTATGGGGCTCCTGTGTGTGGCATAATTTTGGGGCTCCTGTGTGTGGCATAGTTATGGGGCTCCTGTGTGTGGCATAGTTATGGGGCTCCTGTGTGTGGCATAATTTTGGGGCTCCTGTGTGTGGCATAGTTATGGGGCTCCTGTGTGTGGCATAATTTTGGGGCTCCTGTGTGTGGCATAGTTATGGGGCTCCTGTGTGTGGCATAATTTTGGGGCTCCTGTGTGTGGCATAGTTATGGGGCTCCTGTGTGTGGCATAATTTTGGGGCTCCTGTGTGTGGCATAGTTATGGGGCTCCTGTGTGTGGCATAGTTATGGGGCTCCTGTGTGTGGCATAATTTTGGGGCTCCTGTGTGTGGCATAGTTATGGGGCTCCTGTGTGTGGCATAATTTTGGGGCTCCTGTGTGTGGTATAGTTATGGGGCTCCGGTGTGTGGCATAGTTATGGGGCTCATGTGTGTGGCTTAGTTAATAGGCCATCTAACTGGTAGTAGTAAGGAATCTGTTTGGCATGGTATTGGAGGAAATCCAGGGGGGTGACACCATGAGTTTCCGCACCGGGTGACACCAACCCTAGTGACGCCCCTGATAGCGTCATTTACCTGGACTGTAGTAGTCATATACAGTGACAGATGCCGGCTGTATGAGACCCACTTCGAAGTACTGGTGGGCATGAAACTTTATGCATTCCTCCTCTGTGTGTGAGACCTTAGAATAAAGAAATGCAGAGTTTGTTTAAGCGGTACACTCACCATGGGATCAATAAATCACTGTTAAATTGCTTTCTCTGATGTCTGACCCCTTCCATAGTATGTGGGGCTTAATCCCATTGGGCTTGCCAACAGAAATAAAGATGTCAGAACGCACGTGCATGAAATCCAGTCTCTTTTTTTCATAAATGTATTATCCAAAAAATCAGATCAACAATGAATTGTCCGTGCTGATTACGGAGCAGATAAGCTAAGAAACAAAATAGAGAAAAAAAGTATAGTAACCTTCCGAGGGCTTGCCAAAGGCCCCCGCAGTGAAAATAAATAATAGTATCCCCCCTATCCCTGTGCAGGGGGCTCCTCACAAAAATTGTTAGTGACCATTTTTCAAGGTTGAGATAAGGCATCAGGGGGAAGGGGTGGACAAGTCTGTTCTAGGTGCGAGGCTGAGATTGGTGCTGCTCTCCACTTCCAGTCTTGAATTTTAGTAAATAGAGCCCACTGTTCAATGGACCTGCCCCTTTAAACATATTCTGCAAAGTACTTCCTGGGCCTATTCAATATAAAAGGGAGAGAGAACAAAAGGCAAGTGGTGGACTTACTCGACAAAACAAGGATTTGTCCAGGGTTTCTAATTGCATTAAACAGATAGAATGCAGTCCCCATTAAAGATGATAAGGAGGTCTTCACTCACCTTGTCTAGGTAGATAATAAGCGTGCCTTTTTCCGCTGCTCCCTGGTTGATCTCAAAGTTAGAGATGTATCTGTCAACTCCTTTCATTAACTGTTAACAAACATAAGAGAAATGAATAGTCATTTTTTTTTAATTCAAAGTATTATTAATTTAACCATTTTTACTATTTTTTTTTACTATGGTTTAGCTCCATTCCCGTGAAGCCCACCCACCTTATTTTGTTTCATATCTGCACTGCAATGCAGAGATTTTATGATGTCCACTGACCTTGCAGTTGTATCCAACTGGTTCTCTCATTTGAAACCTATTTCTATGGCCCTCTATTAAACATGGAGCCCTACCTATCTGCTTAGATCTTCCCTGTACGTTGGTCAGGCATTGTCGGAACTTTGGTCAGGCAGGGTCGGAACTTTGTAATGGTAAATGGGCGTGCTCTATGTGGAATCTTGGCCAACTTGCCTTGTTTAGGTCTTTGATATCTGGAGAAAACCCGGTCATCATAGAAACATCCAGAATAGACATCGTGGCATCAAAAGATCTCAGGAATCTAGAGGAAGAAATAAAAGGATTATTTCTTACGCAGACTACCATATTTCCTTACTCGGCTCCTTCTACTTGTTGGTAGGGTTGCCACCGTTTCCTCCAAAAAATACCGGCCATTTTTGGGGGCGGAGCCACAAGAGGCAGGGGCCATGAGGGGTGGAGCCACAAAGGGGGCGGATTATCACTGAAATCATATATATTATTTGTATATCATGCCAGTGAGAAGCGTTTGTGTATATATATAAAATCTATATATTTGTATACCATATACACACACAAGCTGTCTCTCACACTCGCAAACAAGCTTTCTCGCACACACTGTCTCACACACACACACACACACGCTGTCTATCACACTCACAGACAAGCTGTCTATCACACACAAAGACAAGCAGTTTCTCACACACAGACTGTCTCTCTTGCTCACACACAGACTTTTACTCTCTTACAGACTGTCACTCTCACTCTTTCTCACAAGCTCTCCCTACCCCCCGACAATATCTCCCACTCGCCCCACCTACCCTCAAAAGCATGTTATCCCGGTCAGGTGTAATATGGAGGGTGGTTCGGAGCAGTTGGTCAATATGCCAGTAATATTTTGCCACTCAATATGCCAGTAATATTTTGCCACTCAGTAAGTCAGTATTTTGCCATCAATATGCCAGTATTTAGCCTATCAATATGCCATTCCTTTGCCATTTAATATGCCAGTATTTTGCCCCTCAATATGCCATTATTTTGCCATTTAATTTTACAGTATTTTGCCCCTCAATATGCCAGGATTTTGCCCCTCAATATGCCAGGATATTGCCACCCTCCTCCCCTCTTCCCCAGTACTTACCTCCTTCCTGCTCTGTCACCCGGTGCTCTGCTCTGCAGGTCAGCGGTTGTGAGGGAAGCGTTGTGCGCTCCCCTCCAGCCACGCGGCTTCAATAAAGTTTGTATTTAAAAAAATACTGGGGAAGGGGAATTGGGAAGGGGGGAGAAAAATACAGGGTCTTGCATTGCCGGTATATTAGATATACCGGCCCCGGCCCCAAGACCCTAAATACCGACTGTGTCAGGTGGCAACCCTACTTGTTGGTGGGTGAGATTTAGCAATACGTGGCATTATATTTATTGTGAATGTCCTGTCTATGACATCACCTCTGACTGAATATGCAAATGAGCTGTTTTCAAAGAACAATATGTCATTTGCATAATCAAGCCAGAAGGTGATGTCATAAACCAGAAACCACTACAGAAATATATCCCTTAATCTATGTATTTTCTTGCAATTCTGCCAACACAATGTATAGATCGGTTTTTATTCTCTACATTAACAAGACTATTAATGTTTAGGTGACAGAGTCCCTTTAAGGAGAAATGGGAGAATATGTCCCATCACAAGTTGAGCCCCTGCCCCATTCCCTGCCCCCCCCCCCCCCCCGCCCCCCACGCCACTATTTATTAAGAGTCATGTACTAAACAAGTGCAGTGTGGGAAAAAGTAGGTAAAACATGAGTAAGGAGCAATTTGCGACTATTTGTTACATTCTGCGCTTGTTTTCCCTGATTTGCGCCTCTTCCGTTTATTTTTATTTAGCGTTCATTTTTCCGGTTGCGCTAATAAATTGTGATTAGATTTGCGCGCGCTAAAGAGCTTTGTGAATAGTTTGTGAAAAATTCTTATTTGCGTGTGAGAATGACAACGGCTTTTAGCGAAAGATGTAGAAATTTTTTATTCGCAATTTGCGCGTATGTACTATTGGAGGGTTAAATGTTTAGTACGTTGCAATAGGAGCAAAGCGCAAAAATAGTTTTGCACGTAAAATGTGTTTTTTTAGTACACGCCCCTCTATATTGTGACAGATTTAGAACAGATAATGGCAAAAAAAAAATCCCTTTACCTCGTGCAGATGGTAATAGACACGGTTCTTTTAGCCCCTTCTGGAAGCTTAACTGTAGAAAGACGAAGGAGCAAAAATATACTGTTAAATAAAAGAGCTGATATACAACAAATACCCACGTCTGAGACCCCCATCAGTAAAAAGGGTAAAGAGCTGCAGGCACTCACTCGCGTCCTCTTCTTTTACGGTCACAGAGAGGTTAAAGTTTTGGCACTGTCTCTCCTTCTCTGTCATGATAGCGTGATACGTTGAGACCACCTATGTAATGACATCATCAGGAATTGAGTGACATCATCATGACATGAGATCTATAAACCTTTGGAAAATAGGCACAAGGTCACAATGTTTAAAAAAAAGACCTGAATTTGGATTTCGGCGGAGACCTAGGACAGTCATTTGGCACGGCCATGGCTCAACTACGTAAGTGACTAATTTGTGAATCTGCTGTAAGGAGGATATTCTAGTGGGAGTGCCCCTCCCGTACAGCAGTGCATGGTTGGAGAAATGTCCTGTATTTTCAGCTTCCCAGGTAGACCACTACTGTATAGCCCCTGTAAGGGGATTAAGGAAACCCCTTGCATGGGGAATTGCATAAATGCGGGAGCTGTGAATAAACTGATCAGTTGACTCCCAGAACTGTGTTTCGTCCGGTTACTGGGGGATTTGGGATATTGCCTTACTTTCCAGCGCTTTACTTGGATTACCTTATTTTACCAGCGGAGATATTGGGATTTAATATTGCAGCTCCGCTACAAAAAGGATCACCAGAAGAGGATGGTGTTGAGGTCAGCGGGTGTTGGGATTAAAGGGGCTGTATCACCTAAACATTGGTGATACTGTCCCTTTAAAAAATAATGAAAATGTTCTGTACATTGTATTAACGTAATTGCAAGCAAATGCCTAAATAAGGAGAAAAAATTTGTTTTATATGTGTCTATGGTGTCTCCTGTTTATGACATCACCTGTGGCCCAATATGCAAATTACACATTTCCCATTGAAAAGGAGTTCGTTTGCATATCAGGCTACAGGTGATGTCATAAGCAGTAGACTCCACAGACACATTTACAACACATTTTTCTCCTAATTTAGGCATTTGCTTGCGGTTTTGCCAACACAATGTGTAGATCATTTTCAACCATTTTTTATCGTCAACATGCACAGTAATAACAATGTTCGCTTTAAGGAATGTGGGGGCTGAGATGAGGGGGAGGATGTTGGGAGTATAAGTTGGGGTGATGAGAGGAGGGTCGTTAAGATTAAGGAAGGGAACAGGAAGTGTAGAGGTGAGTAGGATGGGGGGGTTGGTGCAGAGATCATGCGAAGGGGTAGCAAAATGACGATAACAACTGTCCTGTACTACAAATTAGGAAATAGGGTAAACTTGCCGCATCTGCTAGACTGAAAGTTTTAGGTCATTCTAGAGTTGAATAGGTTTGTATTACTTGTGAATCTCAAGCTGCTGGAAGGCTGTGGGAGGAAAACGATCAGATACACGTGTATTTGGGGGGGGGGGAGGACTGGACTCACCGTCAGAGTCCCTTGGCCTTTTCCTGTGGCCGTCACCACAAACTCTTCTGGAATTTTGATCTATGAGGGAATTCAGATTACATTGATGAGAAGCATTATATTCATATACAATTCTAACGCACAGAGCATTTTTTGGGGGGTTGTTTGATGCCAGAGGTTCTCCCCCTCCGGATAAATTTAAAAAAAGGGGGCAATTGATATTATGCATAACAAACAGAATAATTATAATATCTCTCAGAATTCCACGCGAGAGTTGCGATTGGCGAATCATCGTACACACTCCATGGCCCATGGGTGGGGGAAAGACTCACCGTTTCTGAACGGGCCAGCATGGCGTTCTTCAGATTGATCCGATGGGAGATTGGTCCTTGTTTGCGGCTGGGGATGTGGAGAGTGACATCCATCTCCAGATCCTGGACCGTTGGGATGTCTATCTGGTACTGAGCCAAAGCTTGGAACATCATGATGGTGGCCTAGAACAATTAGTCAACCAAGATAAATCATAGCAGCCACAGGCAACCTTTTGACCTCCGGGCCCTCCCATGATGCCCTTAAGGACCACAACGTTTTAAAAATAGTGTAATTTCCTTATAAAGCTTAAAGTCAAACTCAGGTGCTGAAATGTGACGTAGTCTTAAATCTTCTATGTATTTTTTATTTGGAGGATGACATTTTTGTTTTTTTATAATGTTTATTATAACTTTTAGAGAAACACAGTACATAAATAACATTAAAAAAAATGACACTACACAAAGACAACCACAAAAATCATTCCGTTTTGATAATTCCCTCTATAAGTTACAAGAAAATATTGGACATTATTAGGCATGATTGCCAGAAATCCAAATATCCTAATAATTTTCAATATAATACATATAAAAACATTATCACCAATTATCAATGATTATTCCCCTTAGGATCAAGAGAGAGAAGAGAGAAGAGAGAAGAGAGAGAAGAGAGAGAGAGAGATAGAGAAGAGAGAGAGAGATAGAGATGAGAGAGAGAGAGAGAGATAGAGATGAGAGAGAGAGAGAGAGAGAGAGAGAGAGAGATGAGAGATGAGAGAGAGAGATGCATAGGGCATTAAATCAGCTGTTTATATGCATTATGTGCCTGCATTTTACAAAAAATAAATTTCCGGTTTCATTTTTGTACTTTCAAAGTTGCGTTGAGGTTCTTTCCGTGAACCATTGTTATTTGTTGAGTTTTTGTGGGAGTGGCTTAAGGTGTGGCGATGGGCGGGGCATTACCCTGACATTTTAAGCCCCTCCAGCACTAGTTGATCTGGCAAGTCATTTTGAATAAAAATGAAATATTTTACTTATACAAGATATATAAACACACTTACCACAGTTCTAACACACATTATTATTGTGTGTTTTATTTCTATGGAGCTGTGTAATACCCCTGTGGGACTATTCACTGAAATGGGACTGAGCTTGACTTAGTAGGGAAAAAAAAACCAGGTTCATATCTTCCCCATTGAAAGTAATGGGGAGGCGAAATGATCAAAGCTGTTTTTTGGATAAGAAGTCAAACTCAGGTGCTGAAATTTGACGTAGTCTTGAAACAGAAAGTTGACCTCCAAGGTCAAATTTTAGTGAATAGACGCACCAGACGAGGAAAGAGGAATGAGGAATTTGCTTTCAAAATAGGGACTGTCCTTCCTAAATTGGGACACTTGGCCAGTATGGTTATGGGTCGTCAAGGTATTAAAGCATTTCTATTTAAAATACAGCTGCTTGGTGTAATATTTCACTTAAACATACCTTGTCCTTTTAATTACCATTATAAGGGAAAACAAGAAAGGGAGGGGAAACCTTGTTATAGGACAATCCATTTTTGAACTTTTTGAGATAGTCTTAGCACAATATGCAGTCAGTTCCAAGTTACAAGCAACTTGGCCTGGTTGGACAAGAGCAAAGGTACAAAGAGTGTTGACTCACTTGTGTAGATCCAAACACTTCTCCGTAGTATCTCTGCTCAGCAATCCAACGCACAATAGGACCTGTCTTTTCAAATTCCTTCATGTACAGGAGGGTGAGAAGGGCGTATGATGAAGCTTCCAACGACAAGAATTTGGACCCTTGTTCATTCCAGTGGGTGTTATCTGATTGGTGGAAATCAAAGTGATGATGTTGAAAGAATGCGGCAAAAAAACAAGAGTTGAATAATTTCAGGCAATGGTGCCCAACAGGGGCTCGCATCCCCTGCTGGCCGACATCTTGGACGTGTGTTGGAAAATGGCGTTATCTCCTGTAAAATTACAACCGCCTCCACAGAGGTGGATAATTGGTTTAGTGTACATTGAGTGTAGGTTACAACCTATAGGGCCGGCTATTTCAGCCTTTGCCCGTTCTCGCTGAGAGAGATCCCACACCTTTGTGGGTCTCTAGCTCGCTGCAGAGAGGATACCAGCCGTACCACACTGACGAGGCCAATGAAGGCCAAAACGTCTGTGGTTGCGGAGGAGACCTGCCAGGCTATTTGGATCTGGACTGCCCTTATGGGGGGGGGACCAGTCTGATAAGCTAATGGAGAGGTTTCCTCTGTAATGGTGCAAGCGAGCAAAAAACGGCGTTTCCTCTCCCGAGTAGGTCACAACCTATAGGGCCGGCTATTTCAGCCTTTGCCCGTTCACTCTGAGAGGGATCCCACACCTTTGTTTTTTGTCTACATTGAGTGTAGGCATTATGAATAGAGATACGTTAACAAAACAATACAAATAAATGATAGTATATTGAGTCCGCTTGGCTCTGTATAGCTCTATTGGGGGCAGGACATGTTTAGAATGTTCAGATGAAGGAAGATCCGATCCAAGATTCTAACCAACATGTCTGCCCCCCGATAAAGATTTACAGTGCACAGAGGGCTCAATAAGAATATTATACTTTCATCGAAGCCTTTCTATTTAAAATACCAACACTCAATGCAGCCTATTGATGAAACATAACTTCATTTGACGGTTGTCCTATAAAATGGCAGTGTTTTCCTTTTGTGACCTATACTGTGTGCCTCGTAATTTGCTGTTTATTGTTACTGACCTGGTGGAACACTAGCTACAGCGCTAAGAGTCCCACTGGAGCTTGCACTGTGCCACCAAGCACAGACACTGAAGAAATAATGAATGACAGTGTCACAGTGTCTCATATACTATTTAAAAAAAATGAAGCTCCTGTATCACACTCCATGGAAATGGACAAATCTAGACGGGATGCCACTGGCTCCTGATTTTATGAGTGTGTAGTATTATATAGGTTACGGTACCTGTACATGCAGTCATCAGTATGTTTGTGTCCTTCAGTTTCCCAGCTCTGGCCAAGGCATAGGATGCCATGGCAATGGTGTACGGTTTTGTGAGAGTTGGGTATTGCTCCAATATAAAGTTCAGTGCCAATTCAATGCGTTCTGGCAAGTTCTGGAATACAGGACGGGTTATTAAAAATAATATTACGCAGTAATTGTCAGCACTGCGAGCAAGGCTCTCTGCGTCATGCATGGGTCTGTCTTTGTTCATCTAATGCAGTCTGTAATACCTTTTTATGCTCTGTACCATGCACTGCGCCAATACTATATAAATAAATGTTAATGTAATGTAATATCCAAAAATATAAGTTATAATGTTACTTAAATATTTAAAAACTTACACCAAGCAAACAAGTTTTACACTATTTTATTACTTACACCCTAATTCCACCCAATTAACCTGAATAGATCTTACATGAACATTTCCTACTTCTAAATCCTTGCATACAGCTGTATGCTCGGCCATTTTGTTGAGAGACACATATAACTTCTACATGCTGCCACGCGTAATGTATAATTCATGTGTATCCAGAGGGAAATCAACAGCAAGTAGTGACCCCTTTGATTATCATCATAGTCTTAAGTCTTGTTCCATTAATAGCCATTTGGGATATCTAGGCATCATTGTAAAACTGAACTATTTTTGGTTAGCTATATTTGGAAACAAGAGAGAGGATGTTGCCAGCTACTGAATGCAAGACCCTCCTTCAATATAAACAACTGCAAAAGGTAAACAAGTGATGATGATGAAAGGCATGCTCAACAAATCGCTACAAGTAGGTAAAAAAAAAAAACGCAGTACAGTGCGCAGGTTAAGCACTACTAGATGCATTCAATCTAGTTTGATGCCTGGCATGTCCCCTTTATTTACTCACACGGACGTGTTCAGCAGCACAGATCTTCTGAGAATCCAGCAATGCAACGAGGACAAAGGCCGTTAAAGAGGTGTCCAATTCCTTCGATGAGCCGCGTATGTTTCCACCCTGCGTGACAGAAAGATTGCCAATGAAAGATCCTATGGTAAAAACTTACTCAAGTTATTTCAACATCAAACAAGCCTACTTAATGGGATAGGGTTGCACAGAGAGAGAGAGAGACGGGATGAAGGATATGTGCATTGTGAGGACGGAGGGAGAGCCATAGTTTGCAGACGATAATTCGATCCTCATCCTCTGACAGTGCCTATCCAGAAGTGAACTCGATGGGTGAAAAGTCATTTCATCTTCTTGCTAATGGGAGCCATTTACTAAAACTGAGCTTGGCCAGAGGAGGCCTTGACATGGTTAGGAATAGGGTAAATGTTGGGAGCTTTAGGATTGGGCTACAGTGGTAGTGGGGGCAGGGGTTAGTGGTAAAAAAGGGCTCAGCCATGTTAAGGTGCAGCCATTTTATAATAAAAATCCCCTACCCTTGATCTTCCCTCCCACCCTCCCTGTTTTAAGGTATGTCACAGCGGGCGTAGATTGCAAGAGGAGTTAGTGTAGGAAGTGTTCTGGTCTGTTAAGTATGTTGTTGTTGATGTGGTTTGTGGTTTGGAGCAAGTGGTAGATCAAAGCGTGGTGGGAGGGGCATCTCGGTATGCCCCTCCTTGGTACTAATGTAAGTTGATTGTGTTTCAATGTTATTTAAGGTTATTTATTATTATTTAATGTTCTAATGGAATGTGTTAATTTGTGAACTTTTATATGCAGAAGTTATTATCTTTTGGGGTGTCATTGCCAGGTTTGTGTATTAAAGGGCGGGGTCTTGTTATAATTGGCAATGACAATTGCTGTTCAGATATATATTTAATAAAAGCTGTGGCCATATATTTTACCGAAATTTGGTGTCTGTCGTTATTGGGGGTTTAAGGGAACATTAGCCCGGACATTGACTATACCACTGTCAGGCAAACACAATTTAGATTTCTCCTTGGATCAATAAGCTCTATTATTAATGCATATTCTATTATTAATAGCCCTGTATGTTCTGCTTTTCTAAAAACAGATCCAGACCATGTTTAAATGCATCTATTGGAGCTGATAGCACTACCTCTCTTGGCAGTGAGTTCCATAATTTTATTGTCCTTACTGTAAAGAATCCCTTCCTTTGCTGTCTATGAAATCTTTGCTCTTCCAGTCTCAGGGGGTGACCTCTTGTTCTTTGTACATTTCTGTTAATGAACAGGTCCCTAGAGCTCTTTATTTTGGCCCTGCACATATTTATATAATGTTATCATATCCCCTCTGAGATGCCTTTTTTCTAGCTTT
Source organism: Pelodytes ibericus (assembly GCA_036172795.1). Classification (NCBI taxonomy): domain Eukaryota; kingdom Metazoa; phylum Chordata; class Amphibia; order Anura; family Pelodytidae; genus Pelodytes; species Pelodytes ibericus. The sequence continues at coordinate 215,259,283 of CM069858.1, read as the reverse complement.
TATTTGCTTTTATATATTTGTCACCTGAACTCAGACTGGCTGTTACAAATAATAACGCCTGGAACTCTGTTTGTAAGTGCAGGTACTTTGTATCCCAAAGTCTTTTTTATTATTTTAATTAACGGTAAACATAAATAAAAAATATAATATACATAAACACCAAATATAAAACACATTTAGCTAAAAAAAAAACAAAAAAAAAAACCTATATATAAAATTTATGTACAACAAATATATCGAAAATCTAAAAACAATTTTAAAAAAAAACAATGAAAGAAAAGAGGTTATCTAGGAGGTCAAACAAGAGTGAAAGAAAGGTCTTGCCTCACATATTATCAGGATTGCTCAGACATGAGGACAAGAGAAGGGTACGAAATTCATGTTGGGGCAGCGGGGTCCCAGGAGTCTGGGACAGGTTTTTTCTTTTGCTGGAACAACTTATGGAGATTTATGGGGATGGAGGTTCTGGCTTTCCCTTCAGACCACTGCCTGCGATCAAGAGACTCCCAGAGTGGGATCTTCCTTACAGCGTGTGCCCTTATTTTTTGGTCCGTTTGCCAGACCACAGGTACGAAACATTTGTTATGTGACATCATAATGGCCACTACGGAAGATAAATCAACGCTTGGGATTTGGAAGTTTAATCTTCTCTCTATTTCGGAGCTGTAACATTCTCCACTGAGAGCTGCTATGTTCATGAACGTATTTCTCCCAAGGAAGCCAGTTCCAAAAAAAAAAATATGGTGAAATGCGTCAAGATTGACATATTATGTTATGGTACTACACATTGTAAGTGTTATGTTATTATGTCTTGTGATTGCTAAGTGGAAACAGCACCACTGTTGTTCCTTTTATATCGTTTTAGAATTCTAAGAGTAATTATTAGAGAAGATTCCAGCACACTTTGATTGGCTTGTTTTACTCCTATGTTTGTGAGTGTAATTATTAAAATATATATGGTCTACTCAGCCTACTCAGCCATGCAATATTACACTATTTTTGGTATTTTTGTTTTATTTTTCCTCTATACGTTGATTTGTGATGTAATATATGTTAATGTACATTCAGATGAGATTGAGCAGACCCACAGGATACTGGCATTTAAAGGAGAACATTACATTATATATGCAATGTGTTTCGATGTTTATGACCCTTGAACATACTGTCATCTCCTGGTGATAGACGGGGTGGTCTTCCTTAAAAAGTCCATCTGGCTTTTGCTTCTCCAATACCAACCACTTGATGGAATTGCAAATGACATCAATATTAATGTCTATAACAGACCGAGCCATGGCAAACACTTTGGCAACATAAGCAGTGAGCCTAAACGGGGGGGGGGGGGGGGGAGAAAAAGACAAAAAGGTTGGAGCTAAACAGAAAATGTAATCATCATCGCTTACATTTACATTCAAGATATTATTTGTGTTGTGTTGACCTTCATTTTGTACCCATTTTGTTTGACCCATTTTGAACAAAAATAAAATATTTACTTTACAATATTTCTAAACACATTTCCCACAGTTTCACCACGTTATTGTGCATTATTATTATTTTTTAGACTATGGACCCTGTCTGTGGATACGCTAAGTTTGGGGGTACATAGTTTGGGGGGGCGCCAGAGGTAAAACAGCTGTAAAAAATCTCCCCCCCCCCCCCCCCATATCTCCCTCTCTCCCCTTACCATCCCAAAGCCATTCTATCCAGGTCTTTGTGTATCATGCTATAACGGCACGGCTACCCAAGGCCGGTAGCACCTCTGCCCATTGTGGGAAATCCTCTCCTTAGCATTCCCCCCAGAAAGTCTTTCCTGGCACCTTGGTCTTTGTACCCAAATAGCAGACAGGACCACTAGGAGTTAGGTACAGCAAGAATGAACAACAACTTTTTTGGAGCAGAAACAGAGTCTTATTTACAGACATAATCAAGTTAACATAACTCAACCCACCTATTAACATACAACACAACAGAAACCAAACAGCAATTAACCAGCATTGCTACAGATATAGAAAACTATATCATAATCAGTTTAACAGTGAATTCAATTAACACAGAACAATGGATGTTGGAGTAAACTATCAATCATTGTCACTGACTCCTCTGTAATTAGAGTTGAGCGGACACCTAGATGTTCGGGTTCAAGAGGTTCGACCGAACTTCGGAAAAAATTCCGGGTCCGTGCTCAAACTTGACCCCGAACTTGACCCCGAACCCCCTTGAAGTCAATGGGGACACGGACTTTTGGCCACTAAAATGCCTCTACAAAAGTCCTGGAAAGGGCTAGAGGGCTGCAAAATGAAGTAAAATGTGGGTAAGAGTAGGACAAGTGCCCCGCAAGCAAATGTGGATAGGGAAATAACTTAAAATAACATAAAATACATACAAATTACAAATACAGCTGAGCCATAAAATAGCACTAGATGGAATCTTTGATTTTAGCTTTGGAAGAACATAAATCTAAATCTAAAGCATGGCAGCCAGGAGGATCAACAGAATTATCCATTTGAGAGAGGGTTGGAGTGCAGGGTATTCTCTTTCAGTTTATACTAAGTGACCCATAGGTTGAGGAGGTGGAGACCGTGGCGGTGTAGGTGGAAGCGGCGCTGGAGGAGGAGGAGGAGGTAGCCAGAATTTTTCAAAGTGCGCTGTAAGCACAGTATTGGACTGTTCTATTTGACTCTCAGATATGAAGTGCACCGCAAGATGCAAATGTACTATTTAGCACCCAAAACAATTTGAATTTTTCAAAGTGCGCAGTAAGCACAGTATTTGAATGTTCTATTTGACTCTCAGATATGAAGTGCACTGCAAGACGCAAACGTACTATTTAGCACCCAAAACTATTCGAATTTTTCAAAGTGCGCTGTTAGCACAGTATTGGACTGTTCTATTTGACTCTCAGATATGACGTGCACTGCAAGACACAAATGTACTATTTACCACCCAAAACTATTAGAATTTTTCAAAGTGCGCTGTTAGCACAGTATTTGACGGTTCTATTTGACTCTCAGATATGAAGTGCACCGCAAGACACAAATGTACTATTTACCACCCAAAACTATTAGAATTTTTCAAAGTGCGCTGTAAGCACAGTATTTGACGGTTCTATTTGACTCTCAGATATGAAGTGCACCACAAGACGCAAACGTACTATTTAGCACCCAAAACTATTAGAATTTTTCAAAGTGCGCTGTTAGCACAGTATTTGACGGTTCTATTTGACTCTCAGAGATGAAGTGCACCGCAAGACGCAAATGTACTATTTAGCACCCAAAACTATTCGAATTTTTCAAAGTGCGCTGTAAGCACAGTATTTGATGGTTCTATTTGACTCTCAGATGTAATACATGTAATGCTTTTGCTATTCTATAAACCGAAATAGAGTCCCCATTCATACGAATAGGTCAATTGACCTATTCTTATGAATGGGGACCCTATTTAGGTTTATAGAATAGCAATAGCATTACATGTATTCCATAAACCGAAAGTCTATAAACCGAAAGACATTTGGTTTATAGACTTTCGTTTTATAGAATACATGTAATGCTATTGCTATTCTATAAAAAAAAGTCTATAAACCGAATGTCGTTGGACTGTTCTATTTGACTCTCAGATATGAAGTGCACCGCAAGATGCAAATGTACTATTTAGCACCCAAAACAATTTGAATTTTTCAAAGTGCGCTGTAAGCACAGTATTTGAATGTTCTATTTGACTCTCAGATATGAAGTGCACTGCAAGACGCAAACGTACTATTTAGCACCCAAAACTATTCGAATTTTTCAAAGTGCGCTGTTAGCACAGTATTGGACTGTTCTATTTGACTCTCAGATATGACGTGCACTGCAAGACACAAATGTACTATTTACCACCCAAAACTATTAGAATTTTTCAAAGTGCGCTGTTAGCACAGTATTTGACGGTTCTATTTGACTCTCAGATATGAAGTGCACCGCAAGACACACATGTACTATTTAGCACCCAAAACTATTAGAATTTTTCAAAGTGCGCTGTAAGCACAGTATTTGATGGTTCTATTTGACTCTCAGATGTAATACATGTAATGCTTTTGCTATTCTATAAACCGAAATAGAGTCCCCATTCATACGAATAGGTCAATTGACCTATTCTTATGAATGGGGACCCTATTTAGGTTTATAGAATAGCAATAGCATTACATGTATTCCATAAACCGAAAGTCTATAAACCGAAAGACATTTGGTTTATAGACTTTCGTTTTATAGAATACATGTAATGCTATTGCTATTCTATAAAAAAAAGTCTATAAACCGAATGTCGTTCGGTTTATAGACTTTCGGTTTATAGAATAGCCAATAGCATTACAGGTATTCTATAAACCGAAAGTCTATAAACCGAATGTCTTTCAGTTTATAGACTTTCGGCTTATAGAATACATGTAATGCTATTGGCTATTCCATCCGAACCTCGAACTCCAACACGGACATACAGTGAAATGTCCGGTTTCGGGTTCGTGGCACGGACACCGTAATGTTAAGTACGAACCCGAACAGTGCAGTTCGGGTTCGCTCAACACTAATTGTAATCCTTCAGAGTGGTCTCCTCACAGAATTATGCATTACACATAAACCAATATACAAACAGTATACAGTTATAGCACATAATCCAGGGTGAGTCAGGATTACAGAGGGTGCAATCTGGGAGCATGAGAAAAGTCAATGCAAAGTGCAAACTTATCCACTGCACCCAAATCCCCCATAACAGGACCCCCTTTTAATGTCAAGGCTCATAATCTATAGGTTGCTGTTTGGCCCTCAGGCCCCTCCAAGAACCCCAGTCATGTAGGCTATCAGGATTCACTTTGTGACACATGCCAATGATTTACATACACCCCAGGATATGCCCCATCACAGGATGTATTGCACATCCAGGATTTGCTGCTGCCCCATTACCCTTATTGCACATCTAAGACTTAATATGCCACAGCCAGTATTAGTTTATCCATTAATATGCCACTGATAATCTGTCTATTAATAAGCCATTGATAATTTGACCATTAATATGCCACTGATAATTTGCTAATTAATATGTCAGTGTTAGTTTATCCATTAATATGCCACTGATAATCTGTCCATTAATATGCCATTGATAATTTGTCCATTAATATGCCACTGACAATTTGACCATTAATATTCCACTGATAATTTGTCCATTAATATGCCACTGACAATGTGTCCATTAATAGTCCACTGATAATTTGACCATTAATATGCCACTGGTAATGTGTCTATTAATATGCCACTGATAATTTGCTCATTATTATGCCAGTCTTAGTTTATCCATTAATATTCCACTGATTATTTGCTCATTAATATGCTACTGATAATTTGACCATTAATATGCCACAGCCAATTTGGCCAATAAAAAAAAAAATCCCTCCCTCCTCCGCCCTTCCCCAGTACTTACCTGGATGCTGCTTGTCTCCAGCAGTCCCCTCCACAGTGTTTCATGCGCAGGAGGTGATGGCAAAAACTTGCCATCATTTCCGGTGGCAGTGACAGAAAGCCTGGTCCGCATCAGCTGGATGCTGACTGCCGGCTGCTGCCTGATTGTGACTGTCTCTGTGTGCCCTGGGCAGCTTCACCATTTACCAATCCTTTTTTTTTTAGGACTGTGGCCCCCCGGGCTTGTGATGGGTGTATCACCGTCACTCCCTGATGGTGGCCCTGCCAGTGGGAACTAGTTAAAGTATGTTTAGGCGACAATCAAAATGGAAACATTACCATGTGCTGCCTTGCATATTGGCATTTGCTGAGAAGGAATTATCTGCTCTCCGATAGGTAAGCTGCTGGGTATAGCCTGAAATGTAGAAAAAGGTTATTTAGAGTGAAGTTCAATGATTAAAAAGAAAAAAATCAAATTTGAATGGTCAAAAGTTTATGTGTTAGCATCTCCATTTAGTTTAAAGGACTTAAAGCAACACGAGTTGATGTATTAATTAAAAATTCAATACCTCTAAACAGGGCCGCTTTATCCACTAGGCAATGTGGGCATTTTCCCAGGGCCCAGCGCTGCCAGGGTTCTATTTAGAGGGAAATTGGGGGGGGGGGGGGGGGGGATTTTTTGCTATAAAAAGTAACCCCAACGAGCTCAGAATTAGCCTACTGCAATGCTCCAGATTTTGATTAGAAAATTGAATACAAAAAAAAGTGTAGACGAATTAAAGTAAGCATTTTTTTTTAAACAAAAAAAAAATATATATTCATATACAATTATAATATACTGATATACTATAATAATATATTTCCCTTAATATAATCATGTTTCCATTTGAATAAGAAATTATTTCATATTTTATGTTAACTTAAGTTATTTTTATGTATTTAATGTATTACTGTATTTTTGTATTATAATAATTATTATTATTATTATTATTATTATTAATAATGATTTCATTGTATTACATTTTGGGCCATTTCATGAGGACGGCAACTATTTTGTCCTCCCGTTGACTTGTATGGGAGAAATTTGGCTATATTGGTAATAGCCGAGGTGCTCGTGAAATCTCCCCAAGAGACCAACATATTACACGATATTCTAAATTGTATCCTATATATTGATTGGGGTGAGGCAGTTCCTTCCACCTGTTATAATGCTTGCCACTTACCCGTTGTGATAAACTGGATGGCTTGATTTCTGCGATCCAGTCCTATTCTCTCCCACTGGTTTGTAGAATCCAGGTAATGAGTGGCTATCAAGCCGGGAGTCATCCGCATCATGTTCTGCTCCCCACAGCCGCGTGGCATTACTATCAGGTGGTTCAGATTGGCACCATCAATAGCATCTTCCACCATCTGGCTGATGGGGGTCCCTAAGAAGGAATGTAGTCAATACAGTGTTATTTATCCCACTGGATTCCAATGGAATGTTCATAATGATCGCTCAACTCTTAGCGCAGACATCAGTAAGTCCCCTCCTTAACGATGGAAGAAGATTTCAAATTGAAAAACAAAGCATAAAAAAAATGTTTTATGAAAGTCCATCTATTCTTGGGTGGGGGGGGGGGGTTCATTTTTGAATGGTACTTCTGCAAAATACAAATTAAAAAGATATTCCATAGTCTTTTAAAAAAAATGCTTTGCCAAAACTGTTCTGTAACCATCATTTACCCCCAGTGTTGTATGTGTGTGTAAATCAAATAAACTCTGGGGGAGGGATTAAGAATGGGAAAACATAGGCGAATGTTAATGTGAACAGTTAGGAAGAATGATGGAGGAAGGAGGAAGCAGGCATAGTTGAGAAGAGGCAGAGCCTTACATAAGATGTCCGCACTGTAGTAGAAGAAGCATAGTAAAGATCTGAAGAAGCTCCATTAACATTAATAGCTCATGGGGTTTGACCTGGACCTGGACCAGAAGCCATTAGATATTTATTTCTCACCTTGTAAAGTTATGATGGTATCAATATCTGTATTCGGGACAATGTTTCTGGCCCCCAATGTTGACACCGTCTCCTCCTGCACCCCATCTATGGAGAAAGCACAATATTGAAAGGAAAACATGTAATTACAGATTAGTGGTCCCAACATAGCACTGCCAAAGGACTTGTCTGACATCTTGTTCCCAAACATAAAACATGTACTCACAAACCTTTTCCTTTCACCTCGGGCTCCAGAGTCACGGATTTTAAAGTTGTGGTTATTCTCCTTCCTTCAGACTGAAATAAAGAGCACAGTCATATGCAACTCAACTCAGAATGGCCTTCAAGCTGGCATATACCTGTACTTGGAAGCAGGAGTACTCAAAATGTATTGGATAAAGGCTTCTGGATCACCTGGGAAAGGCTTCAAGCAGGCATCCACCCCCCTTGACTCTGGCCTTTAGGTCTAGTATTTAGCAACATGGAGGACATGAAACTTTTTGTTTTCTTTAACAGACTCAGTAAATGAGGCAGAGCCAATTTGCATAAAACCAACAGAGGGGACCTAGATAGCATGTCAGAGTGATCTAGCAGTGTGCAACAGTCTAGCCAGGGAAACATTATAGCTGAGATGCTATCTAGGTCCCCTCTGTTGGTTGCAGGCAAATGGGCTCTGCCTCAGCTGAGAGGCAGAGCTGAGAATAAACCAAGCAAGTGGCACCAGTTTTTTCACTTTAGTTTTCTTTAGTGCCCCGTTAAACATTGCTTCTCACATTTTTGGGGGGTTGGCAGAAACCCCCATACGAATGTGAGAAATTGGTGATTCCGAATATCCCAATTTGTAGATATCCATGTCTAGCGTTTATATATATATTTCCCAGAATCCCTTGCAGTGGTGTGAGCACATTTTTATGTACTCAATAAAGGCTGATATGTTTCCTAAAATATTCTGCATGTCCACAACCCTGTCAGAAACCAGAAATGTTCCTCATCTTGTGATCCCAAAAAATGTTTTAGAATTTTTTTGACAAACAGTTTTTTTTTTCTCCCCCAAAAACAAGAATCTGACCCAATATGAAGGCCGAGTGAAACTCTCACCACGACTTTCAGTTTTTTGACCACTCCGTCTGACACAGACTGGCCAACCGCCTTGACTTCCACGTCGTGCTCGCCCAGGTCAAGCGGCACTATGATGAATGAGACGGATCTGGAGGAGGAAGGTTCAAGGTAGACCTCCTGTCGGAAGTTCTTCTTGGCCGTTGACAGACTGCAGAAATGTCCATTGTATTTTAAATCCACTCGCACCTGGGTTGTAAACGAAAATGGAGATGGGGGATTATTACCAGAAAAAAGTCACGCACAGTTAGAGACGTGACGTGAGTGTGGCAGGGTAAACAGATTTAAAAACCTACTTTTTGTGGTGTCTCAGAGCCCATATTCAACATTTTAAAAGCAGACCCAAGAAGGGTGTCATTGGAGTAAAGTGCAAGACTTTGGGAGCTATTCACTAAAAGTGAGGGGCAGGTGAGTTTAGGTGAGATGAATATATGACGGAACTATATATTGTGTAGGGACTAATCTCTAACGAAAAAGCTACCCAAGGCCCATTATAGGAAATCCTCTCTTTAGCCCCTGATTAAAGCTCGGCATCCACCCAGCAAGTCTTTCTGGAGCCTTGCTCTTTGTACCAAAATAGCAGACAGGACCACTCGCAGTTAGGTACAGCAAGAATGAACAACAACTTTATTGGAACTGAAACAGAGTCTTATTTACAGACATAATCAAGTTAACATAACTCAACCCACCTATTAACATACAACACAACAGAAACCAAACAGCAATTAACCAGCATTGATACAAATATAGAAAACCACATCATAATCAGTTTAACAGTAAATTCAATTAACTCAGAACAATGGATGTTGGAGTAAACTATCAATCATTGTCACTGACTCCTCTGTGACACATTGTAATCCTTCAGAGTGATCTCCTCACAGAATTATGTATTACACATAAACCAATATACTAACAGAATCTGATTAAATAACCATATTAAAGTATACAGTTGTAGCACATAGGCCAGGGTTAGTCAAGATTACAGAGGGGGCAATCTGGGAGCATGAGAAAAGTCAATGCAAAGTGCAAACTTACCCACTATACTCAAATCCCCCAAAACAGAACCCCCTTTTAATGCCATGGCCCATAATCTATAGGGAGGTGTTTGACCCCGAGGCCCCTCCAAGAACCCCAGTCATGGAGGCTATCAGGATTCACTTTGTGACACCTCCTGCTAGAAGATTTCAGCTGACCATGGATGATACAAACCAGTCCCTCAACTCATCTGCAAGTCGATGTTCATCTCCCCTCGACTCATCTGCAAGTCAATGTTCATCTCCCCTCAACTCCTCTGCAAGTCAATGTTCATCTCTCCTCAACCCATCTGCAAGGCAGTGTTCATCTCCCCTCAACCCATCTGCAAGTCAGTGTTCATCTCCCCTCAACTCCTCTGCAAGTCAATGTTCATCTCCCATCAACCCATCTGCAAGTCAATGTTCATCTCCCCTCAACCCATCTGCAAGTCAATGTTCATCTCCACTCAACCCATCTACAAGTCAATGTTCATCTCCCCTCAACCCATCTACACGTCTATGTTCATCTCCATTCAACCCATCTACACGTCTATGTTCATCTCCATTCAACCCATCTACAAGTCAATGTTCATCTCCCCTCAACCCATCTACACGTCTATGTTCATCTCCACTCAACCCATCTACAAGTCAATGTTCATCTCCCCTCAACCCATCTACACGTCTATGTTCATCTCCACTGAACCCATCTACACGTCTATGTTCATCTCCACTCAACCCATCTACACGTCTATGTTCATCTCCATTCAACCCATCTACAAGTCAATGTTCATCTCCCCTCAACCCATCTACACGTCTATGTTCATCTCCACTCAACCCATCTACAAGTCAATGTTCATCTCCCCTCAACCCATCTACACGTCTATGTTCATCTCCACTCAACCCATCTACACGTCTATGTTCATCTCCATTCAATCCATCTACACGTCTATGTTCATCTCCACTCAACCCATCTACACGTCTATGTTCATCTCCACTCAACCCATCTACAAGTCAATGTTCATCTCCCCTCAACCCATCTACACGTCTATGTTCATCTCCACTCAACCCATCTACACGTCTATGTTCATCTCCACTCAACCCATCTACATGTCTATGTTCATCTCCACTCAACCCATCTACAAGTCAATGTTCATCTCCCCTCAACCCATCTACACGTCTATGTTCATCTCCACTCAACCCATCTACACGTCTATGTTCATCTCCACTCAACCCATCTACACGTCTATGTTCATCTCCACTCAACCCATCTACACGTCTATGTTCATCTCCACTCAACCCATCTACACGTCTATGTTCATCTCCCCTCAACCCATCTACAAGTCTATGTTCATCTCACCTCCTCAGCATCTCACTATTAGTGAGTAGCATCCTTTGTGTGGCAGAAATTGGTTGTGGAGGACCTAATTGCTAAGTCAAATCATGGGGGGGGGGGGGGGTGAAAAAACAAAATGCTCCGACTACAAATTTTAAAGCAGAACTAAACCCTCTTTAGTACTTTTAAACATACAAAAAAATTCAATGGATTTCTACTCCAAGAGATGGAAGGCCCCTTTGTGATCATACTATCGAGGTTTGGTTCAAGTTTCATAATATGTTATTTTCTACTAACACACAGCAGTAACTGGTTTCTTGAGATGAAATTGGCATGATTAGGACCATAAAGTACACAGATGGATGAAGTGCATCTTTAGTGGGATTTGTTTTTTTTTTTCTCTATCTATATTTCTCTCTCCGAATTTACCTTCAGTTTTCTGTTTCCGTAGTTGTAAAGAATGGCTCGGATCTCCACCTGCTCATTTCTCACCACTGAATACGGCAGCTTCAGGTCAATGAAAAATTCCATCATAACTATGATCTCGTGTGGTTTTGCCACGCAGATACCTGTGTGTAAAATGGTCATCGTGGAATTAAACAGGATTTTGTGCTGGAAAAACAAGACAGCAGAACATACTGATCTCCAAATACGTGCACCTAACGCAGGGCCGGCTCCAGGTGCAAAATAATTTGGGAGGCTGCCCTTTATTTCATCATCCCCATCAGGCGGCATATATTACAACTGCAGAGCTCTGGGCACGCGCTCTGTGATAGACTCACACACTGCACATTACTGTGGGTTTTATTGCTGTGGAGTCTGTGATACACTCACACACTGCACCTTACTGTGAGTTTTATTGCTGTGGAGCTCTGTGATACACTCACACACTGCACATTACTGGGAGTCTTATTGCTGTGGAGTCTGTGATAGACTCACACACTGCACATTACTGTGGGTTTTATTGCTGTGGAGTCTGTGATACACTCACACACTGCACATTACTGGGAGTTTTATTGCTGTGGAGCTCTGTGATACACTCACATACTGCACATTACTGGGAGTTTTAATTCTGTGGAGTCTGTGATACACTCACACACTGCACATTAATGTGAGTTTTAATTCTGTGGAGTCTGTGATACACTCACGCACTGCACATTACTGTGAGTTTTAATTCTGTGGAGTCTGTGATACACTCACACACTGCACATTACTGTGAGTTTTAATTCTGTGGAGTCTGTGATACACTCACGCACTGCACATTAATGTGAGTTTTATTGCTGTGGAGTCTGTGATACACTCACACACTGCACATGACTGTGAGTTTTATTGCTGTGGAGTCTGTGATACACTCACACACTGCACATTACTGGGAGTTTTAATTCTGTGGAGTCTGTGATACACTCACGCACTGCACATTAATGTGAGTTTTATTGCTGTGGAGTCTGTGATACACTCACACACTGCACATTACTGGGAGTTTTAATTCTGTGGAGTCTGTGATACACTCACGCACTGCACATTAATGTGAGTTTTATTGCTGTGGAGTCTGTGATACACTCACACACTGCACATTACTGTGAGTTGTATTGCTGTGGAGCCCTGTGATACACTCACACACTGCACATGACTGTGAGTTTTATTGCTGTGGAGTCTGTGATACACTCATACACTGCCCATAACTGTGAGTTTTTTTGCTGTGGAGCTCTGTGATACACTCACACACTGCACATGACTGTGAGTTTTATTGCTGTGGAGTATGTGATACACTCACACAATGCACATTACTGTGAGTTTTATTGCAATGGAGCCTGTGATACACTCACACACTGCACATTACTGTGAGTTTTATTGCTGTGGAGTCTGAGAAACACTCACGCACTGCACATTACTTGGAGTTTTATTGATGTGGAGTCTGTGATACACTCACACACTGCACATTACTGTGAGTTTTATTGCTGTGGAGCTCTGTGATACACTCACACACTGCACATGACTGTGAGTTTTATTGCTGTGGAGTCGTGATACACTCATACACTTCACATAACTGTGAGTTTTATTGCTGTGGAGCCTGTGAAACACTCACACACTGCACATTACTGTGAGTTTTATTGCTGTGGAGTCTGTGATGCACTCACATGCTGCAAATTACAGTGAGTTTTTTTGCTGTGGAGCTCTGTGATACACTCACACACTGCACATGACTGTGAGTTTTATTGCTGTGGAGTCTGTGATACACTCACACACTGCACATTACTATGAGTTTTATTGCTGTGGAGTCTGTGATACACTGCCACACTTCCCATTACTGTGAGTTGTATTGCTGTGGAGCTCTGTGATACACTCACACACTGCACATTACTTGGAGTTTTTATTGCTGTGGAGCTCTGTGATACACTCACACACTACACATTACTGGGAGTTTTATTGCTGTGGAGTCTGTGATGCACTCACACACTGCACATTACTGTGAGTTTTATTGCTGTGGAGCCTGTTATACACTCACACACTACGCATTACTGGGAGTTTTATTGCTGTGGAGTCTGTGATATACTCACACACTGCACATTACTGGGAGTTTTATTGCTGTGGAGCCTGTTATACACTCACACACTACACATTACTGTGAGTTTTATTGCTGTGGAGTCTGTGATACACTCACACACTGCTCATTACTGGGAGTTTTATTGCTGTGGAGTCTGTGATACACTCACACACTGCACATTACTGTGAGTTTTATTGCTGTAGAGTCTGTGATACACTCACACATTGCACATTACTGTGAGTTTTATTGATGTGGAGTCTGTGATACACTCACACACTGCACATTACTGGGAGTTTTATTGCTGTGGAGCTCTGTGATACACTCACACACTGCACATTACTGGGAGTTTTATTGCTGTGGAGCTCTGTGACAGACGGTGATGCTTTAATGCCTTCGAGGTCGGGGCATTAAGCCTCACCAAAATTCGGTGCATAGGGCACCCGCAACTGCTCCACAGAGCGAATCGCGCGGCGCCATATTGGAGAGCAACATGCTCCTCCAATATGGCTGCTGCCCCCTTGTGGGAAGAGCATCGGAAGTAAAAACAATTTCACTTCCGTTGCTCTGATGCTGTTTTTTTTTATTTTAGGTGCTGGAATTGAGATACTTTTGGGATGAATTTGTAAGATGCTTTTGGAGGAGCTGGGTAAGGGAAAGGTCTACCCTATCCTGCTTATCCTCCAGTCCCCAGGGGACTGCTAGCTATCTCTGACCTTATCCTGGTTACACCCCTTTGGTGCTGTTTCGGGGGAGCTCCTTTTCGATGGTGCAGTACCTTCCTGTCAAGTGGAGTAGCTGTTTGGGTGGTGATGCCTCTTGTACTCTGATTTTGCACCATTTTGGCTCCTAGCCTACACATTGCAAACCCTCCCCTGTTTACGAGGTAACGCCCCCTCCTGATCCAACACCACAAACATCTTCCATGAGGAAACAGACCATCCAGATTCCAAGTCACACAAACCCTGAATACAAATGGGAGCAGTCTGTTCTAATCCTAGATTATGCCGACCCTTTTGAAGAAGAGGGACGCTGCTAACCTCAACTTTACTTATACTGTGAATGTAGAGGGCAAAAAATGATCTGTACATTGTGTCAGCAGAATTACAAGCAAATGCATAGATTTAGAGCAAAAACATTTTGTGAATTTATATGCAAATTAAACAATTTTCCACTGAATCTTAGTTCATTAGCATATCAGGCCACGTGTGATGTCATACACAGGAGACACCCCACATACACATTTGTTTGCTCTTACTCTAGGCATTTGCTTGAAACACAATTTAATTGTCATGTGTAATATTTTCTTTATGCTCTTCATTTGCAGTACATATTATCTCTAGCTGAGGGAGTTCCCTTTTAAGACTTATTTCTATGAAACGTAACATGAAAAAGGAACCCAAACTTACCTTTATTTTCAGAAAGACTAACTGCCAGCACCTCCCATGTGGTTATTGAATCTTTCAAAATCACATTGATGACCTTTGTAGAAATGCTGTACAATAAAAACAATATGTTTAGCAACAGAGATTCCTAGCAGCCGTTCCCCTTTTCTCCAGTTCCATGTCTCTTGGCACCAGTGGTGTATCTTGGTTTTGTGCAGCCATAAGCTGACAAAATTCCGGTACCCCCCCCCCCCCCCCCCACCCCACCCACATTGCACACCTTCGACATGCCCCATCACCCATGTTGCACACCCACGACATGCCCCATCACCCACATTGCGCACACATTAAATGCGCAATCACCCCATTACATGCCCCCACCTCCCGCATTGAATACACACTAAATGCCCCATCACCCCCATTACATGCCACTATCACCCTCATTTCATACCCCCACCACATCTATTACATGTCCCCATCACCCCGATTAATGGGAAGGAGCTAAAGCTTGCTGAACGGTGGGGGAGGGAGCGAAAATTTTTGACGCACCAGAAGTGGGCTTTAACACCCTCTGGCAAAGTGCCGCCCTCTGGAAAAGTGCCACCCTAGGCGAGTACCTTGTTTGCCTTGTGGAAGATACACTACTGCTTGGCACACTTAGTATTATATTATATGATTCATTATTTTTCGCATGATAACCATGAGGTAGTTGTGTTTTAAAAAAAATTAAATCTCACAGTAAATTATTAACTGGACGTCCAATGAAAGGCGATTTAAATCCCGATCAAAAAAGTGAATAGGAAGACATGCTGGGTGATTTCCTGCTGAAACTGCAGCTCGCTATTAAAGGGACAGTATCACTTAAACAATGCTGGTGAATGTAAACACTTAAAAATGATTGTAAATTATCTATACATTGTGTCAGCACAATTGCAAGTAAATGCCTCAATTAGGAGAATAATGTGCACTCGGAGACCTTTTATGACATCACCCTCGCTTAAAATGCAAATTACATATTTTTTATTGAAAACCATGTAATTTGCATACCGTGCCACAGGTGATGTCATAAGCAGGAGACTGACCACAGACACATTTAAAACACATTTTTCTACTAATTTAGGCATTTGTTTGCAAGTTTGCTAACACAATGTATAGATCGTTTTCAATCATTTCTTCTACTCTACATTCAAAGTAAAAAAGCAATGTTTAGTTGATACAGTCCCTTTAAGACAAGGACTAGAAATTTTAAGGAATTGTATTTGATTTTTGTAAAGGTTTCTTCAACCACACTTTGATTCTCTTCATATTTCCAATTGTTTTACTTCCAATAAAGTTATATTATAAATGATGGTAGTGTCCCTCAAGTTTACTGTTGAAGTATAGTTGTTGTACTGGTGCCATAGGTGGATAATACTAGGGCATGTGGTCAAGGTCCTAATGGATAGATGCATGGAAAGAATGAAGATATCTCAAAGAGATCTTTGTTGCCAGTAGCCAGCTTCCTACTAAGGAGTGGGCCAATCATGAATGATCGGAATTAGAATAGTGCGGAGGGAAGCAAAGACATCCCTCACCCATTCACATTAGGTTTTTCTCTCATCTGTTCCACTTTCCACAACCAGCTCTCGGGAAATTGAGTCCTTGACGTGACTTCAGACTCTTCCATGTACTCGCTGTCTTCAGCGCCTAGGACAAAACAGTTCCCCCGTATCAATACCTTACTTGTGTCAGCGGTGGGGATGGTGCTGGCAAAAGACACAGATGGGAAACTGTCCCCCAGGGCTGTCCACTAACCTAACTCAGTGGGCTACACACCACGTTTCCTTTCTAAATGCCCCAGTGTGTAGGCTAAGGGAAGCCATGCTCCCCAGATGAAGTTCTCGCTGGGATAAATAGTTTATGAAATAAATCCCTGATCTAAGCTCGGTAAGCTCGTAGACATGGTGCTTTGAAGGATAAAAACTTACCAGGGAAGGTTAAAGCATCTTAACATGTATAGCTTGGAGGAAAGATGTAACAGGGGGGATATGATAGAAACATTTATATACATAAAGGGAAACAACACAGTAACGGAAGAGAGTGTATTTAAATGAAGAAAAACTACCACAACTAGAGGACATATCCTAAAATTAGAGGGGCAACGATTTAAAAGTAACATCAGGAAATATTAGTTTACTGAGAGGGTAGTGGATGCATGGAATAGCCTTCCAGCAGAAGTGGAAGAGGTAAACACAGTGAAGGAGTTTAAGCATGAGTGGGATAGGCACAAGGCTATCCTAGCTATGAGATAGGGAACTGGGGACTAATAAAAGTATTTAGAAAATTGGGCGGACTAGATGGGCCGAATGGTTCTTATCTGCCGACATATTCTATGTTTCTATGTACTTGTGTTAGAGGAGAGTCCCTCACAGTATCCATTTTCACAGCCTGTCTCCCCACTCCCCAGCATTTCTCAATTTAAGGGACAACTAAATTCCCTTTTTTTAATTAACCCTTGCTTCTTTGAAGGTGGCTATTCATAAAGAAGACCCCTGTTATTCTTTTACATGGTGCTGCTGTCCAGACCACTCATTACTCACTTCTCGCAAGGGTACTATCATCTTTTAAAGTTCTCTCCACTGCCTTTTTCTTTTCTACGTCTTGGCAGCAGTCCAGAAAGGCCTTGACACACTCCTGCCCCTCCGAGATGAGACGGGTGCGCCGTTCACAGCTGTGTCCCATCAGGTTCTCCACCATCCCATCCTGGCAGCACTTCTTCTCCATCCCTGTGTAATTGGAGGCTGAAATTTGGGGAAACCTGCAAATTAGCTCCCAGCCCAAAAATAAGGGTAAAGAGACAGGGGTGAGGGGAGGTAATAGTGAATAGACACATAGGGGGGGGGGGGGGTATGTGTAAAGGGAATTTCTGGTCCAAAGTTCTGAAAGTGATGTAAGAATGTTCCATTGGTTGCCCCGGGGACTGGACCACTTTTAGAACTTTCCCCCACAATGGATCTCACAACCCCCAAAGATGGTGAGGGTGAAAAATATAGGGAAAAGGCTTGAGAAGGTGAAAAAGAACAGTTGAAGTGGAAAAGATTGCTATATGTAATGTGTATGGCCTAGCTCACCTTTGGTAGCTTTATATTCTATAAATGCCACTGATGATCGCCGTCTGCGCTTGGCTTGGACCTTACAAGCGGACTCTGAGAATGGAAGAAAAGAAATATCACAGTATCAAGTCTAGCACTCATTCTGATCTTCTCAGCCGGTCCGGCAGTCATTTCTGAGGTGACCCATCCAAGTTTAAAGGGATTCTGTCACCTAAACAATTTTTTTTTTTTTCATATTGTAAAAATGATCAAATAAAAAAAAAATATTGGGTTAGCAGATTTGCAAGCGCATGCATAGCTTGAGAGAAAGTGTCTCTTGTTAATGACATCACTTTGTGGTCTTAGATGCAAAAATAGCTTTCAGTGGGAAATGTGTAATTTGCATATCCAGCCACAAGGTGATGTCATCAGCAGGAGACTGCCACAGACACACTGCAAGCATATTTATCTGTTTATGTATGCATTTGCTTGCAATTCTGCAAACACAGTGTATAGGTAATTATGTATTCTCTAAATTCAGAGTAAAAACAACGCTTAATGTTAACGCATCGTGTAGGAGTTTGTCCTATTTCCCGCATGCATCTTTACTTGAAAGTAGAATATGTGGCCTGTCTATGTTTATGTTTGTGTTTGTGTATGTTTTAACACGATAGCAGAGTTTGAAGTATTGCTGAACGGGAGAATTTTCCCAACTGATAACGATTGTTTTAACAGTTCTGCGGTGTTTGTGTTTAGCTTTAATTTTCCTCTTTCTAATTTAATGTACCCAAACCTATTACTTTTGTTTTTATCACCCTAAAAATCTTCAGATACCATTATTTTCCTCATATCAGTTAATTCACTATAAATAAATCAATTATAAAATATGATGAAAAAATTGAAAACAAAAACCTTTTTCTAAATTTTACCTGAAAAATCTTTTACGAACAGTAAAAAATAGTTTCTAAATTTTGTCCTGAGTTTTTATTATATCATGTGATATAAATATATATATATATATATATATATATGTATATATTATCACATTAAATATATCATTAACATATACTTTTTTTATTTTTTTAATCTATTTCTATTTTTTATTAATATCTATTTATTTTAATATATTTTTATTTGATGTATTTTCTTTTATTGCATCCTCTCTTAGAAGTCTATGGGGAGCGACAAAGCTGTCGTTTTTTGTTTTTTTTTTCAGCCAAACTCCAGAGGGGCTAATTTCCACAATCGATTTGGTGTCACTTTGGTGACCCCTGAATGATCCAAATTTAAGGGCTATTCGGATCACCCGAATCTTAACTGGCAGAAGCATTGTCTGCTTGTTAAGTTATGCCATATATAATCCACATTTAGCTACCAATTCATCATGTTTTCTATAAAAGGCACAGATCGAGTTCCATGCTTTTAAAAAGGACATTAAAGGGACTCCGAAAAGGCACCTAAACAGTGTTTATGACATCACCTTTGGCCCCATATTACACAATTCCAATTGGAATGTAGGTCATTGGCATATTAAGCCACATGTGCCCTAATTGCCCTACCAGATCTCTGTTTGGTCGACATCTTGAAGTTTGTATGTAACGTCAGTCCTGCATCGTAAAACACTTCCTCGCTGTTAGCGCCACTGCCCGGCGTACATCCAATGTCAGACTTCTCGACGGAATCCCACACCTGAAACAGGAAAGAAATAAGCGATAACTTATTTAAAATGGAGTACACTCCTAAGGCGGTGGTAATTAATATTTAATAACTTCTGTTGGCAGGCTCCTGGGAGGATAAGGGAGTTAAGTTAAAAGGGTCAGAGTTCCATGAGTCCGTGACACCACAAGATTGAGCTTCAGCCATCCCGGTACAGATATTGATGGTCTGAAGCTCAGTTCTCCTTATAAGATTTGCTTATGTCGTCTAGATTAAGCATTTTAATCATTTTTTTTTTTAATTAGTTATTACATTTTTTTTATATTTTACTAGTTGCTTTTGGTGCGTCACTTCCTATTTATATTATTGATAATACTGAGTTGGGGGCTTGGCACTGTGCCAGCCCCTGGCCTGATTTATTGATAGGGTGAAGGGCCCGTTTATTCTTAGGGCGAACCAGGGGCATTTGTTGCCGCCTCCGACCCTGTTTATTTATTGGAGGACCAATTTCAGCAGCTCCCCAACCTTGCAATATGATGGTAGCGGCAGGGAGCCCTCGGTCAGTTGCATTGAATCACTGTTTGTAATATGTTCATTTAGCATTTTTTTAGTGGATGTGGTAATGCTTTTACTGAATGGACAACTGACACTTTTTCAGCTAATGGCCACCGTTGACTCTACCTTCATATCTTGCAAACCTCTCAGCCTTTCACCTAGCCAAATAGGGGCAGTGGCTATTTTTGTGGCAGTGGCTATGGGAGGGGCATTAACCAGCACATTTTAAGAAATGCAAGTAGCTATTTATGTAGTGATAAGTCAATTAGAATAAACGTATTTTACTTACAAAATGTAATATATAAATACACATTTACTGACATTTTAGCATACTTCATTGGGACAGAAGGGTTTGGGTTCAGAATAGGGACTGTGCATCCTAAATAGGGGCAGGCATGGTAATGCAAGAGATGGCTGGAGGGAGGGCACTTGCCCACTGGACCTGTGGTGTATTTAAGTTCTATGCTGCCCTAGGTCTGGCTAAACAACCCCCCCCTCCCAGCACCATATCTGTCCACAAACAGTGTTATGTCATTCTTGTCCCCAAACAGCTTCCCAGTGCTCTATTTGTCCACCAAAAAACTTCGAAGAGACATATATCATCACAAATAGCTTCCCAGTGCCACATTTGTCCACAAATAGCTTCCCAGTGCCACATATCTTCACAAATAGCTTCCCAGTGCCACATATCTCCACAAATAGCTTCCCAGTGCCACATATCTCCACAAATAGCTTCCCAGTGCCATGTTTGCCCACAAATAGCTTCCCAGTGCCACATATCTCCACAAATAGCTTCCCAGTGCCATGTTTGCCCACAAATAGCTTCCCAATGCTATATCTGTCCACAAAAAGTTTCTCAGTGCCTTATATGGCCTCAAATAGATTCCCAGAGCCACATATCTTCACAAATAGCTTCCCAGTGCCACATATCTCCACAAATAGCTTCCCAGTGCCACATATCTCCACAAATAGCTTCCCACTGCCACATATCTCCACAAATAGCTTCCCAGTTCCATGTTTGCCCACAAATAGCTTCCCAATGCTATATCTGTCCACAAAAAGCTTCTCAGTGCCTTATATGGCCTCAAATAGCTTCCCAGTGCCACATATCTCCACAAATAGCTACCCAGTGCCATATCTGTCCACAAATTGCCTCCCATTGCAATGATGTCTAACCTTTGTTTGTTTTGGCTCAGCCTTGTCTGTCTTTCCATTCAGTTGTCTCTTCTGTCTTTAATAAAACCCATAAAAAGCCTTCTTCTCCTTACCTTACTCTGTGTCATCTTAAACTTCTTGTTCAGCACAAATACACCTTTGTCCACCGCAACGAGCCCTACGCTGGCCTTGTGGTCTGCCCTTATTCTCAGCTTCATGGTGGAGGAAGGGTAATGAATTCTGTTGTCCTTGTCTTTGTCACCTGTGATCTCCAGCTATGTGTTCAAAGAGAATTAGGAAATAACACAGTATTTTTGTACTTCACTTTATTGACTTAAATGTACTGACTAGAGACAAAAATGTATCTTCCAAATTTCAATGCATATTAATGTGCTTTCAAAGTACTTTAAAATGCCTGTTTTACATTTTGCATTGCTTAAAATATAAAATACTTACAGCTAGAAGAAATTGTGAAATTACAGCACTTTGCAAGAAACAAGGACTGCCCACACTAGCTGAGTAAAACTAATTTCCTTTTTTTTTTTTTGCTGCAGGAACCAATGAGAATAATACCATTCAAATGAATGGAATATCCTGTTTCTCTAGTGATGTCATCAGACAATGTGTTGCACTGTTAAGAGATCCTACTGTGTACAAGAGCAAGGTCACTCATAGGCCACTCAATAGACTCAATTTGAGGAGGACAGGACGTGACTATATGAAACAAAACTTTATATCCTCAGTGTTTTTATAATCAGTGCTGCTGCACCTGCAGTAAACATGCAGAGTAATCACTGGGGAGGGCTTGAGTCAAATATTAAAAATGTGATTTATACAGAATGCCTGGATAAAATCACACAGGGATAAAAGCCTGTGCATTATACAAGCAGTGATCTTCATCTTGCACCAAAGTGAGTTTGGGGACTAGACTGTCTCTTTAAAGGACAATTGTTGGCAAAAAAAACAACTTTTATTACATTGAACAATTGCAAAAGGTGTAGACATTTTAAATTGAAATGCTTAGTGGAAGAATACAAATTAAGTACCTTACTGAGCCCTCTTCACCTTGAATAGATCTTTCCGGGGCAGACATTTTCTTTAGAACCTTGGGTCAGGTGAAAGAAGAACCGACCAATCTAACCCAAGATTCTAAACAGCAGGTCCACCCAATGAGCAGAGGAGAGCCAGGGATCTAGACTAGAAACAAATTGTGCAGCAAATGTCAATGTACTAGCTGGCCCTTGTTTCAAAAAGGAAGCAGGTTATGGGGCGTTCTCTTTACGAGCTCCTCCTATGTGAAATAGTCTCCCAGATTCCATCTTATTATTCACTAGTCTAAGATCTCGGAACAATGAGTGTCTCCCGACTTCCACCTTTATTCTATATTTGGTACACTGTTTGCTAAATACAAACATTCTAGGGATTTGGATGTAAGTGACCCCCAAAACCACCAATGAAAGCCACCCAGTGATGCTCATCTCTTGGCCAACTCACCGTTCCCATGCAGGAATCAGCCACATCCACCCAAACAGAGTCGGAAACGATTTCGCGAATTCCATTGGTGACTGCTGTGTAATACGCCACAATTCGGAAAGACGGGATAAATTGGTCCGTGACTGACAGTAGCATTGTGACCAGGGCCTGTCCGACCTGGTGTTCCTGGGTGCCGATGCGTATAATCTGACCCTTGTTTAGAATCTGAAAGAAAGGAAAAGATACATGGTGAGTGCTCTTTCCTCTCACACATACCATGTGAGCAGCCCCCCACCCCCACCCAGCAGTAGATGACCTAAATCTCCCATAATATTAACAATACTTATAACATGCATAGATTGTAAGAAAGATGAGACAGGGGGAATATCATAGAAACATTTAAATACATAAAGGGAATCAACACAGTAAAGGAGGAGAGTATATTTAAATGAAGAAAAAATACCACAACTAGAGGACATAGTCTTAAATTAGAGGGGCAACGATTTAAACGTAATATCAGAAGTATTACTTTACTGAGAGGGTAGTGGATGTATGGAATAGTCTTCCAGCGGAAGTGATGAAGGTAAATACAGTAAAGGAGTTTAAGCATGCGTGGGATAGGCACAAGGCTATCCTAGATATAAGATTGCTTGCGACTCAAGGAAGTATTGGCCATGTCAGAGTGCTGCTTTAAGCATTGGCCGAGTTCAAACTCTGCATAGCACTTGTTTAATTGAGCATTGCCATAAAAAAAAAAACAAATACCAATAAAATACCCCCTAAATAAATACTGAGAATGCTGAGTGTACAGCTGTATGCACATACCCAGCACATATCAGGAAAGTCCTGGGCATCACACTTGGGGAAATCCAATGCACATGGAATTATATGCATTGGAGGGCTGTGTTTAGCTCTCCCCACTAAGTTACCCGCTCTTCCCACTTTTTATTGGCCTAATCCATTTTTTGTCAGCTTCTGGATTTAACAAGACCGTTACCAGGTAGGTGAAGTGCTTGATTTGGCTTTGGACCGCCGGGTTATTGTTTCGGATTACAAAATTCACAGCGATGTTATCTCCCAGCTTCACGTCTAACGAGGTGATGCTGATATGCAGGTAATTTCCACCCAGAGGTTTGTAGGCTGACGCTGTCATGACGGCAGAGGCCTGGCGGGAGTCCGGCAACTTGGTATGTGCTGTTTTCACCTTGTAATAGAAAAAAAAACAAAAAACATTGAAAGTATAAAAATGACAAAGACAATTAAAGGACTGTATGTCTGCTTAAAGGAACTCAGTCAACTTAAGCATCGTTTAAAATGATAACCAGTGACATACATTGTGTTAGCAGAATTGCAAGCAAAGCCTTACAATAAGAGAAATATGTGGTTTAAGCGTCTGGAATGTCTCCTACTTATGACATCATCTGATACTTGAAATGATTTTTAATTTAAAAAGGGAAATGTGTCATTGGCATATCAGGCCACAAGATGGCGTGGGCAGGAAACAGCAAAGCCACATGCAAAACAGATTTTTCTCTTACGGGGCTTTTCACCACAAGTGGTGAGTTGCAGGTGAGCTGAGCGGAGGTGAACGTTTTGTCTATACTTTGGGCAGAGACAAACTAGTGAGCTCCCCCTGTTAGGCAAACTCAACAGGTTTGGCCCTGCACAATATATAGCTAAACTGATGAGATGCATAGCCCCATTAGTGTATGCATTTGCATAGATTATGGATGTATAGATTATTTTTCACATTTTCTCTACACTTTTAGTAAAAGCAATAACAAAATGTCATATTAAAAAGGTTTCCCGAATACTTACATTTTGTTTTTCTGTTTTATTACAACCTGCTGGAACAAACAACCTCCCTATAAATTCTCAGCATGTCATGTGCTCTCTCTCCTATTGAAGTGCTGACATCTTGTGTCTGTCTCACTGTCTGCCTGCTTCACCATACTACTGGGTCATACTTCCTAACTGTTCAAATTTCACATTTGTATTCCCATTTGCAGTTGCTTCCCTCCCTCCCATCCTACATGACTGAAGACATTACTAAAAAATGAATATACAAAATTAATGTCATATGGCACTGTGAAAACTGCTTTACGAAACTGCTTTTCAGGTAAGGACCTGTCATATATTTCTGTATATTTCCACTTAATGATTTCTCTGTGAGGCCACTGAGATTATCTGAGAACGTGATACCTAAATATAACAAGCTTACAGTAGTCACATATGTTATGGTTAAGTGTACCAGTATTTCTGTTAAATGCTTATTTTAGAAAAACTAGTACAAAAAAAGTTATTTTTAATTGAAAGATTCCATGTAGTGTAGGTATTTTTAAATAGAAAATGTTTTAATCAACGTATACCAATGAAGTACCTTACTGAGCTCAGTATCGCTCTACTGGTGGCTGACATTTTGTTTAGAACCTTGAGTCATAATACGGAAGATCGACCAAAGATGTCTGCCTTCCTCGGGCTGAGGAAAATTATTTATCTTATTACTTGAAGAATTTCGACCAAACACACAACAGATGTGCAGGCAATGACGAGAATTGAATGGGGTCCCCATACATAAGAATTTCTTATGAATGGGGACTCTAGTTCGGTTTATAGAAAGCCAATAGTATTACATGTATTCCATAAGCCGAAAGTCTATAAACCGAAAGACATTCTGTTTATAGACTTTCGGTTTATAGAATAGCAATAGCATTACATGTATTCTATAAAACGAAAGTCTATAAACCGAATGTCTTTCGGTTTATAGACTTTCGGTTTATGGAATACATGTTATGCTATTGCTATTCTATAAACCGAAATAGAGTCCCCATTCATACGAATAGGTCAATTGACCTATTCGTATGAATAGGGACTCTATTTCAGTTTATAGAATAGCAAAAGCATTACATGTATTACATCTGAGAGTCAAATAGAACCGTCAAATACTGTGCTTACAGCGCACTTTGAAAAATTTAATTGTTTTGGGTGGTAAATAGTACAGTATTTTTAATTTGTATGTATTTTATGTTATTTGAAGTTATTTCCCTATCCATATTTGTTTGCAGGGCACTTGTCCTACTCTTACCCACATTTTAATTCCTTTTGCAGCCCTCTAGCCCTTTCCAGGATGTTTTTAGAGGCATTTTAGTGGCCAAAAGTCCATGTCCCCATTGACTTCAATGGGGTTCGGGGTTAAGTTGGGGGTCAAGTTCGAGCACGGACCCGGACTTTTTCTGAAGTTCGGTCGAACTTCTCGAACCTGAACATCCAGGTGTCCGCTCAACTCTATACATGAGTAAAAGTCGTTTCCTCTTTTTTTTTTTTTTTGCTGCAGGAATCAAAAGGAATATATTCCTTCAAATTAATGGCATTTCTTGTATCTTTAGTGATGTCATCAGACATTGTGTTTTACTGTTAAGAGATCCTACGGGTTACAAGAGCAAGGTCTCTTAGAGTCCACACAGTGTATTCTATTGCAGCAGCACCACAGGATGTGACTAAATGAAACAAAACTTTACATCCTCAGTGTCTATATAATCAGCGCTGCCGTACCTGCAGTAAACATGCAGCGTAATCACTGGGGGAGGGCTTGAGTCAAATATTAAAAATGTGATTTATAAGGAATGCCTGTGCATACAAGCAGTGATCTATATCTTGCACCAAAGTGAGTTTGGGGACTAGACTGTCCCTTTAAGGGTGGAACTTTGTCTGTATTATCTATTTCACTGTGGTTAACCGGTTACCTTTATTTCTAGAGTTGTTATGTCGGCCCCAGTGTTCAGTGTCATCCTCGTGGTTCCATCTTCCAGGGTACTTCCTGGTATGTTTCCTGGTTCAAGCACAACTGGGACTCGACTTGCTGGGGAGCCATCTGGGTTGGTGACAATCAGCTAAAAGACAGAGCAGAGTGGTTTTGTATATATATAGGAAGTTTTATTTGATGATGACAAAGGAAGAGAGTATATTTAAAAGAAGTAAAACTACCACAACTAGAGGACATAACGATTTAAACGTAATATCAGGAAGTATTACTTTACTGAGAGGGTAGTGGATGTATGGAATAGCCTTCCAGCAGAAGTGGTAGAGGTTAATATAGTGAAGGAGTTTAAGCATGCATGGGATAGGTATAAGGCTATCCTAGATATAAGATAAGGCCAGGGACTAATGAAAGTATTACTTTACTGAGAGGGTAGTGGATGTATGGAATAGTCTTCCAGTAGAAGTGGGAGAGGTTAATACAGTGAAGCAGTTTAAGCATGCGTGGGATAGGTATAAGGCTATCCTAGATATAAGATAAGGCCAGGGACTAATGAAAGTATTACTTTACTGAGAGGGTAGTGGATGTATGGAATAGTCTTCCAGTAGAAGTGGGAGAGGTTAATACAGTGAAGCAGTTTAAGCATGCCTGGGATAGGTATAAGGCTATCCTAGATATAAGATAAGGCCAGGGACTAATGAAAGTATTACTTTACTGAGAGGGTAGTGGATGTATGGAATAGTCTTCCAGTAGAAGTGGGAGAGGTTAATACAGTGAAGCAGTTTAAGCATGCGTGGGATAGGTATAAGGCTATCCTAGATATAAGATAAGGCCAGGGACTAATGAAAGTATTACTTTACTGAGAGAGTAGTGGATGTATGGAATAGTCTTCCAGTAGAAGTGGTAGAGGTTAATACAGTGAAGGAGTTTAAGCATGCGTGGGATAGACACAAGTCTATCCTAGATATAAGATAAGGCCAGGGACTAATGAAAGTATTACTTTACTGAGAGGGTAGTGGATGTATGGAATAGCCTTCCAGCGGAAGTGGTAGAGGTTAATACAGTGAAGGAGTTTAAGCATGCATGGGATAGACACAAGGCTATCCTAGATATAAGATAAGGCCAGGGACTAATGAAAGTATTACATTACTGAGAGGGTAGTGGATGCATGGAATAGTCTTCCAGCAGAAGTGGTAGAGGTTAATACAGTGAAGGAGTTTAAGCATGCGTGGGATAGGTATAAGGCTATCCTAGATATAAGATAAGGCCAGGGACTAATGAAAGTATTACATTACTGAGAGGGTAGTGGATGTATGGAATAGCCTTCCAGCGGAAGTGGTAGAGGTTAATACAGTGAAGGAGTTTAAGCATGCGTGGGATAGGTATAAGGCTATCCTAGATATAAGATAAGGCCAGGGACTAATGAAAGTATTACTTTACTGAGAGGGTAGTGGATGTATGGAATAGCCTTCCAGTAGAAGTGGTAGAGGTTAATACAGTGAAGGAGTTTAAGCATGCGTGGGATAGGTATAAGGCTATCCTAGATATAAGATAATGCCAGGGACTAATGAAAGTATTACTTTACTGAGAGGGTAGTGGATGCATGGAATAGTCTTCCAGTAGAAATGGTAGAGGTTAATACAGTGAAGGAGTTTAAGCATGCGTGGGATAGGCACAAGGCTATCCTAGATATAAGATAATGCCAGGGACTAATGAAAGTATTACTTTACTGAGAGGTTAGTGGATGTATGGAATAGTCTTCCAGCGGAAGTGGTAGGGGTTAATACAGTGAAGGAGTTTAAGCATGTGTGGGATAGGCACAAGGCTATCTTAGATATAAGATAAGGCCAGGGACTAATGAAAGTATTACTTTACTGAGAGGGTAGTGGATGTATGGAATAGTCTTCCAGCGGAAGTGGTAGAGGTTAATACAGTGAAGGAGTTTAAGCATGCATGGGATAGACACAAGGCTATCCTAGATATAAGATAAGGCCAGGGATTAATGAAAGTATTACATTACTGAGAGGGTAGTGGATGCATGGAATAGTCTTCCAGCAGAAGTGGTAGAGGTTAATACAGTGAAGGAGTTTAAGCATGCGTGGGATAGGTATAAGGCTATCCTAGATATAAGATAAGGCCAGGGACTAATGAAAGTATTACTTTACTGAGAGGGTAGTGGATGTATGGAATAGCCTTCCAGCGGAAGTGGTAGAGGTTAATACAGTGAAGGAGTTTAAGCATGCGTGGGATAGGTATAAGGCTATCCTAGATATAAGATAAGGCCAGGAACTAATGAAAGTATTACTTTACTGAGAGGGTAGTGGATGTATGGAATAGCCTTCCAGCGGAAGTGGTAGAGGTTAATACAGTGAAGGAGTTTAAGCATGCGTGGGATAGGTATAAGGCTATCCTAGATATAAGATAAGGCCAGGGACTAATGAAAGTATTACTTTACTGAGAGGGTAGTGGATGTATGGAATAGCCTTCCAGCGGAAGTGGTAGAGGTTAATACAGTGAAGGAGTTTAAGCATGTGTGGGATAGGTATAAGGCTATCCTAGATATAAGATAAGGCCAGGGACTAATGAAAGTATTACTTTACTGAGAGGGTAGTGGATGTATGGAATAGTCTTCCAGCAGAAGTGGTAGAGGTAAACACAGTGAAGGAGTTTAAGCATGCGTGGGATAGGTATAAGGCTATCCTAGATATAAGATAAGGCCAGGGACTAATGAAAGTATTACATTACTGAGAGGGTAGTGGATGTATAGAATAGTCTTCCAGTAGAAGTGGTAGAGATTAATACAGTGAAGGAGTATAAGCATGCGTGGGATAGGCACAAGGCTATCCTAGATATAAGATAAGGCCAGGGACTAATGAAAGTATTACATTACTGAGAGGGTAGTGTATGTATGGAATAGTCTTCCAGTAGAAGTGGTAGAGGTTAATACAGTGAAGGAGTTTAAGCATACGTGGGATAGACACAAGGCTTTCCTAGATATAAGATAGGGAACTGGGGACTAATGAAAGTATTACCTTACTGAGAGGGTAGTGGATGCATGGAATAGCCTTCCAGTAGAAGTGGTAGAGGTTAATACAGTGAAGGAGTTTAAGCATGCATGGGATAGGTATAAGGCTATCCTAGATATAAGATAAGGCCAGGGACTAATGAAAGTATTACTTTACTAAGAGGGTAGTGGATGTATGGAATAGCCTTCCAGCGGAAGTGGTAGAGGTTAATACAGTGAAGGAGTTTAAGCATGCATGGGATAGACACAAGGCTATCCTAGATATAAGATAAGGCCAGGGACTAATGAAAGTATTACTTTACTAAGAGGGTAGTGGATGTATGGAATAGCCTTCCAGCGGAAGTGGTAGAGGTTAATACAGTGAAGGAGTTTAAGCATGCATGGGATAGACACAAGGCTATCCTAGATATAAGATAAGGCCAGGGACTAATGAAAGTATTACATTACTGAGAGGGTAGTGGATGCATGGAATAGTCTTCCAGCAGAAGTGGTAGAGGTTAATACAGTGAAGGAGTTTAAGCATGCATGGGATAGGTATAAGGCTATCCTAGATATAAGATAAGGCCAGGGACTAATGAAAGTATTACTTTACTAAGAGGGTAGTGGATGTATGGAATAGCCTTCCAGCGGAAGTGGTAGAGGTTAATACAGTGAAGGAGTTTAAGCATGCATGGGATAGACACAAGGCTATCCTAGATATAAGATAAGGCCAGGGACTAATGAAAGTATTACATTACTGAGAGGGTAGTGGATGCATGGAATAGCCTTCCAGTAGAAGTGGTAGAGGTTAATACAGTGAAGGAGTGTAAGCATGCATGGGATAGGTATAAGGCTATCCTAGATATAAGATAAGGCCAGGGACTAATGAAAGTATTACTTTACTGAGAGGGTAGTGGATGTATGGAATAGCCTTCCAGCGGAAGTGGTAGAGGTTAATACAGTGAAGGAGTTTAAGCATGCGTGGGATAGGTATAAGGCTATCCTAGATATAAGATAAGGCCAGGGACTAATGAAAGTATTACTTTACTGAGAGGGTAGTGGATGTATGGAATAGCCTTCCAGCAGAAGTGGTAGAGGTTAATACAGTGAAGGAGTTTAAGCATGCATGGGATAGACACAAGGCTATCCTAGATATAAGATAAGGCCAGGGACTAATGAAAGTATTACATTACTGAGAGGGTAGTGGATGCATGGAATAGTCTTCCAGCAGAAGTGGTAGAGGTTAATACAGTGAAGGAGTTTAAGCATGCGTGGGATAGGTATAAGGCTATCCTAGATATAAGATAAGGCCAGGGACTAATGAAAGTATTACTTTACTGAGAGGGTAGTGGATGTATGGAATAGCCTTCCAGCGGTAGTGGTAGAGGTTAATACAGTGAAGGAGTTTAAGCATGCGTGGGATAGGTATAAGGCTATCCTAGATATAAGATAAGGCCAGGGACTAATGAAAGTATTACTTTACTGAGAGGGTAGTGGATGTATGGAATAGCCTTCCAGCAGAAGTGGTAGAGGTAAACACAGTGAAGGAGTTTAAGCATGCGTGGGATAGGTATAAGGCTATCCTAGATATAAGATAAGGCCAGGGACTAATGAAAGTATTACATTACTGAGAGGGTAGTGGATGTATGGAATAGTCTTCCAGTAGAAGTGGTAGAGATTAATACAGTGAAGGAGTTTAAGCATGCGTGGGATAGGTATAAGGCTATCCTAGATATAAGATAAGGCCAGGGACTAATGAAAGTATTACTTTACTGAGAGGGTAGTGGATGTATGGAATAGCCTTCCAGCGGAAGTGGTAGAGGTTAATACAGTGAAGGAGTTTAAGCATGCGTGGGATAGGTATAAGGCTATCCTAGATATAAGATAAGGCCAGGGACTAATGAAAGTATTACTTTACTGAGAGGGTAGTGGATGTATGGAATAGTCTTCCAGTAGAAGTGGTAGAGGTTAATACAGTGAAGGAGTTTAAGCATGCGTGGGATAGGTATAAGGCTATCCTAGATATAAGATAAGGCCAGGGACTAATGAAAGTATTACATTACTGAGAGGGTAGTGGATGCATGGAATAGCCTTCCAGCAGAAGTGGTAGAGGTAAACACAGTGAAGGAGTTTAAGCATGCGTGGGATAGGTATAAGGCTATCCTAGATATAAGATAAGGCCAGGGACTAATGAAAGTATTACATTACTGAGAGGGTAGTGGATGTATGGAATAGTCTTCCAGTGGAAGTGGTAGAGATTAATACAGTGAAGGAGTTTAAGCATGCATGGGATAGGTATAAGGCTATCCTAGATATAAGATAAGGCCAGGGACTAATGAAAGTATTACATTACTGAGAGGGTAGTGGATGTATGGAATAGTCTTCCAGCGGAAGTGGTAGAGGTTAATACAGTGAAGGAGTTTAAGCATGCGTGGGATAGGCACAAGGCTATCCTAGATATAAGATAAGGCCAGGGACTAATGAAAGTATTACTTTACTGAGAGGATAGTGGATGCATGGAATAGTCTTCCAGTCAAAGTGGTAGAGATTAATACAGTGAAGGAGTGTAAGCATGCGTGGGATAGGTATAAGGCTATCCTAGATATAAGATAAGGCCAGGGACTAATGAAAGTATTACTTTACTGAGAGGGTAGTGATGTATGGAATAGCCTTCCAGTAGAAGTGGTAGAGGTTAATACAGTGAGGGAGTTTAAGCATGCGTGGGATAGGTATAAGGCTATCCTATATATAAGATAAGGCCAGGGACTAATGAAAGTATTACATTACTGAGAGGGTAGTGGATGTATGGAATAGCCTTCCAGTAGAAGTGGTAGAGGTTAATACAGTGAAGGAGTTTAAGCATGCGTGGGATAGGTATAAGGCTATCCTAGATATAAGATAAGACCAGGGACTAATGAAAGTATTACATTACTGAGAGGGTAGTGGATGTATGGAATAGTCTTCCAGTAGAAGTGGTAGAGGTTAATACAGTGAAGGAGTTTAAGCATGTGTGGGATAG
This sequence comes from Pelodytes ibericus, assembly GCA_036172795.1. Taxonomy (NCBI): domain Eukaryota; kingdom Metazoa; phylum Chordata; class Amphibia; order Anura; family Pelodytidae; genus Pelodytes; species Pelodytes ibericus. The sequence continues at coordinate 215,226,809 of CM069858.1, read as the reverse complement.
GTATAAGGCTATCCTAGATATAAGATAAGGCCAGGGACTAATGAAAGTATTACTTTACTGAGAGGGTAGTGGGTGCATGGAATAGCCTTCCAGTGGAAGTGGTAGAGGTTAATACAGTGAAGGAGTTTAAGCATGCGTGGGATAGGTATAAGGCTATCCTAGATATAAGATAAGGCCAGGGACTAATGAAAGTATTACATTACTGAGAGGGTAGTGGATGCATGGAATAGCCTTCCAGTAGAAGTGGTAGAGGTTAATACAGTGAAGGAGTTTAAGCATGCGTGGGATAGGCACAAGGCTATCCTTGATATAAGATAGGGAACTGGGGACTAATAAAAGTATTTAGAGAATTGGGCAGACTAGATGGGGGATGGGACACTTCATCGTGGCTGCATCCGCGCAGCCGCTTCACCGCCGTCTCTTCAGCACAAGCCAGCTCTTAGGGTTTAGGGGGTTAGTATTAGGGTTCGGGGGTTAGTATTAGGGTTTAGGGGGTTAGTATTAGGGTTCGGGGGTTAGTATTAGGGTTTAGGGGGTTAGTATTAGGGTTCGAGGGTTAGTATTAGGGTTTAGGGGGTTCATTTTAGTATTAGGGTTTGGGGGTTAGTATTAGGGTTTAGGGGGTTAGTATTAGGGTTCGGGGGTTAGTATTAGGGTTATGGGGTTAGTATTAGGGTTTAGGGGGTTAGTATTAGGAGTCGGGGGTTAGTATTAGGGTTCGGGGGTTATTTTAGTATTGGGGTTTGGGGGGGATCATTTATTAGGGGGGTATTTTCTTTTTACTTTTACATTTGTAAGAGCTGACAGTTCAGTTGTCAGATAAGAACCATTCAGTCTATCTAGTCTGGTCTAGGACTCTTCTTCACCGCATCTTCATCGCTGACAGTTCAGCGCGACAGTTAGAACGCTGAACTGTCAGCTCTTACATAGCTGAGTCAGCCATGAAGCGGCCGCGTTATTCTTCATTGCTGACAGTTCAGCGTTCTAACTGTCGCGCTGAACTGTCAGCGATGAAGATGCGGTGAAGAAGAGTCCTAGACCAGACTAGATGGACTGAATGGTTCTTATCTGCCAGTGACACATTCTATGTTTCTACAAAGCCAGAGTGGGGGGCTTCAAGCAGATGCTCCCTTAAATTTACACCTCCGTTCTTTTTATGGCAGAACACATTTTGGGAAACCCCGCCCTAGTGGACTGCAATGACTCCCACACTTACCATTATGTCCAAGGGCATTCCAGGTTTAAAATATTTTGTGGTTTTAGTAAAGAGGATTTTAAATGGAGATGTCACCAGGAATATATCCTCTAACTCGGCTTCTACCAAGTCACTGCCTACATGGAAAAACAAGCAGAACAAATGTCACTGCAAGACAGACAATGATTGCACCCAGACGCTATGCACGGTTATGTACAAAGGGAGTTTCTGGGGCAAAGTTCTAATCAGCATTCCACTGCTTTCCAGGGTAACTGCATCACCTTTAAAACTTCCCTCCACAAATGACATTTATATATAACCCTCTGTCACTGCATTACTGACAAAAACTAATTACAATTTAAAGTACTGTATACGTACTGAAAATGCTGTGTAAATTAGCAATTATCTCGCCTTGTCTGGGGACCGGTTTTCTCACTGTTCTCACATTTGAGGAACAGAGATAGCCTCTTGGGTCTGTGACCTGTGCAGCCACACAGGGTGCAACACTCAGAGCTCAGAGCCGTGCCAAGGTAGGCGCACAGACTGCACTGCACCTCAGTGCCCTCTGCATTCTGTGTTTCAAGGGGCACTGCACTCTGAGTCAGCACAGCCATTGGGTAATGGGCACCAGCTCAGAGGGCACCTTGGGATTTGTGTTACCAGCGTTAGGAGGCACAGACCAATCTGGGCTACCCTGGACCATTCCTCTCCCTGCCATGCAAGGTGAATTTTTAGGGACAAAGAAGGCATTGAAAAATATGGGGACAACTATGACACTGGTAAGTTGTTTGGGGCAATAATTACAGTAAAAACTGTTTGGGGGAAAATATTGCACTGCTAAGCTATATGGGTACAATTATGCCACTGACAAGACGTGTGGACTGGCAAGCTTTTTGGAGGCAAATATGGCATTGACAAACTTACTGGAGGCAAAGATGGTGCTAACAAGCTGTATGGGCACAAATATGGCACTGAAAAGCTGTTTGGGAGTAAAGATGGCACTGGCAAGTTGTTTGGGGTCAAAGCAAGGATTGTGGGAAATAGGTAACATTTTCTCTTAATGTATGCATGAACTTGCAATTCTGTATAGCTTATTTTTTTTTAAATATTATTTTTAATTCTCTACATTCACAGTATAAGGCTAAGGGGCCCCTATAAATAATATTGGGGGGTTTTTATGGATGGTGAGGTGCATCAATCCAACCCAAGGAAGAAAGTTATACAACCAGCTAAAATTAGTTTTTATAACATTCACACAGGTGCTAAATTGCAGTTTACAACATGGGCTTTAATCACAACAGAGTGAATTGCAGGGGAATGACAAGGGAAGTGCAAAGATAAGGCCAAAGTAGCCAAGCTGGGAAAATTTTTCAATTCCACTTCACTTCACACTCTGCTGTTGTAGCCTTAATTCTGCTATTCCTTTGTCTGTTCCCTGCGGTTCCCTTTTCATGAATAAATTATAATCTCCGGCTAGTAGCCTTTTCTTATCCTATTACACAATATAGCTGCTCTCCTTGGTGCTGAATTTAATAAAGTAGACCATCTCCTGTAAAACATAGCGCTGCTGTTCCTTTAACTGAAAATAGTGGAGCATGGGTGAGGGAGCATTATTATACAATACTAGACCTTAAACCCGTTAAATTAAGGGGAGGGGGACATAAGGGGGCAACATAGGGGCAAGCACCTTGGTGAGGGGGGGAGCCTTGAGGGCTGCCTCATCTTGATGGGAGTTGTGATCCTCCGGCTGTATTATTGATGCAGCAGGGGGATCACAACTCCCATCAAGATGAGGCAACCCTCAAGGCTCCCCCCTCGCCAGGGTGCTTGTCCCTATGTTGCCCCCTTATGTGTCCCCTCCCCCCCACCCCCTAGCAACGTAGACAACAGGGACGCTCACAGACACAGGGACTGGACGCAGAGACACATCACACCATAGCGTCCCCTAAGCGTCCCTGTTGCCCTAGCAACGTCGGGGACATGCGCAGACCCGCCACTTCAAAGGCCGGGCGAAACTTGAAGCGGCGGGTCTGCGCATGTCCCCGACGTTGCTAGGGCAACAGGAACGCTATGGTGTGATGTGTCTCTGCGTCCAGTCCCTGTGTTCGTGAGCGTCCCTGTTGCCCTAGCAACGGCTGTCCATGGGGCACATGCGCAGTAGCGCAATCCCACGGACACAGGGACTGGACGCAGAGACACTTGTCCTTTATTATAGAGGATTATTATTAGGAATTAGGAATACACTATATTACCCATGTCTTCTGCCTTTAGGTTTCTCTGGTAGACCCAGAACTTGATTTTTTTTGTGTGCCTCTCTTCCCCCTTGCCTCTCTCCATCCTTACATCTCTCTCTAAACTTCCTTCCCATAAAAGGCGGATTTTGTTAATTGAGTCAGAAAGGAAGCTGTATTCCCTTCTACAAATCTGAATTCCTCTGGTGTTGTCTTCTGGCGGTGGTGCTCTCACCTGAGTCAGTCATGACCGTGGTCATCACATACAAGCTCTGCCCCACCAGCTCCTCTATGTTGGGGAAGTTTTTCGTGATATGTTCTCTTTTCAGCACAGCTGTTCCTAACCCATCAACAATCTGAATAACACAAGAAGAGCATTAGAAAAAGTGAGAGTATGTTAAATGGGTGCATTGTATAAAATGGGTGCAGTGTATTAAATGGGTGCATTGTATTAAATAGGTGCATTGTATTAAATGGGTGCATTGTATTAAATGGGTGCAATGTATTAAATGGGCTTATTGTATTAAATGGGCTTATTGTATTAAATGGGTATATTGTATTATATGGGTGTATTGTATTAAATGGGTGCATTGTATTAAATGGGTGCATTGTATTAAATGGGTGCATTGTTTAAAATGGGTGCAGTGTATTAAATGGGCTATTTGTATTAAATGGGTGTATTGTATTAAATGGGCTTATTGTATTAAATGGGCTTATTGTATTAAATGGGTGTATTGTATTAAATGTGTATATTGTATTAAATGGGTGCATTGTATTAAATGGGTGCATTGTATTAAATGGGTGCATTGTATTGAATGGGAGCATTGTATTAAATGGGGATATTGTATTAAATGGGAGCATTGTATTAAATGGATGCATTGTATTAAATGGGTGCATTGTATTAAATGGGTGCATTGTATTAAATGGGTGCATTGTATTAAATGGGTGTATTGTATTAAATGGGTGCATTGTATTAAATGGGCGTATTGTATTAAATGGGTGTATTGTATTAAATGGGTGTATTGTATTAAATGGGTATATTGTATTAAATGGGTGCATTGTTTTAAATGGGTGCATTGTATAAAATGGGTGTATTGTATTAAATGGGTATATTGTATTAATTTGTTGTATTGTATTAAATGGGTGCATTGTATTGAATGGGAGAATTGTATTGAATGGGAGAATTGTATTAAATGGGCTTATTGTATTAAATGGGTGTATTGTATTAAATGGGCTTATTGTATTAAATAGGCTTATTGTATTAAATGGGCTTATTGTATAAAATGGGTGTATTGTATTAAATGGGGCATTGTATTAAATGGGCTTATTGTATTAAATGGGTGTATTGTATTAAATGGGTATATTGTATTAAATGGGTGCATTGTATTAAATGGGTATATTATATTAAATGGGTGTATTGTATTAAATGGGTGCATTGTATTAAATGGGTGCAATGTATTAAATGGGCTTATTGTATTAAATTGGCTTATTGTATTAAATGGGTATATTGTATTATATGGGTGTATTGTATTAAATGGGTGCATTGTATAAAATGGGTGTATTGTATTAAATGGGTATATTGTATTACATGGGTGTATTGTATTAAATGGGTGCATTGTATTAAATGGGTGCATTGTATTGAATGGGAGCATTGTATTAAATGGGGATATTGTATTAAATGGGTGCAGTGTATTAAATGGGTGCATTGTATTAAATGGGCTTATTGTATTAAATGGGTGTATTGTATTAAATGGGCGTATTGTATTAAATGGGTATATTGCATTAAATGGTTGCATTGTATTAAATGGGTGCATTGTATAAAATGGGTGTATTGTATTAAATGGGTATATTGTATTAAATGGGTGTATTGTATTAAATGGGTGTATTGTGTTAAATGGGTGCATTGTATTAAATGGGGCATTGTATTGAATGGGAGCATTGTATTAAATGGGCTTATTGAATTAAATGAGTTTATTGTATTAAATGGGTGCATTGTATTAAATGGGTGCATTGTATTAAATGGGGACATTGTATTAAATGGGTGTATTTTATTAAATGGGTGCATTGTATTAAACGGGGCATTGTATTAAATGGGGACATTGTGTTAAATGGTTGTATTGTATTAAATGGGTGCATTGTATTAAATGGGGACATTGTATTAAATGGGGCATTGTATTAAATGGGGACATTGTATTAAATGGTTGTATTGTATTAAATGGGTGCATTGTATTAAATGGGTGCATTGTATTAAATGGGGACATTGTATTAAATGGGGCATTGTATTAAATGTGTATATTGTATTAAATGGGGCATTGTATTAAATGGGTGCATTGTATTAAATGGGGCATTGTATTAAATGGGTGTAGTGTATTAAATGGGGCATTGTATTAAATGGGTGCATTGTATTAAATGGGGCATTGTATTAAATGTGTATATTGTATTAAATGGGGCATTGTATTAAATGGGTGTATTGTATTAAATGGGGCATTGTATTAAATGGGTGTATTGTATTAAATGGGGCATTGTATTAAATGGGTGTATTGTATTAAATGGGTGCATTGTGCTAGATGACTCATGCTATCGATTAATTCCATTGTTGATACCGAGATTCGTGTCAGAGAGTCCGGCAGTCCTCTTTTTAAATTGTCGTCCTTCACTCCAAACATCACAAATGCTTTGCCAGTCACCGTTTTCCCGTAGAGGTACCTAATAAGAGCGAATAAAACAAATCGCACAAATATACCAAAGTAAACCAGTCTTGTTTTTCCACCATATTCTTGCTATTATTCTAGAGTTACCTTAACTCCACCCATACTAGTTTCTCCATTCAAGCATACAGCTGTATGGTCAGACATTTTTTTTTTCAGGAACACATAGAAGTTAAATCCTGCAATGCAGACTGTATAATTTATATGTGTTCGGAGGGAAATTAATTAATTAATCAATCAATATAGTTCCTATTGCATTCTATATTCTTCAAATACTGGTTGTTCCGAAACCCCCAGCAGTATACATAATGGGGGACAAAAGCCTGTAAATGCATACACACAGTAATATGATTTAGGATGCTTTGATTGTTGATATGATACTCTAAATGTTGTTGTTTTTTACTAGAAAGTGGGCAGAATAGATGTGTCCCCCGCCTCTTCCCCACACCTTCAAACACCTGTCCTCCGAGCATTATGAGCTTGTAATTGTGGACTAGGCAACATCCGTGGGCTCAAGTAGTACTCGAGCATGCATGTCTTGCAATCCAGGAGGCGTGGCTGCACCACAGGTGCTCTTGACCTGGCTCCCTATTCCAACTCTGCTCACCTGGAATTCAGTGCTTAAAGCTCCTGTTTATGGTTTTACTCTGCAGTTTGCTATTTATCTTGGATCTCCCTGCTTTTTACCTCTGGCTTTCTCTTGGATTATCTCCCCTCTGCTCTCCTGACCTCAGCCTGTCCCTTTGCTAGTGAACCTATTCTGCCTGCCTTGACATTTTGGATTTCCTCTGACCTTGCTCATGCCTTACTTGTTGTGAAGTTTTGGACTTTTTTGCTGTGATCGCCTAGAATTCGCATCTGGAGCATCCCCCGCCCTGCATTCCCACTTGTCGACCTGACACATATGTTCAACACTCTTGGGGCTATTCGCTAATGAGTTGAAGTGAGTTGAGGTGAGGAGCAGGTGAGTTGAGGTGAGGAGCAGGTGAGTTGAAGTTAGTAGCAGGTGAGATGAGGTGAGGAGCAGGTGAGATGAGGTGAGGAGCAGGTGAGTTGAAGTTAGTAGCAGGTGAGATGAGGTGAGGAGCAGGTGAGTTGAAGTTAGTAGCAGGTAAGATGAGGTGAGGAGCAGGTGAGTTGAGGTGAGTAGCAGGTGAGTTGAAGTGAATAGCAGGTGAGGTGAAGAGAATAGCAAGTGAGTTAAAGTGAGTAGCAGGTGAGTTAAAGTGAATAGCAGGTGAGCTGAAGTGAATAGCAGGTGAGTTGAAGTGAATAGCAGGTGATTTGAAGTGTACATTGTGCAGAAACAAACCTGTTGAGTTCACTTAGTGGGGGGAAATAACCAGGTTTGTTCCTGCACAATGTATAGCTGAATTGGTGAGATGGAATGTTCATCTCACCTCAACTCACCTGGTATTCACCTCAACTCACCTTCTATTCACTTCAACTCACCTGCTATTCACTTCAACTCACCTGCTACTCGCCACAACTCACCTTTTAGTGAAGAGCCCCATGTGATGTTCTCTGTTTATCTTTATTGTAGGAATAATTCATTGATGAAGGAATCTTTCAGAATAAGTTCTGTTCCGTTCTGTTTGTTTGTTTTTGTGCGTGCGTGCGTGCGTGCGTGCGTGCGTGCGTGCGTGCGTGCGTGCGCACCTTCATGATATAGTTCATATCTTGATACTTACTGGGCATGAATTTCCACTTCCAGCTCTTCGTCGTCAATGTAAAAAAAGTTCTGGAAAGGCTTCATTTTTACCTCAAAACTTGGTAGGACTGGAGAGGAGGAAAGGAAGGGGAGTTTGTTACTGATGTAAGGAAATGACGAAGGATAAAAGCAAAGTAAGTATAAAACTTTTGTAAGCAACGCTGTATTAACAGAGAGGTAATCCAGGCAAGTTCCTTAGGTGATGCTTTTCTGGGTGGGGCAGCTAAAAATGCCACCCCTAAACACCTTCTTGGAACTGCAAAAGGCTATTGAGCCACCCACGATGGCCCTGGCATCACCTTTCAGCCAATGGAGCCTTTTTGGGGGGCAGTAGTGCCTCCAGAGATGATGTATTTGCAGTATACGTTATCTCATAAAGTTTAATACGTTTAATATTTTTGTTTGTTTGTTTTTTTAATATGGTTCTACTTATCCACCTTTTATTTTATTTGAATTCTACCATGCTAAAAAAAAAAAAGCATATGTTCTAAAATAGAACATGGTATTAAACTGTATTAGGCAAGGTATGCTGCAAATTAATCATCCCAATATATGGAGGCAATATCATAGATTATTTTTTTTTTATTTTTTTTTAAAGAAAAGGTGGATTAATAATACCATTGATCAGGGGAGGGCCAGGGACCCAAGAAATTTGCACAGCTCCCAGCCCCATTTCTTATAGGAAATGCCCTGACCCCGCCATAGGTCCAACGGGGGCTGGGAGTCATCATCCATCTCTTATTTTTGATAGGTGGAGGTGAGGGCTACTCGCCCTGACCCACTATGATTATTTTAGGGGCTAATATATATTTTTACATTATATATTATTATTTTTTTCATTATATGTTTTTTGGGCAGGACTCCGGTAAGATGTCCAAATTGGTGACCTATTCGGCAGCCCATGGGGACATATTGTATCAGTCCGATCCCCTTGGAGCCATCATTTTCTGGGTTGAAATTCGGGTGCATATTCAGTCTCCTCCGAGAATTTGCCCCTGATGCACAAAACGATCAACAAAGGCTCCTTTGCATGGCCATTGCTTTCCCACGTGAATAAGCATTGAAAAAGATTATTTACAGGTTGCAGTACATATCTAAAAAATATTTTTGGGAGACTGTAGGTGGAATAAAATTGTGAAATAAAAATGAGATATTTTTCCCATCTGTGGATACAGGACACAGTGCAGACTGGACTATGCATTATATGGTCATGGTAATACACTATAGTGTAATCAGATTGCAAACAGCATAATATCAATGGCTTTTCCCTAGAGATTAGAATATGTACCAAAATATACAGTTTTGACTCTATCAATTGCACAAATTCTGAACCACGTATGGACTCACAATGGTCCTGCCACGTCGTGCATGTAATGTAAACAAGGGGCAAATATTACTTTACTGAGAGTTTAGGCATGCGTGGGATATAAGATAAGGCCAGGGACTAATGAAAGTATTACATTACTGAGAGGGTAGTGGATGCATGGAATAGTCTTCCAGTAGAAGTGGTAGAGGTTAATACAGTGAGGGAGTTTAAGCATGCGTGGGATAGGCACAAGGCTATCCTAGATATAAGATAAGGCCAGGGACTAATGAAAGTATTACATTACTGAGAGGGTAGTGGATGTATGGAATAGTCTTCCAGTAGAAGTGGTAGAGGTTAATACAGTGAAGGAGTTTAAGCATGCGTGGGATAGGTATAAGGCTATCCTAGATATAAGATAAGGCCAGGGACTAATGAAAGTATTACTTTACTGAGAGGGTAGTGGATGTATGGAATAGTCTTCCAGTAGAAGTGGTAGAGGTTAATACAGTGAAGGAGTTTAAGCATGCGTGGGATAGGTATAAGGCTATCCGAGATATAAGATAAGGTCAGGGACTAATGAACATATTACTTTACTGAGAGGGTAGTGGATGTATGGAATAGTCTTCCAGTAGAAGTGGTAGAGGTTAATACAGTGAAGGAGTTTAAGCATGCGTGGGATAGGTATAAGGCTATCCTAGATATAAGATAAGGTCAGGGACTAATGAACATATTACTTTACTGAGAGGGTAGTGGATGTATGGAATAGTCTTCCAGTAGAAGTGGTAGAGGTTAATACAGTGAAGGAGTTTAAGCATGCGTGGGATAGGTATAAGGCTATCCTAGATATAAGATAAGGCCAGGGACTAATGAAAGTATTACTTTACTGAGAGGGTAGTGGATGTATGGAATAGTCTTCCAGTAGAAGTGGTAGAGGTTAATACAGTGAAGGAGTTTAAGCATGCGTGGGATAGGCACAAGGCTATCCTAGATATAAGATAAGGTCAGGGACTAATGAAAGTATTACTTTACTGAGAGGGTAGTGGATGTATGGAATAGTCTTCCAGTAGAAGTGGTAGAGGTTAATACAGTGAAGGAGTTTAAGCATGCGTGGGATAGGCACAAGGCTATCCTAGATATAAGATAAGGTCAGGGACTAATGAAAGTATTACTTTACTGAGAGGGTAGTGGATGTATGGAATAGTCTTCCAGTAGAAGTGGTAGAGGTTAATACAGTGAAGGAGTTTAAGCATGCGTGGGATAGGCACAAGGCTATCCTAGATATAAGATAAGGCCAGGGACTGATGAAAGTATTACATTACTGAGTGGGTAGTGGATGTATGGAATAGTCTTCCAGTAGAAGTGGTAGAGGTGAATACAGTGAAGGAGTTTAAGCATGCGTGGGATAGGCACAAGGCTATCCTAGATATAAGATAAGGTCAGGGACTGATGAAAGTATTACTTTACTGAGAGGGTAGTGGATGTATGGAATAGTCTTCCAGTAGAAGTGGTAGAGGTTAATACAGTGAAGGAGTTTAAGCATGCGTGGGATAGGTATAAGGCTATCCTATATATAAGATAAGGCCAGGGACTAATGAAAGTATTACTTTACAGAGAGGGTAGTGGATGTATGGAATAGTCTTCCAGTAGAAGTGGTAGAGGTTAATACAGTGAAGGAGTTTAAGCATGCATGGGATAGGTATAAGGCTATCCTAGATATAAGATAAGGCCAGGGACTAATGAAAGGATTACTTTACTGAGAGGGTAGTGGATGCATGGAATAGTCTTCCAGTAGAAGTGGTAGAGGTTAATACAGTGAAGGAGTTTAAGCATGCATGGGATAGGTATAAGGCTATCCTAGATACAGGGGAGGGCTGGCAGCCGTAGGCCTGGGGGGCAAATCCAGTCAAGTGGCCCATTGCATCATCGAATCGCCTCCCCATCCACGGCCATCTTTTCCTTGTTTTATAACGAATATTGCCAGGATTTTCCCCCACAATATACCAGGATTTGCCATTTAATATGCTAGAATTTTCCCTTACAAAATGCCAGGATTATGCCCCTCAGTATGCCAGGATTATGCCCCTCAATATGCCAGGATTATGCCCCTCAATATGCCAGGATTATGCCCCTCAAAATGCCAGGATTTTCTCCTCAATATGCCAAGATGATGCCCCCTCAATATGCCAGGATTTTCCCCTAAATATGCCAGGATTAAGCCCCTCAATATGCCAGGATTATGCCCCTCAATATGCCAGGATTATGCCCCTCAATATGCCAGGATTTAGACACCCAATATGCCAGGATTTTCCCCTCAATATGCCAAGATGATGCCCCCTCAATATGCCAGGATTATGCCCCTCAATATGCCAGGATTTAGACACCCAATATCCCAAAATTTGGGCACCCCCCTCCCCTACCCACGTTGCACACCTACGACATGACCCATAACCCACGTTGCACACCAGGACATGCCCCATCACCACATTTACATGCCTCCATCACCCCATTACATACACATTTCCAATATTATTTGCCATTAATATTCCCCAGCCAATTTGTCCCATAATATGAAAATGTTATTATGCAATTTAATATGACTAAGTAAATTTGCCCAATAATATTCAAAGGTTATCTGCAATTTAATATGCCCCTGCTAATTTGCCCAATATGCCAGTGTTAATTGCCATGTAATATTCCCCAGCCAATTTGCCCAATAATATGCCAGTGTTATTTGCCATGTAATATGCCCCAGCCAATTTGCCCAATAATATGCCAGTCTTATTTGCCATGTAATATTCCCCAGCCAATTTGCCCAATAATATGCCAGTCTTATTTGCCATGTAATATTCCCCAGCCAATTTGCCCAATAATATGCCAGTGTTATTTGCCATGTAATATGCCCCAGCCAATTTGCCCAATAATATGCCAGTCTTATTTGCCATGTAATATGCCCCAGCCAATTTTCCCAATAATATGCCAGTCTTATTTGCCATGTAATATTCCCCAGCCAATTTGCCCAATAATATGCCAGTCTTATTTGCCATGTAATATGCCCCAGCCAATTTTCCCAATAATATGCCAGTCTTATTTGCCATGTAATATTCCCCAGCCAATTTGCCCAATAATATGCCAGTGTTATTTGCCATGTAATATTTCCCAGCCACTTTGCCCAATAATATGCCAGTCTTATTTGCCATGTAATATGCCCCAGCCAATTTGCCCAATAATATGCCAGTCTTATTTGCCATGTAATATGCCCCAGCCAATTTGCCCAATAATATGCCAGTCTTATTTGCCATGTAATATTCCCCAGCCAATTTGCCCAATAATATGCCAGTGTTATTTGCCATGTAATATGCCCCAGCCAATTTGCCCAATAATAAGCCAGTCTTATTTGCCATGTTATATTCCCCTGCCAATTTGCCCAATAATATGCCAGTGTTTAAAAGCCCCCCCCCTTACCTTTTTCCCTGGTGGCTAGTGGCAGGACTTCCCTGGTGGCTAGTGGCAGGACTTCCCTGGTGGCTAGTGGCAGGAGGACTTCCCTGGTGGCAGGCAGCATGGTCCCTTCATGCTGCCTGTTCGGCCTCCCGGCGGTTGTGCCGACAGGTCACGTGATCGGCGCGCGTCTGACGTCACAGCGCCGATCACGTGACTGTCGGCACTTCCGTGTCAGACTGCACAGGGAGCCGAACAGGCAGCACGGAGGTTTCTCTGTGCTGCCTGTTCGGCTCCCCGTGCAGCCTTGCAGGCAGAGCGGAGGTGAGAGGGGATCTTCCGATCCCTTCTCAGTCTCTGCCTGCAAGCGCGTTTTTTTTTTTTTTTTTTTTTTTAAACACTGGCCCAGCGGCCGTGTTTTATATAGCTTAGGGCGGCCTGGGGGGCAATTGCCACCCTGCCCCCCGGCCCAGCCCGCCCCTGCCTAGATATAAGATAAGGCCAGGGACTAATGAAAGGATTACTTTACTGAGAGGGTAGTGGATGCATGGAATAGTCTTCCAGTAGAAGTGGTATTGTTAATACAGTGAAGGAGTTTAAGCATGCGTGGGATAGGCACAAGGCTATCCTAGATATAAGATAAATCCAGGGACTAATGAAAGTATTAATTTACTGAGAGGATAGTGGGTGCATGGAATAGTCTTCCAGTAGAAGTGGTAGAGGTTAATACAGTGAAGGAGTTTAAGCATGCGTGGGATAGGTATAAGGCTATCCTAGATTTAAGATAAGGCCAGGGACTAATGAAAGTATTACATTACTGAGAGAGTAGTGGATGCATGGAATAGTCTTCCAGTAGAAGTGGTAGAGGTTAATACAATGAAGGAGTTTAAGCATGCGTGGGATAGGCACAAGGCTATCCTAGATATAAGATAAGGCCAGGGACTAATGAAAGTATTACATTACTGAGAGAGTAGTGGATGCATGGAATAGTCTTCCAGTAGAAGTGGTAGAGGTTAATACAGTGAAGGAGTTTAAGCATGCGTGGGATAGGTATAAGGCTATCCTAGATATAAGATAAGGCCAGGGTCTAATGAAAGTATTACATTACTGAGAGGGTAGTGGATGTATGGAATAGTCTTCCAGCGGAAGTGGTAGAGGTTAATACAGTGAAGGAGTTTAAGCATGCGTGGAATAGGTATAAGGCTATCCTAGATATAAGATAAGGTCAGGGACTAATGAAAGTATTACTTTACTGAGTGGGTAGTGGATGTATGGAATAGCCTTCCAGCGGAAGTGGTAGAGGTTAATACAGTGAAGGAGTTTAAGCATGCGTGGGATAGGTATAAGGCTATCCTAGATATAAGATAGGGAACGGGGGACTAATGAAAGTATTACATTACTCAGAGGCTAGTGGATGCATGGAATAGCCTTCCAGCAGAAGTGGTAGAGGTAAACACAGTGAAGGAGTTTAAGCATGTGTGGGATAGGCACAAGGCTATCCTAGATATAAGATAAGGCCAGGGACTAATGAAAGTATTACTTTACTGAGAGGGTAGTGGATGTATGGAATAGCCTTCCAGTAGAAGTGGTAGAGGTAAACACAGTGAAGGAGTTTAAGCATGCATGGGATAGTCACAAGGCTATCCTAGATATAAGATAGGGAACTGGGGACTAATAAAAGTATTTAGAAAATTGGGCAGACTAGATGGACCGAATGGTTCTTATCTGCCGGGGACACATTCTATGTTTTCATAGACAATTTTTTTTTTTTTTTTAATCAACTCAGCCCTTTATCCTTCCAAAGCCAATAAATGACTACCATCACACTAGTTATTATTATACTAAATGAGAAAGTGAGAAATTACATTTAAACACAGATAACAAAAAAAAAAAAAAAGCAGGTCCTTACCATACTCTTTCACCTCGTAGTGTGTGGTGTAATTGAGCTCAGGACTGTCCTCAAATTTGGCTGAGATGGTCCATACCCCTAAGCTGTAGAGTGAGTAAAGCAGTGTTACAAGATTTGAGGATATCATTTATTACATGGAAGGACGGCTTTAATGTTTGACGGGTCAGATGCAAAATAGTTTGTGAACCTTTTTTTTTTTTAAGTTATTTGAAAGATCGGGAGGGGTACCATGTGAGTGTTACTGCTGCCGAGCTCTGTGCTACGCCAGTCATTCACCACATATCATTGTGAGTGTTACTGCTGCCGAGCTCTGTGCTACGCCAGTCATTCACCACATATCATTGTGAGTGTTACTGCTGTGGAGCTCTTCCAGACATCCCCACAGCATTACAGTTCACACTTCCCTTCACGGAGGAGGGGAGTACAATCCATGGGACTTCAGGTTCTTTTGCAATAGCCAAAGTCCCCCCTGTTGACTTGTATGGGTGGTCTTCAGCTATTTCCATAATTGTTAAGGTCCTCACCAAAATGATCCAAAGGAGTTAGACTGCCAAAACGTCGGCACGAAAACCGACCACACTGACTGGTTATTGGAGCAAGATCCCTTTGGTGGTTTCTGAGTAGTCCAAACTTGAAGACTACTTGGATCACCAAAGTGATCCCAATGGGTCTGAAACGCAGAGCTCAGATTTTCTACAAGATCGGCAATACCCGAGTTAGTACACTAGCTGAGACAGAGAAATTACAGTAAAAGAAAACAAAAAATCCCCCCCAAAAAAACGTGTCCATAAAGGAACTGTATCACCTAAACATGGCTGATACCGTCAATGTAGAGAATAAAATCTGGTTGAAAAATGATCTATACATTTGGGTCTATTCACTAAAAGTCAATTGTAAGTTGAGGAAGTTGACTTTTTGGAGGTCAACTTTCATTTCAAGTCAAATTTGGCACCCGTGGTCTAGTGTTCTTAATGTGTCTGTGGTGTCTCCTACTTATGACATCACCCAGGGCCGATCCTAGGGTCACAGGCGCCTGGGTGCAGGATTTTTTTGGGCGCCCCCAGGTGGGCGTGGCTATATGATAAACCCCTCCCCTTTACACATGTATGTTCCAGGCATACCAATTTTTCATTATTGGGGTGGGGGGATTCTTGTGGAGAGCACAAACTTTATTTTTAGATGAAGGACCAACACAAGGTTTTATTTTAAATAAAGATATTTATTTGGCCGTAAAACAGTGTAGTGGTTTTATTTATGTCTATGATGCTCAGCCAGCAACATGGGAGACTTTTTGCTGGCTAGCAGTTTTAACTACAGTTCCCATGATGTCCAACCAGCCAAAGTCTCCCATTAGTCTGGCTGAGCATCATTGGAAAAGAAGTACACAAGGAGCAATAAATAATATTCCACCAGGTCAGTCACTCACGTGTCTCTCTCTTCCCATACCTCCATGTCTTTCTCTCTCTCCACTCATACCCTCATGTATCTCTCTCTCTCCACTCATACCCTCATGTATCTCTCTCTCTCCACTCATACCCTCATATATAACTCTTTCCACTCATACCCTCATATATAACTCTCTCTCTCCACTCATACCCTCATGTATCTCTCTCTCTCATACCCTCATGTATAACTCTCTCCACTCATACCCTCATGTATATCTCGCTCTCCACTCATACCCTCATGTATCTCTCTCCACTCATACCCTCATGTATCTCTCCCCACTCATACCCTCATGTATAACTCTCTCTCCACTCATACCCTCATGTATCTCTCCCCACTCATACCCTCATGTATCTCTCTCCACTCATACCCTCATGTATCTCTCCCCACTCATACCCTCATGTATCTCTCTCCACTCATACCCTCATGTATCTCTCTCTCCACTCATACCATCATATATAACTCTCTCTCTCCACTCATACCTTCATATATAACTCTCTCTCCACTCATACCTTCATATATAACTCTCTCTCCACTCATACCCTCATGTATAACTCTCTCTCTCCACTCATACCCTCATGTATAACTCTCTCTCTCCACTCATACCCTCATGTATCTCTCTCTCCACTCATACCATCATATATAACTCTCTCTCTCCACTCATACCTTCATATATAACTCTCTCTCCACTCATACCCTCATGTATAACTCTCTCTCTCCACTCATACCCTCATGTATAACTCTCTCTCTCCACTCATACCCTCATGTATCTCTCTCTCCACTCATACCTTCATATATAACTCTCTCTCCACTCATACCCTCATGTATAACTCTCTCTCCACTCATACCCTCATGTATAACTCTCTCTCCACTTATACCCTCATGTATATTTCTCCCTTCATACCCCATATATTTTTCCATGTCTATATTTCTGTTCCTCATGCTCCCCATGGTGGTCTTTTTTTCTGCATGTCTGTCTCTCCTTCTATACACCCATGTCTGCTATCTATTTCTCTTCATAACTCACATGTATCTCTCTCCCCCATGTCTCTCCCTCCTCATAATCCCATGTATTTGCCTATTAATATGCCACAGCCAGTTTGCCCATTTATATGCCACTGCCAGTTTGCCCATTAATATGCCACAGATAGTTTTCCAATTAATATACCACAGATAGCTTGCCCATTAACATACCACAGTTAGTTTGCCCATTAATATGCCAGTGTCAGTTTGGCCACTAATATGCCAGTGTCAGTTTGTCCATTAATATGCCACCACCAGTTTTCCCAAGAAAAGCATTACCCCCTCCCCCCATTCCCCAGTACTCACCTTGCTGCTGCTCTTTCGTGTCTCCTCCGCACAGTCTTCCCTCCATGCACACTCAGTGCAGGAGGCGGGAAATATCCGCCGACTGGATGAGGACTAGACATGTGCAAAACTAAAATTTTCGTTTCGTTTTCGTCCATTAGGATGAAAATGTTATTTATTTTGTCTAAAACAAATTTCGTTCATTACTGCATTCGTTTCAGACGAAATTCCTTCATTATTTTCGTTTTGTTTTGTTTTATTCGTTCGTTTTATAGAATACGTGTAATACTATTGTCTTTCTATAAACCGAACGAGAGACTCATTCATAAGAAATTCTTCTGAATGGGGCTCTCATTCGGTTCATAGAAAGGCAATAGTACTACATGTTTTCTATAAGCCGAAAGTCTATAAACCGAAGGTCGTTCGGTTTATAGATTTTCGGTTTATATAATACATAGAATTACATGTAATTATAGACTTTCGGCTTAAAGAAAACGTACAGTAGTAGTGCCTTTCCATGAACCCATTCATAATTCTTAGGGGGGGGGTTTAGGGGGTTAGTATTGGGTTTCGGGGGTTCATTTTAGTATTGGGGTTAATATTAGTATTGGGGTTATTTTTAGAAAAGGGGTTATTTTTAGTATTGGAATTTGGGAATCATTTATTAGTGGAGGTTATTTTCGTTTTACTTTTACATTTGTAAGATCTGACAGTTCAGCGCTGAACTGTCAGCTCTTACATAGCCGCGGCCGCGATGAAACTGCCGCGTTATTCTTCATTGCTGACAGTTCAGCGTTCTAACTGCCGCGCTGAACTGTCAGCGATGAAGATACAAGTGTCCTAGACCCCATTGAAGGGGCTAATGCACAGTACGCACACCCATGCTTTTTTTCTATGTCTACGTTTTCCTATAGGTTTGTTATTAAAGTGTACAGAGTATCCGCTGTACATCGTCACTTGTAAACAGTGTTTTGGTGATGGTATTTCTTTAATTACACCATTCTTAATTATAATTATCTGTTTTGCACTTTTCTAACGAAGGGGAATTATAGTTCTTTTTTTAGTGCATATTCTTAGAAGCAAATCAAATCAACAAGTGGATGCCCTGACGTGTTATAGGTGGGCCTTGACCCAACCCAATCTCAGAAGTTTTTAGGGCCCCAAGTGAAAAACCTGGTGGGGGTTTCTGTGTCTCCCCTTAGTAGCCGTATGGGCCCCTAAGTGGCTGGTTAACTTGAGGTTAGCTAATGGTGAAGTCAGATATTGAGATGTATGCTGGACACAAATTGAATCCTCTTACTTGACAAGATTGGGTATTTGATGAGCTTGGGAGATGATGCCGGACTCATCACTCGGACGGATGGTTTCTCTCTTCACGATAATATTGTCAGGATTCTACATGGATAATTAAAAAAAAATGGATTCCCATTATACAAAGAGTGCAAAGCTGTGTTTTAACAGTAAAGACTATAACATCAAGAGAGCCTTATAAAATGTGTGTGGCAAAGCAGGGTCTAAGTCTTCATTGTTGGCAACGTCTGGTTTATGTATTAGTTAAAAGGACTCTGTCAACTTACCGTAAATGAAAGCAAATGCATAAATTAAGAGAATAATGGGTTTTGCATGTGTCTCTGGTATCTCCTGCTAATGACATCACTTGACACTTGATATGCAAACAAACTAATTATCAAAGGGAAATGTATTAAACCACAAGGTGATAAGCAGGAGCCATTCCAGGGTCATTTAAAATTAGATTTAAGTGCTGTCGAAATTCTTGGTTCGTTTCGAATCCAATCAGGTGGAAAAAAAACTAAATTCAAAATAATTAAATTTTCAGATGAAATTCGTACCGTATTTTTGTAGGGTGGATCTACTACCCTTGGCTCTAGTATGTTCTCTAACCAGCAGCCAGTAAAGGCAGCGTATGCCCTTTAATCAGACAGCTTAGGCTCTTAACTAGGTCCCCTCTGTTGGTGGAATGGGAGGTTCGCTCTCACCAGGGAAAGAACACCGGACAAGACAGACCTCAGTCAGACACCAGCGGTGAGCCCCTGCTCTGATTGGCTCGCCTCAGCATAGAGTGCCCCTTTAAAGATTGTGAATTTGGTCTTACCAGAAATTCAACGATCACATTTTTGCTCACAGGTATCAACTTGTTGGTCATGGCATAGATCCGGTAGAGAACTAGAATATAAGAAGAGGAGTTCTGCTCAGCATGATAAAAAAAATTGAATCATAAGTTTATAACTATGTGCCCGTGGCTTGCGACTCCCCAACAAAAATGGGTGCAGCAGCTGTCCCCCCCCCCCCCCCCCCTTTCCACAAGTCAGTATTTTTCTTATTCTAGCATTTAATTATAAAAAAAAAAACTAGAGAGAACAATTTGACTTTCTATACAGTCTTCGGCCCGGTTCATGATTCAAAATATTACTTTTTACTGGTTTTTAACACAAAATATTAAATTTCAGTCTATGGGATTTAATGTCATGAGATAAATGAGCTCAGGATATTGAACAGACCCCCACTGTATTTTAATTGCAGTTTGGAAACGTAGTGGATTATGTTAGGACAGTAATTTTGAGGACGTCCAACTAAGATTTCAGTAAAAATATAGATCTAGGTGTGGCAGTTGATGTGATCTATTTGGATTTTGCTAAAGCATTTGATACTGTTCCACACAAAAGGTTACTCTACAAATTGAGAGAAATAGGATTGGGGGCAAATGTATGTATTTGGATTGAAAATTGGCTAAAAGATAGAATGCAGAGGGTTGTTGTAAATGGTAAAGCTTCAAATTGGACCAGGGTAGTGAGCGGAGTACCTCAGGGGTCTGTTTTGGGACCTCTTCTTTTTCATTAATGACCTCCCACGTTGTGCTGAGAGCCATGTCTCAGTGTTTGCTGATGACACAAAATTAGGTAAGGTAATAAAGACTAATCTTGATGTTTTTTCTTTACAGGAAGATTTGGAAAGAGTGGGGGACTGGGCAAGAAAGTGGCAAATGAGGTTCAATATAGACAAATGTAAAGTTATGCATTATGGGAAAAATAATAACAAAGCAACAGATACGTTAAATGGTATTTCCCTGGGAAAAACTACTAACGAAAAGGATTTAGGAATCATTGTAGATAACAAACTTGGCAACAGTGCCCAATGCCAGTCAGCAGCTGCAAGGGCCAATAAGATGTATAAAACGAGGTATAGATTCACGGGAGGAGGACATCATCTTGCCTCTTTACAAATCAATGGTAAGACTTCACCTTGAATATGCAGTACAATTCTGGGCACCAGTCCTTAAAAAGGATATTAAGGAACTAGGAAAAGTGCAAAGGAGAGCTACAAAATTAATAAGGGGATTGGAGGATCTTAGTTATGAAGAGAGACTTAAAAAATTGCATTTATTTACTTTAGAAAAAAGGCGTCTTAGAGGGCATATGATAACATTATATAAATATGTGCAGGACCAATATAAGGAGCTCTCCAGGGACCTGTTCATTAATAGAAATGTACAAAGAACAAGAGGTCACCCCCTGAGACTGGAAGAGCAAAGATTTCATAGGCAGCAAAGGATGGGATTCTTTACGGTAAGGACAATAAAATTATGGAACTCACTGCCAAGAGAGGTAGTGCTATCAACCACAACAGATGCATTTAAAAATGGTCTGGATGTTTTTTTAGAAAGGCAGAACATACAGGGGTATTAAAAATAGAATAAGCATTAATAATAGAGCTTTTAGATCCAAGGAGAAATGTGATTGCCCTTTTGAAGTCAAGAAGGAATTTTTTTCCCCATAGTAGGCAACATTCTAAAAAGCTTCCTTAGGGGGGTTTTTTGCCTTCTTTTGGATCAAAACGCTGAAATGATAGGTTGAAGGGTTGAACTTGATGGACTTGTGTCTTTTTTCAACCTAAATTACTATGTTACTATGTTAGATAACAGAAGACTGGCAAAGGGAGCAGGAGGCAAATGGGATGATAACATGTGGGCCCGTGAAGTTATACTATGGACCACTAAACTGTTTTCTACACCGCCATCTCTCTCTTCCTCCCCCAAGGCAAATGTTGGCAGCCATGCCCTGGCTCTAGTTTTCCGTAGTCTACAGATCGCTTACCTGTGGATCCTGGGGTGTATATCGTTTTATCAGATTGTATGAAGATGTATCCACTTTGGAATGAGACCAGCACCACTTTCTCCAAAGGACAAGAAGGGGCTTTCACAATGACATGGACAAACTGCTTCTTCTTTGCATCTTTATCGAAATTCTTGGTAGGAAGCTGAAGATACATCCAGAATTAAGACCCATACGCAAGCTACAGGCATGTGCATTATAGTGTCCAGTAGACGTAACCGAACTCATGACATTACCATACCTCAATGGAAGTGACTATTCCCATCTGGCTATGTGTAAAACTGCCCACCCGGAAATTCAATTGAAAGCCCCCACGGTTTATAAATAATTGTTAATGTAGTGTAATAAAAAAAAAAAAAAAACACAGAGAATTATGAGCGGATAGCAAGAGTGGAGTAGAGTTCTAAAAAATGCAGCAATCACCATGGAAACTGGTGGTATATTCCTGCTCCATTTTTAGAACCTTGCCCCAGGATTACTGTCTGTACATAATCCTGGTCTTCCTGCTATAATTTAGATACGCTTGGTAGTAGCATTTAATCCCTATCTTTCTTGCATAGTAAAAGTGGTCTTGAAACATTTAGAGGTCACCTCACCTTGAGGTGCAGAGATTCTTTGCTTTTATTGTTGATGTGCTTGTAAGAAGCATTTAATCCCTAGCTTTCTTGCATTGTAAAAAGTGGTCTTGAAACATCTAGAGGTCACCTTACCTTGATATTACTTGTCCCTATAAATTTATTAGCGCTATTCACAGAGATTTTGGACTGAGTGATAACAAATTTCTTTTGTGGAAAATCCTGGATTACGATGTCCCCTTCGAATGCTATACCTTGCCCATCTACCACAATGGTCTCTTCATTCTCCACACGTAGCACGCTGGGTGTGATCAAGGTGCATCTGTCATAGACAGATAAAATTACTGTACACCCCCAAGTGTCAGTACAACAGAATAACAAAGATAACAAAAAATACCAAATGATTAATAAAGATTAATAATTTGGCGTAAATAATTGAAAACATGATTACTAAATTGCCTTGTGCTTTTTTTAAATTTATTTTATTTTATACATAACAATACACATGCTACAGGATTCATTGCTATTGTATTTATATTTTTTTCATTTAAATTAGTAAATGTGTATACCCACTGACACATTTCCTAGAAGTACCTGAGTTTTGTTGGGTACCAAACCTCGTAACTAAAGTTAAGGCTAACATATAATTAAATGTGCAGAATTTGCAGTGTAGGACATACATATATATTGTATACTGTTCCAACATTTGGGGTTACTTGGAAATGTCCTTGTTTTTTTTCAAAAATCAAATTTTGTCCTTTAAAATAACATCAAATGGATCAGAAGTGATAGGATTTACTCAATATACACCGATAGGGTGGATGCGTAAGAACCCGAAATTGGCTAATACGCATTAATTTCAGGCATTTCAATTCTCCATGTTTGGCCCCCTGGGGTTTGCCCCATAAATAAAAAAAAATTATGCCCCTCTATCAAAATCGATGGGAGGCCCCTCATTAATAATAATTAGGTCTGCTTGCCCTGGTCACCCATTTAATAAAATTAACTCCACACAGGGGTCCAGAGATTGCCCAAATGCAATATGAACCCCTCTCCCTGAGGTTTGGGGGTGGGCCAAAAGTCCCCAAGTCTATAGATAAAAAAAAATTGCAGCCTATGTTTTCAGGGGTTTGCCAAAGGTCTCAAACCCCCCCCCCCCCCCCCCTTATAAGAAGTATTATCCCCTTGGGGTTCAGAGGCTGCCCAAAGTCCCCCAAACCCTTTAAGATAATTTTAAAATATTTATCAATTAAATAATGTACAAAAAAACACAATGTCCAATAAAAGCAGCATAAAATAAACCACAATAAGAATGGCATAAAAATATCTGTTCCTGTAAACTCAACCCAGCAATAAAGCATAACAACCTTACCCGTTTCATGAAAGGCATAAGGGCGTGCCGAGGAATACGCGTCAT
Organism: Pelodytes ibericus; assembly: GCA_036172795.1. Classification (NCBI taxonomy): domain Eukaryota; kingdom Metazoa; phylum Chordata; class Amphibia; order Anura; family Pelodytidae; genus Pelodytes; species Pelodytes ibericus. The sequence goes on along the minus strand of CM069858.1, from coordinate 215,203,438 downwards.
TCAACATGAGACTCGTAAGGCCGTGCCTATGAATAACAGTCATTCAACATGAAACGCGTAAGGCCGTGCCTATGAATAAGAGTCATTCGACATGAAAGGCGTAAGGCCGTGCCTATGAATAAGAGTCATTTAACATGAGACTCATAAGGCCGTGCCTATGAATAAGAGTCATTTAACATGAGACTCATAAGGCCGTGCCTATGAATAACAGTCATTTAACATGAGACTCATAAGGCCGTGCCTATGAATAACAGTCATTTAACATGAGACTCATAAGGCCGTGCCTATGAATAAGAGTCATTCGACATGAAAAGCGTAAGGCCGTGCCTATGAATAAGAGTCATTCGACATGAAAGGTGTAAGGCCGTGCCTAGGAATACGCGTCATTCAACATGAGACTGATAAGGCCGTGCCTATGAATAACAGTCATTCAACATGAAACGCTTAAGGCCGTGCCTATGAATAACAGTCATTCAACATGAAACGCTTAAGGCCGTGCCTATGAATAACAGTCATTCAACATGAAACGCTTAAGGCCGTGCCTATGAATAAGAGTCATTCGACATGAAAGGCGTAAGGCCGTGCCCATGAATAAGAGTCATTCGACATGAAAGGCGTAAGGCCGTGCCTAGGAATACGCGTCATTCAACATGAGACTCATAAGGCCGTGCCTATGAATAACAGTCATTCAACATGAAACGCTTAAGGCCGTGCCTATGAATAAGAGTCATTCGACATGAAAAGCATAAGACCGTGCCTATGAATAAGAGTCATTCGACATGAAAAGCGTAAGACCGTGCCTATGAATAAGAGTCATTCAACATGAGAGGCGTAAGGCCGTGCCCATGAATAAGAGTCATTCAACATGAGATGCGTAAGGCCGTGCCCATGAATAAGAGTCATTCAACATGAGAGGCGTAAGGCCGTGCCCATGAATAAGCGGCATTCTAAATTTAGAATCTAAATTATTATTTTGTAATCTTGTCAACGTTTTGACTGTATTTCCTATACATTTTGCAACTCATTTTATTTCATAGCATACAAGGGAATTTCAAATGACCCCAAACAATGATGTGCTGTAAATAATATAAAAGAAGGTGATGAAAGTATAAATTAATAACTGAATGTAGGAGTCCAAGATTTCAGCCATAGGGTGATCACATAGCCCCAACATCACATATTCCATTAGCATCCCTTCAATAAAACATCAATGTGGTCACTCTGTTTAATCACCAATACTGCAGTGAAAGGGTATATAATAAGAAGTAAAAAAATAAACCTTGCTGAATACCGGTATCATAAAAGAAACCCTGTCCTTTTTAAAGGTAAAAATACATTTTAATTTAACAAAAAATATTAAAAACTCTTTTTTCCAACCCACGCCTATGATTAAAATGTAGTATTTTATATTTAAAGTGAGGAGTTTATTTTTTCTTTCTGGTGATGATAGAGTCAAAGAGCTTTTATGTGTCTCAGTGTGGGTCTTCTGTACTCACGGTGGTTGGGCATAGGTGCCAGTAAGTAGGAAAAGCAGAGGAAAGTAGAAAGCTTTCCACCCCATGGTGTAGTGAGAATACAGCAGCATCTCTGGTGTTTCAATGTTTTATATGAGGATGTTCTGTGTGAGCTTTGCTGTCCTCTACTTACAAACATACCAATCAATAACTACATAGACTTATTTGTGCTAGACGGTAAAGCAAATATTGGATTGCGAGAAATGAGCGTGAGTTACAAAACAAACAACGGATGAAAAGAAAAAGCACAAAGATTGTGTAATAAAAACAGTAAATGGAATAGCAGAAGGTACGGGAAAGTATCAACATGAACCAATGCTTGGGTGATCAAACGTCTCCAATTGCCTGGGACAGTCCTGGGACAATGAGACTTTACTCCCGGGTCAAATCCGGAATCTTTCAGGGCATTACCAGGAAAAAAATGTAAAGGACAACTACACTATATTTTTCACTTGACGCAAAAGTGAAATATTAGTTGTCCTTCATTAGAGGATACGTTTGACCAGTTTAATCTCTAACTGGGAGCATCCATGCTTCCCTGGGAAGCAGGCTGCCTAGTCTGGTGGGTTACCGCCTTAGCAGAGAGAGACCCCAACAGACTGCAGACCCCTATCAGACGAAAGGGAAAGAGGGATAAAGGGATTTTGGTGCAAAATTGTTCCTCCTTAATTTAGGAAGTATGATATAAAATGCATTAAAGTAAAAATATGTGCATTTAACATATATTAAACACATATATGAAATACCAAAAATAAGATGAGTAGAACTGCCTCAGGTTTACAAAATATACTCCAACTTTCTGGGCCGAAAAGATTGGCCCAAAGTCTGGAATGATTCAGGGCACATCGGGGACAAATCGTGAGCCAATGTTCAAGCTACGCAATATACCTTTACCCCGAATAGCCTTGCAATTCGGACAACCGAAACCGAATGCAGTCCAAAATGCTCCAAACCGAACTCTAAATCAGTTCAGTTAGAAAATGCAAACGGGGGAAAAAACATTTCTTTAGAGGATATTGCAGTGTTAATTAAGGAATGTCCATCAGCTTATTGGGGGCCTCCGCCCTACACAGCATCCAGAAAATGAGAAACTGGAATGCGATAACCATGTTGGAATGTAGGACAGATCAATACCTGTTGACAAGAAACGGTAGGAAACATCACTATACATCATGGCTCACATGATACACTCCCATACACAAATAACAAACACACCTGTACTTTACGTTATGCATCTGGTACCCGAGTGAACACAACTTGTCTGACAAAGCCACATGCCTACATCATGCCCTGCTGTCATATTGCATGTGCTCTGATACTGGGAGACATGTGCTGAAGAAGATGAAAAAAGCAAGACCAATGGGTGACCCAGGGATCTGAACAGGCCATCGATACAAACACAACAATGGGTACGTACATACAAAGATATGTTGGAATGAGCATCACAAAAGCTTCAATTGCAAAGTAGATGTTCTGGTACTTCAATAAGGCTGTTAATATGTATGATCAATTATGTAAGATCATTTATAAATAGCGAGAAAAGCAGGTGCCCGAGGATGGATCCTTGAGGCACTCCACACGTAATCGGCAACGGGAGGGAGGTAGCGCTGGCGATGGACACATAGTGAATTCTATCAGACAGGTAGGAACAAAACCAGCAGAGCGACCGCCCCAATGATCAACTTATCGGATGACGTAAATAGTTACAAACTGGACAGAAAACCAATGAAAATGTTTCACTAGCGCCTCATCCGTAGACGCACACTTAGCCACGCCCACAAACATAAAATTGTCCCTTTTTGAGCAATTTGAAGTGTTGGGAGGACTCAGATCAGTTTCAAGGCTTTTTTGGTTTCCAGCAAATTTTGGATGATGGGAAATGTGTTGGCAATCCATTACGCTGATACACTGCAAAGCACATTACAGAGATGCAAATCTTTTGACCTCGAACTTTGGCTGAAGCCTCTATTGATTTAGACAAACTAAACACCACTGATGGGAAAACATGATTTGTAGTGCTGCATCATGTAATGGAAGAAAAAGAAACAGATTAAGAAAAAAAATCTGTATGTTGTACATGTATTTAGTATATGTGAAATGTGTATATTTTACTTTACTGCATTGGGCCCTGGTTGGCACAATGCAGTCAGGCCGGTACTGTTCTCCGGACATTCACCAAACCCAAACTCGCCCATCAGTCTGCGAAACATTGAAGACCCCACAGCACTGGTGACTTTTACACACCATGAACCTCAGCACTTGGCGATTTTTTTTTTGAGACTATAGCTGAGCTCCTATAGCTGAGACTATAGCTGCTGTTTGTAAACTCTTCCACATTCCAGTAATACCACTCCCAGTTGGCCGTGGAACATCTAGCAGGGATAACATTTCACAAACTGACTTATCGCCAAGGAGACATCTATCACGTTACCACGCTCGAATTCACTGAGCTCTTCTGAACGAGTCATGTTTTTCACAAATATAAATGCAGACTGCGTGGCTAGGTGCTTGAGGTGGGTCTAGGACACTTGTTCGCCGCATCTTCATCGCTGACAGTTCAGCGCGGCAGTTAGAACGCTGAACTGTCAGCAATGAAGTATAACGCGGCCGTTTGATCGCGGCCGCGGCTTTGTAAGAGCTGACAGTTCAGCGCTGAACTGTCAGATCTTACAAATTTAAAAGTAAAACGAAAATAACCCCCCCCTAATAAAAGATTCCCAAACCCCAATACTAAAATTAACCCCAATATTAAAATTAACCCCGTAAACCCTAATACTAACCCTAATACTAACACCCCCTAAAAATTAACCCCCTAAACCCTAATACTAACCCTAATACTAACACCCGAACCCTAATACTAACCCCCTAAACCCTAATACTAACCCCCGACCCCTAATACTAACCCCCTAAACCGTAATACTAACCCCCTAAACACTAATACTAACCCCCGAACCCTAATACTAACCCCCTAAACCCTAATACTAACCCCCTAAACACTAATACTAACCCCCGAAACCCTAATACTAACCCCGGACCCCTAATACTAACCCCGGACCCCTAATACTAAACTTAACCCCATAAACCCTAATACTAACCCTAAAACTAACACCCCCTAAAAATTAACACCCTAAACCCTAATACTAACCCCCTAAACCCTAATTCTAACCACCCTAACTAAAATAAACTAAAATAGCTAAAATACTGAAATAAACTTACCTTTAGCGATGAAATGTCCCGCGATGAAATCTCCAGCATCTTGCGGTGCAGAGACGGCGGTGAAGCGGCTGCGCGGAAGTGTCCCATCCCCCTTGAGCTTATACACCGGTGGCAATGGGTCTGACTGAAACCCCATGAATTCAGTAATTAACGTCTTCGCGACAATGGACGGGCCAGGCACATCCTGCCAGGAACTCCATTCCTGACAATGGACGTGCCTGGCACGTCCTGCGGTGAAGCGAGCGGTTTTCACAATCAACAATCGCGAAAAAACGCTATGACAGCGCTGCTCTATTGCCTTAATGTCGAGGCAATAGCGATGCACCAAAATCTAGTCTCCGGTGCAGCATGCTCGGTCAAAAAAAAAAATCACTTCCGTCGCTCTGAATATGTTGCTTGACTGCCCCTAGAGGCCCCTAAAGCCCTTCTTATGACGATAAAAACAACATATAATTTGTGTGGGTACAGTATGTGAGAAAGAAGGAAATTACAGCTAAACACAAACACCCCAGAAATGTAAAAACAGCCCTTGTCACCAAGGGAAAGTCAAGGTTAAAAGGTTTTGTCACTAAGGGGTTAAAAGGTGTGTCCCAATACTTTTGTCCATGTACTGTATATATAGTAACAGCAGTCGCTCCAACTCCACTTTTCTATATAATAAAGAGGCACAAGTGAATAATTTAGTGTCCCTAGTATGGGCATAAAATGCCCTGTACTTTTGATAGTACACGCCAGTTTATCCTTTGATTATTTGGCAAGCAGGCAGCACGGTCTGGTCGGCAGCCACAAAGCACCACATCATTATACCAGCCACAAAGCATAACATCATAATACCAGCCACAAAGCATAACATCATTATACCAGCCACAAAGCATAACATCATTATACCAGCCCCATAACATAACATCATTATACCAGCCCCATAGCATAACATCATTATACCAGCCCCATAGCACCACATCATTATACCAGCCCCATACCATGACATCATTATACCAGGCACATAGCATAACATCATTATACCAGCCCCATAGAACCACATCATTATACCAGCCCCATAGCTTAACATCATTATACCAGCCCCATAGCATGACATCATTATACCAGCAACATAGCATAACATCATTATACCAGCCCCATAGCATGACATCATTATACCAGCCACATAGCATAACATCATTATACCAGCACCATAGCACCACATCATTATACCAGCCCCATAGCATAACATCATTATACCAGCCCCATAGCACCACATCATTATACCAGCCACATAACATAACATCATTATACCAGCCCCATAGCATGACATCATTATACCAGCAACATAGCATAACATCATTATACCAGCCCCATAGCATGACATCATTATACCAGCCCCATAGAATAACATCATTATACATGCCCCATAGCATAACATCATTATACCAGCCTCATAGCATAACATCATTATACCAGCCCCATAGCATAACACCATTATACCAGCCCCATAACATAACATTATTTTTCTAGGTCATGAAAGAGAAAACTATTTCAAAGCACATTTGAAGAGTGTATTATTTATAGATAAAACGGATATATAACCCTGCGCCTAGGGCAATAGCTGCCCCCAGTATCTACACAAAGTTATCAAACACAGTGCCCTAATATAATCCCCATGCACATTGCCATATTTAAGTACCCCAGTATGTACACAAGGTTATAGGAATTGCCCTGTGCATGGGGTATATATCAGGGCAGTGTGTGAGATTTAAACTTGTGAACATACTAAGTGTGTAGAAACATAGAAACATAGAATGTGTCGGCAAATAAGAACTATTCGGTCCATCTAGTCTGCCCAATTTTTCTGAATACTTTTATTAGTCCCCCGTTCCCGGTCTTATAGCTAGGATAGCCTTGTGTCTATCCCACGCATGCTTAAAATCCTTGACTGTGTTTACCTCTACCACTTCTGCTGGCAGGCTATTCCATACATCCACTACCCTCTCAGTAAAGTAATACTTCCTGACATTACTTTTAAATCGTTGCCCCTCTAATTTAAGACTATGTCCTCTAGTTGTGGTAGTTTTTCTTCATTTAAATATACTCTCTTCCTTTACTGTGTTGATTCCCTTTATGTATTTAAATGTTTCTATCATATCCCCCCTGTTACGTCTTTCCTCCAAGCTATACATGTTAAGATGCTTTAACCTTTCCTGGTAAGTTTTATCCTTCAATCAATGAACCAGTTTAGTAGCCCTTCTCTGAACTCTCTCCAAAGTATCAATATCCTTCTGGAGATACGGTCTCCAGTACTGTGTACAATACTCCAAGTGAGGTCTCACCAGTGCTCTGTACAATGGCATGAGCACTTCCCTCTTCCTACTGCTAATACCTCTCCCTATGCAACCAAGCATTCTGCTAGCATTTCCTGCTGCTCTATTGCATTGCCTACCTACCTTTAAGTCCTCTGAAATTATTACTTCTAAATCCCTTTCCTCAGATGTTGAGGTTAGGACTGTACCAAATAGTCTATATTCTGCTTTTGGGTTTTTACGCACCAGGTGCATAATCTTGCACTTTCCACAATAAATGTCAGTTGCCACAGCTCTGACCATTTTTCTAGTTTAGCTAAATCATTTGCCATTTGGCTTATCCCTCCATGAATATCAACCCTGCTGCAAATCTTTGTATCATCAGCAAAAAGACATACTTTGCCAACAAGACCTTCTGCAATATCTCTAATAAAAATATTAAAGAGAATGGGTCCAAGTACAGATCCCTGAGGTACCCCACTAGTAACAAGACCTTGCATATAATATACTCCATTGATTACAACCCTCTGTTGCCTGTCACTCAGCCATTGTCTAATCCATTCAACAATATTGAAATCCAAACTTAAAGATTTCAGTTTATTGATAAGCCTTCTATGTGCAACAGTGTCAAAAGCCTTACTGAAATCTAGGTAAGCAATGTCTATTGCACCACCCTGATCTATTATTTTCGTCACCCAATCAAAAAAATCAATAAGATTAGTTTGGCATGATCTCCCTGAAGTAAACCCATGTTGTCTCTGATCTTGAAATCCAAGCGACTTTAGATGTTCAACAATCCTATTCTTTAACAAGGTTTCCATTATTTTCCCCACTACTGAAGTAAGACTTACTGGTCTATAGTTGCCCGCCTCCTTCCTACTACCTTTTTTTGTGAATGGGCACAACATTAGCTAATTTCCAATCTTCTGGAACTACTCCCATTAACAATGATTGGTTAAATAAATCTGTTAACGGGTTTGCTACTACACCACTAAGTTCTTTTAATAACTTTGGATGTATCCCATCATGTCCCATCGACTTATTTGTCTTTACTTTAGACAGCTGAAGTAAAACCTCTTCCTCTGTAAATTTACATGCATCAAAAGACTCATTAGTCTTTTTCCCTAAATGAGGTCCCTTACCCTCATTTTCATTTGTAAAAACTGAACAAAAATATTCATTAAGGCAGTCTGCTAAGCCTTTATCCTCTTCTACATAGCATGCTTCTTTTGTTTTTAATCTAACTAATCCTTGTTTTACTTTCTTTTTCTCATTTATGTATCTAAAACATGTTTTATCCCCCCTTTTCACTGACTGGGCTATAGTCTCTTCTGTGTGTGCTTTGGAAGCTCTTATAGCTTGCTTTGCCTCTTTCTACCTACTCTTATAGATCTTTCTATTGTGGATGATAACATTTCCCTGGAAGCCATTTTGTATCTCGGAAACCATTTTGTATGCCTTCTTCCATGTTTGTCATCTGTGATACCCAAAGAGAGGTTTATGTGGAATTGAAAGGGCGTATAAATGTGATAGAATTGCTCTTAGTGTTGAAAGATTACAAAAGAAACCAAGCTTGCTCAAACTTTAGCTGAAAAGTACAGAATGAAGCAAGGGTACAACCGCAATGGTCAGATGGTCAAACTGGAATTTACCAGTAAGTTTAGCTGGTAAACAATGTGGTTTTATAGCGATAATACATGGCACTGCGACAAATTATAACCAATCATATGCTTATATTTGCTTTGAATTATGAAATTATGATGTGCATTTTACTATAAATTTGTTTGAAATTAGGGTGCGGCAGAGCAGTCTGTGCAGACGCCACCCTACGTATACGTTTGTATTAAACTTCATCGCTTATTCAACTCAGAATCTGGGCCTGGTCTCATTTCTTTGACTCTTCATTCCTGTGTGAAGTATCCGGGGAAAAAGTGACCATTCACACCATCTTCCTCACTCTGAGTATTTTTATAATTACTAAGTTCTAGCTTTTTTTTTTTTTTTACTATTTTGGCCACCTCTGCAGAGTACCACAGTGGTTTCGTCATTTTTTTGCTCTTACTAACAATCTTAATGCAATTTTCTGTTGCTTTCAGTAGTCCAACTTTTAGTTAATCCCCTTTCTCCTGGACTCCATTTAAATTGCTCCAGTCTGATAATGACTCCTTTACACGAAATCTAATTTTCAAAAAGTAGTTTTTTTCTAAAATCTAAAACTTTTGTTTTTGTGTGGTGTGACTGTTTCACTGTTCTTATATTACACCATACTGACTGGTGATCACTAGATCCTAAACTTTCACCTACAGTAATATCTGATACCAAATCTCCATTTGTGAACACTAAATCTAATATGGCCTGCTTTTGAGTTGGCTCCTCAATAGTCTGTCCTGTAGGATAGTACCTACTCAGGAGAGAAACTCAATTTTTTGCCCGCTTACTCCATTGCAGAGGAACCCCTCCATTAACATATCAGACTGATCCCACCCATTAGGGTAGTCCAGACCCGAAATGCATGGCTAGTACCCTCTACACGAGGAACATAGCAAACCACAGACGTACGTTTCGGCCTACAATGGCCTCGTCAGTGTGGTATGGCTGATGATCCTCTAGGTGTAAGCAGGCCAGGGAACCACGGCCATAGGCATACCCTGATACTTATGGCGACATAAGAAGCGGTGGGGGCTTGAAATTCCGAGAACAAACTTCACTGCAATAGTCTGTCCTGTAGGATAGTACCTACTCGGGAGACCAACTCCATTTTTTGCCCGCTTACACCATTGCAGAGGAACCACTCCATTAATCAGACTGATCCAGGCCAGACCCAAAATGCATGGCTAGTACTCTCTACACGAGGAACATAGCAAACCACAGACGTACGTTTCGGCCTACAATGGCCTTGTCAGTGTGGTATGGCTGATGATCCTCTAGGTGTAAGCAGGCCAGGGAACCACGGCCATAGGCATACCCTGTTACTTATGGTGACATAAGAAGCGGTGGGGGCTTGAAATTCCGAGAACAAACTTCACTGCAATAGTCTGTCCTGTAGGATAGTACCTACTCGGGAGACCAACTCCATTTTTTGCCGCTTACACCATTGCAGAGGAACCACTCCATTAATCAGACTGATCCAGGCCAGACCCAAAATGCATGGCTAGTACTCTCTGCACAAGGAACACAGCAAACCACAGGTTGTGATGGGAGTATAGCACAATACCATAGATACTCCAGGTTGTGATTAGAGTATAGCACAATACCATAGAGACTCCAGGTTGTGATGGGAGTATAGCACAATACCATAGAGACTCCAGGTTGTGGTGAGAGTATAGCACAATACCATAGAGACTCCAGGTTGTGATGGGGGTATAGCACAATACCAGAGACTCCAGGTTGTGATGAGAGTGTAGCACAATACCAGAGACTCCAGGTTGTGATTAGAGTATAGCACAATACCATAGAGACTCCAGGTTGTGATGGGAGTGTAGCACAATACCATAGAGACTCCAGGTTGTGATGGGAGTGTAGCACAATACCATAGAGACTCCAGGTTGTGATGGGAGTGTAGCACAATACCAGAGACTCCAGGTTGTGATTAGAGTACAGCACAATACCATAGAGACTCCAGGTTGTGATGGGAGTGTAGCACAATACCATAGAGACTCCAGGTTGTGATGGGAGTGTAGCACAATACCATATAGACTCCAGGTTGTGATGGGAGTGTAGCACAATACCAGAGACTCCAGGTTGTGATTAGAGTATAGCACAATACCATAGAGACTCCAGGTTGTGATGGGAGTATAGCACAATACCATAGAGACTCCAGGTTGTGATGGGAGTATAGCACAATACCATAGAGACTCCAGGTTGTGATGGGAGTATAGCACAATACCATAGAGACTCCAGGTTGTGATGAGAGTATAGCACAATACCAGAGACTCCAGGTTGTGATGAGAGTATAGCACAATACCATAGAGACTCCAGGTTGTGATGAGAGTGTAGCACAATACCATAGAGACTCCAGGTTGTGATGGGAGTGTAGCACAATACCATAGAGACTCCAGGTTGTGATGGGAGTGTAGCACAATACCATAGAGACTCCAGGTTGTGATTAGAGTATAGCACAATACCATCGAGACTCCAGGTTGTGATGGGAGTGTAGCACAATACCATAGAGACTCCAGGTTGTGATGGGAGTGTAGCACAATACCATCGAGACTCCAGGTTGTGATGAGAGTGTATCACAATACCATAGAGACTCCAGGTTGTGATGGGAGTGTATCACAATACCATAGAGACTCCAGGTTGTGATGGGAGTATAGCACAATACCATCGAGACTCCAGGTTGTGATGAGAGTGTATCACAATACCATAGAGACTCCAGGTTGTGATGGGAGTATAGCACAATACCATAGAGACTCCAGGTTGTGATGGGAGTATAGCACAATACCATAGAGACTCCAGGTTGTGATGAGACTGTAGCACTGTACCATAGAGACTCCAGGTTGTGATGGGAGTATAGCACAATACCATAGAGACTCCAGGTTGTGATGAGACTGTAGCACAATACCAGAAACTCCAGGTTGTGATGAGAGTATAGCACAATACCATAGAGACTCCAGGTTACAATGGGAGTGTAGAACAATACCGGAGACTCCAGGTTGTGATGGGAGTGTAGCACAATACCATAGAGACTCCAGGTTACAATGGGAGTGTAGAACAATACCATAGAGACTCCAGGTTGTGATGAGACTGTAGCACTGTACCATAGAGACTCCAGGTTGTGATGGGAGTATAGCACAATACCATAGAGACTCCAGGTTACAATGGGAGTGTAGAACAATACCATAGAGACTCCAGGTTGTGATGGGAGTGTAGCACAATACCATAGAGACTCCAGGTTGTGATGAGAGTGTAGCACAATACCAGAAACTCCAGGTTGTGATGAGAGTATAGCACAATACCATAGAGACTCCAGGTTACAATGGGAGTGTAGAACAATACCATAGAGACTCCAGGTTGTGATGGGAGAATAGCACAATACCATAGAGACTCCAGGTTGTGATGGGAGTATAGCACAATACCATAGAGACTCCAGGTTGTGATGAGACTGTAGCACTGTACCATAGAGACTCCAGGTTGTGATGGGAGTATAGCACAATACCATAGAGACTCCAGGTTGTGATGAGACTGTAGCACAATACCAGAAACTCCAGGTTGTGATGAGAGTATAGCACAATACCATAGAGACTCCAGGTTACAATGGGAGTGTAGAACAATACCGGAGACTCCAGGTTGTGATGGGAGTGTAGCACAATACCATAGAGACTCCAGGTTACAATGGGAGTGTAGAACAATACCATAGAGACTCCAGGTTGTGATGAGACTGTAGCACTGTACCATAGAGACTCCAGGTTGTGATGGGAGTATAGCACAATACCATAGAGACTCCAGGTTACAATGGGAGTGTAGAACAATACCATAGAGACTCCAGGTTGTGATGGGAGTGTAGCACAATACCATAGAGACTCCAGGTTGTGATGAGAGTGTAGCACAATACCAGAAACTCCAGGTTGTGATGAGAGTATAGCACAATACCATAGAGACTCCAGGTTACAATGGGAGTGTAGAACAATACCATAGAGACTCCAGGTTGTGATGGGAGTGTAGCACAATACCATAGAGACTCCAGGTTGTGATGAGAGTGTAGCACTGTACCATAGAGACTCCAGGTTGTGATGGGAGTGTAGCACAATACCATAGAGACTCCAGGTTACAATGGGAGTGTAGAACAATACCATAGAGACTCCAGGTTACAATGGGAGTGTAGCAGGTTACCACAGAGGCTGCTGGTTGGTTTCAAACTTTTCAAGCTCCTCTGACCTGCTTTGCAACTACCCAAATGATAAAAAAAAAAAACACAGGAGACTCAGCACACCGTTTAAGGGAGTTTAATCCACCAAAAAAATAACGACGTTTCAGCCCAGCACTGAGCTTTTTTCAAGTCTTGAAAAAAGCTCAGTGCTGGGCTGAAACGTCCTTATTTTTTTTTGGTGGATTAAACTCCCTTTAACGGTGTGCTGAGTCTCCTGTGTTTTCTTTTTGCTTTATGGGAGTGAATGATGCTCCCTCGTTGCACCCGATACTAGTAAGTGTGCAGACCCATTCATACTTTTCACTATTTACCCTAATGATTATTCACGTTGATGTAGGCGCATGTCATGTCGATGTTATAAAAGACGTGTTGCACAGAGTGCGCTATTTCTCTTCTCTCTATGACTTGGGTCTGCCCTGATGAAGATTAGCATTAATGTAACAATAAAAGCATCAACAACAATACATATGTTTTCCAGTATACACAATGGTGGTTTGCGATTTTGAGCTGGACCAAACCATTGAAGTTTTTAATGTAAGTAAAGAGGCCTTAGAAAGATTACTGTAGCAATTTGAGTACAAAGGCTTTTAATGGTACAAAAAAAAATGACATTTACAGGATGTTAAGCCACAATGGGATTAGGTATTTGTGGAATGCGTCAGGAGGGTGAATGTGGAATGCATCGGGTTCTTTAGCTTTGACATCCCTGCAGCTCAAAAGTTTCAGCCACAGTAAAGAAGTCGTCACACAGCTGCTCATTCTCGCGGTTTTGACATTCCCTCTGGTTTGGCCACCACTCAATCCACGTGTCTCTCCCAATGATGTACGAATACCTACAAAGAAGAACACAAAGGTGACTATCTTCTAGAGGCTCTTCTGCATTCCAAACATTATCACTGCTATAGGACAAGTGCTATAACTTGATATATTATATATATTTTTGGTGTTTTTTCTCTTTTAAACCCCGATTAGACAGAGCATATCCCAGTTAATGCCCGGTGCTTTAAAGACAGCCCCAGAGTATCCAATGGATAAGAAGTGAGTTTGATTGAGTATGGGTATTTTTACACAAAAGTGCAATATTAATATTTGAAAAGATGGAGGTGTTCTATGGGGGGGTCCTTACCCCCCCCCCCCCATAGACTTCTATACGGAGGACTTTGACTTATTTTTAGAGAACCTTGGATATTGCAGCAATAACCAAAATACTCGATAAAAGGACAGAAATACATTAAAAAAAAATTTAAAAACGTAAAAATAATATTATTAGGAATTTCGTCAAATTTCGAAAATGCTTAAAGGAAATGTAAATAAACTATTATAATATTGGACATTAAGGTATTATATAAATATTTTCGTGGGTGTCTAATGATACAGATGTCTGTTCTTCTGCTTCCTTGCTCTTTAAAAAAAAAAAAAAAAAAAGGCTTTACAGGTTAACTTAACACCTCCACCTCTTCAAAAATATTAATATTGCACTTTTGTGTAAAAATACCCAATTCTCCTTCAAACTCACTTCTTATCCATTGGACACCCTAGGAGTATTTTTGTGTTTGTAATATGTTTACTTTATTTCTTCTACACTTTTCTGTTCAGTTCTCCAGCTAAAACCTTCGCAGAATTGAACTGGCTGAAATTCCACCGATTTCGGTTTGGGGCCAACTTGGGGGGGGGGGGGGGGCATTATATACAAAGTAGCAAGAACGTCTTACCCAGACGGTTGATTCCAAAGGTCTCCGGTCACCCCCCAGATCAGGTAATCACGGTTAAGCTGCATTTCCAATTTCTCACGACAGTTTCTGTGGCTGATAAAATTACGTTCCTTGTTTAGGGCACCCCCGTCGGTACCTGGAAAGCAAACAATACGGGGTGAATGTTTCATGTAGTTTGAATACAGGAAAATACAAGTTCTCAGCAAGCGAACTTCCATGTTGTTGCATTTGACATTACGGTTGCTACATTGGTAGAAACATAGAATGTGTCAGCAGATAAGAACCGTTCGGTCCATCTAGTCTGCCCAATTTTCTAAATCCTTTTATTAGTCCCCAGTTCCCTATCTTATCTAGGATAGCCTTGTGTCTATCCCATGCATGCTTAAACGCCTTCACTGTGTTTACCTCTACCTCTTACCTCAACAAACGTCCAGCCCCCTCCATTGAGTCAACAAACCAACAGCTTACAGCAAGGGAGACTTATCTTAGACACCGGACAGGCCATATAGAAATGAGTTTGGAGGTTTCATGGAGGAGAATACCCATAAACTTAATGTGGTACCAAACCTTTGGTGAGTCTTGACCGGTTACTGCTTCCAACCAAGAGGCTCAAATTGCACTTTCACTTGCCTCCTTGGTGCTTCGACTCAATTCTGGCAACGCTGATGGCCACACAACCCCTAGGTTTCACACTTGTCTCTGCCTGCTATTGTGTATCTGGCCTTAATGCAAACATCACAGTTCGCCCATGCCTATGGGACAAGGAACATGGGTGCAAGTCCCGTCTACTCACCATCTTTAATGACCTGAACAATCTTCATGATGTAATTGTCGTAGTTGTCGTTGTTCTCAATCTTGGTCAGTGTTGCCTTATACACTGTGGAGAGAACACAGGCAGAACATGCAGTGACACTGGAACATATTCTGGAGGACCACCACCAAGGAAGCAAACAATCAGTGAATGTTCACCACTCAATCCAATCAATTACTGATTGGGCAGGAACAAGCATAAGTTTTGATTCATGCTGAAATTCCTAAATTTCATCCACCATTCGGTGGGGTACCCCACTCTTCACGACATGGACGATAAGTCTCTGTTTAAAAGAGGCCGTTTTACCAACACTGTCTAGAAGTATATTACTAGATTCGTGAGGCATGATGTAACATAAAGAAAAAGATGTTTTATCATTCTTTTTTTCCTAATCGTTTCTTATCTCCTAAAAGTTGCATATCAATAATTCCCCAAGCCCCTCCTTCTTGTATTACATCACAGCGCACAAAGCTGGCTGAAACCACGCTCCTTGCGCTGTATATCTCTGTCGGACACAGGCATGTTGTTTAGAATCTTGCATCCCATCCGACCCAAGATGTCCGCCCCCTTAGAGCTATTGAACCAGAGAGCGCTAAGTGCTTTGGTTCTATGCATTCCTTAAAGAATTTCTATTTAAATTGCTGTACGGTTGCGGTCACTACTTTATTACTGTTTTCCTAACATTATGTTTTCGTGGGTGAAGTCAGAAGGGTTGCAGACTTCATTTGACCTGAACAGGATGGACAATCCTGCCCGACGCATTTGGCAAACAGTCTCTAGCATTGGGTTAGCGACTCACCATAGTCCACTCCGGGTGCGCACGCCTTTTCCATTCTGAACAACGCTGTGATGTCATCATCTATGTGCTGCTTCATGAAACAGTTTTCTGGGAGGAGGCAGGAGTTTAAAAAATATATTTTTTTAGGAGCCAGGCAAATATTTAAATAGCATGGGATTAATATTAGCAATACGGTATTACCAGGTAACATAATAATTATCTTGTTTACCAGTATGGCCATGGGTTCTGTTTGGCACAATAGTGGTGTGCCTTTAAGGGAATCCATGACAGACACTCTGTTCAGTATCACTGCCATATTGGCATTGTGGGTGGGGCTTAGAAATGGTTTCTACACATGGGCCCTCAACGCTCTTGTTCTGTCGCTGCATGGGATGTTACTAAAATGTAACTTTATGGCAATTAGCAACCTCTGAAGGATGAAAGGCCAAGTTTTATCTGCCAGGAACCAAACTAGCAAATGGGCCAAAAAAAAACCCCCATAGTAGCCAACAGTCCCAAATTTTCAGAGTCCCATTTTTTTTTGGGGGGGGGGGGTCCTATCCTTGCTGGCTGCCTGTGCTATACAGTACAGTAAGCATTCTGTTTAAACGGTGCATGTCTATTAGACATGGACAGTCTAACGGATAATGAACTGACCTCCAGACCTCTGATACCTTTTTCTTGCATCCCAGATTGAATATCACTAGGTTTTTTGTTTTTTCCTTACCCTCTGCACAGCGGCACACATCTCCTTGGCAGATCCGTCCCAGCAGAGCGCTGCCCTCGTTGACATGGTAAAACTTAGTACAGCGGTTTTCTGTAAGAGTCAAATAATGGAAACTTAGAGGCCAGTGACGCACAGCAGATGCAATGGCATGGCGAGGCTGGCGCATCGCATGCATTGCAGGGTAAGAGTGAATGCAATATATGGTGATGCTTTATGTAGAGCAGGGGCGCCAATCTGCAGTTCTCCAGCGGATGATGGACTACATCTGCCACAACGCTTTGCTGCCTGAGCGGCTGTCAGGGGAGCATGAAATATCAGTAGGCTTATTTGTACTACATTGCAAAAAAGGAGCAGCTGACCAGGATCTGTGCACACTGCAAGGTCCACTGACCCTGCTACTTGTCACTTGTCACCCTGCTACTTGTCACTTGCCAGCGTGGATGGCATCATACTGCTTTACATTATTAATTATTTTATTCTTTCCCTCGCCCCATTCTTCATGGCCCAGGTTTAATTAGCTCCTGCCAGCTCCTTCCCCCTATTGGTCATTAGCTCTGTCAATATAATATAATTTGGAAGCAGAAGTAAAAAAAGTTACTTGTCCTTAGTGGGAGGATAGACTGTGTACTTTTGCCATGGGAAGCAGGCAGGCTTTCTGGTCAGCGACTGGATCTTTCTGCTAGCGCAAGAGAGAGACCCTTGTTTTTGCATGGGATCAGTGGGGGGGGATCATAACAAGGTTACACAGTGGTTGTTGAATGTAATGGGTAAGATTGTGATACACTGTGGTGAGGTCAAGCGTTTGCACAGCACGTTAAATAGGGAAAAGGTTTTGGTGGAACGTGGGGCCAGGAGCAATGTTTGTGTGGTACAGGTGGATGAGGTGCACTTCAGTTGTATTTCATTGTAGGAAGTGGCCACTGGTGGCACATTCTGTGTGAGAGAAAAAATGAGCTTTGAATGAGAATGGGGTTTGTGTGGCACCACAAAAATACGCTTGCCCTGACTAACTTTAAACACAGCCTTGGGGAGATGTAGTTCTCCAACAGCTGGAGATTCCGCAGTCTGACATCCTCTGATGTAGAGTGAATGGAGTCTTCTGTTTGAGAATCTAGATGGAATGCTCTTTACCTGGATTGTAATAGTCGTAGACTGTGACAGACGCAGGCTGAATGAGACCCACTTTAAAGATCTGGTGAGCCACGACCTTGATGCATTCGTCTTCTGTGTGCGAGATCTGGGGACAAAGAGACGTTTACATGAGAATGAGGGCTCTAGGTGACGGTAAGCAGGGGCAAAGGAGAGACAGCGGAAGGAAAGACGTCCAGGAGGGGGCACTGCTGATCCTCACCTTGTCTAGGTAAATAATGAGGGTGCCTTTGTCAGCTGCCCCGCTGCTGATCTCAAACTTAGAGATATATCTGTCCACACCTTCTGACAGCTGGAAATAAGGAATAAGAGAATGTTAGGAAACGTGTAGCATGGACAGAAGATCCTGGTATGAACACCAAAACAAAAAAAAAACTGGCCCTAATAACATGTGCTTCTCTGTGCCGGTGAAAGACAAGTGTTTTTTGTTTTTTTTTGGTTGGGTTGGTTTTGAGTAGCACTGAAACTGTTCAACCCTCTAGACTGCACCGGGGCTGGAGAGAGGTGCTTTCTGGTTAGGAGCCTCTGACCTTTTTGAGTTCGTTCAAATCCGGAGTGAAGCCGGTCATCATGGACAAATCAATGATTGACATGGTGGCATCGTCGGTTTTCAGATGTCTGGAAGGAGAGTTGGGAAGGTATTGTGACCCGGGGCATGTTATTTCAGATGCCCCTTTTTTTTTTAAAAGAGGAAAATGCTACCATTTTTATATTCATATTGGGCGCAGTTACAGAGCTGGTGTCCTTGTTAAGCCTCACTATTCCCACTTACACATGATTCCTCTACTTCTTTCCTAGCTTTGTTTGCACTTCCACCCTTTCCTTAAATGTCTCCATCTTCAACATCCCCCCTACTTCCAATTTCCCTTTATTCTCTACTTTCTCCATTTATTTTTTTCTTATACCAATTTGCATCTTACACACTTGCCTAGAGAATCCTTACCCCCCATTCCTTTTGTTACTACCAAATCCTCCATCCTTTGCCCACCATTTTCATTTTATTTTTTGCCACTCTTTTGGACCAGGGGACAGGGAGGGACAGATTTCCCACTTGGCACTTACATTATCATTTTCATTTAGAGACTGAGATGCTAGATTCTCATCCCACTGGGTTTTAAGAAAGGCTAATTATGGGATAATCCAGCTCGCGGTAGAACTATGAGTTGGTGGCATTTCGCATTAGATCCAGGAGGCAAGTTTTAAGAGAGATAAATACCTGGCACAGATTTCCATTGAGACTGATGAAAATGAACCTTCGGGTCTTTTAGCTGGTTAAACGGGGGGGGGGGGGGGGGGAAGAGAGGGTTAATACTGATAACCAGGCACTGGCGTGGTATACATGGATACATGACAGTAACACCCACACATACACATACAAAGTCACTCATGACCTAAATTAGATGATCTGGTTCCACTGACGAGCAACTTGCCAAACGAAGTCTAGATATCATGAATACACAGAGCGGTGGTCAACCTGTCCGCCTGTGTACGTATACGATTGTACTAAGGCAGGGGTTCAGAAAAAGGGACTTCCTGCGGACCTGTTCTGCAGAGTTAAGTACTAAAACATTTATTTTTTTTAATCTAGGTTTCATAGCGTGGACAGATATTTCTAAATAAATAGAGAAAGCCCAAAAGCCTGCTTGATGATCTGTCACTCTAAAATGGCTTCCGCACCCCCCCCCCATCAAGTATGGAAACGTCTTCGGCGGAACAAACCAAGATCGGCCCATTATCCCACCTCCTTCACGTAGTGAATTCCATGAAATAAAAGCTGTGCTACATTGTTTACAGGGCACGCCAAACAGGGGACACCCGTCGCATTTTGGTGCCAAATGCACTTATGAGTAAGGGTATTATAAATCTGTATACTTTCTAAAGCTTCCATCGAGTCACGATTAAAGGGAATAAAATGGAACACGGTCTTTTTGTTACAGAGTCTATAGATATTTATATAAACTTTGATTGGATAGTTAGGAAGATGGCGGCTGATCTTTCCCAAGTCCGTTGTACGAGACTGCTGCCCTGTGCATTTCAGACACATATCAGCTGCGGCGGACTCTTACCATTATGAGGGAGCTCTTTAACTTCGATGGAGAGGTCAAAATTGTTGCACTGCTTTTCCTTTTCAGTCATTAGCGCGTGATACACCGTCAGTACCTGCACATGGTGTAATAAAGTCAGCAAGGCAACAACACAGCCGGGGGGGGTGGGGGGGGGGGGGTGTTCAGATGTGGCATCAAAGGAAATAAGGGTCAACGGCCAATTATTTAATAAAATACACATTTTTCTCAAGAATGGCTTGATGGATATCCGTAGACCAGTTGTAGTTTAGGAGCCAAGCAGATGGCTCTTTCCTAGAGTTCTAAAATAATCGAAAAAAGGCTAGGAGCCAGCAGTAGGGAACCGCTGGGGTCTGTTGACAGTGGGTATTCAGGGATTTATTAACAGGGCGGTGGGGACTTAGTAGACATAGATAAGTCTATTGACTAAGGAGTAAAGTGTAAAAAAAAAAGGCTTTTAATATGTGAATTGGAAACATAATACATAGAAAAAAAAATGCTAATCTCTGAAATCTGATATGAGATCTTGTCACAACATTTGCCCACTAAAACTCAATTTTTGGGTTGTGCGCTGATATTTCTATGTATTGTGTATACATTTTGGTCACTTCAGCAGCAAACTGTTTTCGGGTTGTGCTCCCCATTATCTTGTATGAATATATGAAGCCTGGCAGGCTTTTGGGTGTGGTACCCCACCCACACACAGGTGGTCTATATATTGCATTGTATTGTTGGAAACCACCATTATTGGAACCACCATTATTAGAGTACATTCTTTTGGCAAAATGAAGAACCCCGGTGTATTTCCCACCCTTCCCACTTATGTAAATGTAACCTAGAGACCCGGGTCTACTGACTCTCTGAGGTCTTTGCAGAACTAGAGTCTTGGGGTTTCAATTGACAAATCTTGGAAGTGGAACAAATTATTTGTTCCTAGCAGGGTATAAGGATGGGATCTGTCCTGCCAAGCTCAACATGAAGTCAATGCAGAGCTGTCATTGTAGACTCAACTGAGTAGGCAGTTGCGTTGGCCAGGCTGACACGAAGATTCACAGAAAGATTCACACTGAACTCAGTGGGGACACAGATTGGCAAATAACACTGCAATTCACTAATGTACCATTGTACAAAACTCGTTCGCAAGCTGGCATTTGGAATTTATTATATCACAGGTCAAGATGGGATAAAACAAAGCTGTGTTAGGGAACATCTTATAGAGAGCATCTCTCTACATCCCACATACAAAACTTTGGACCAAATATGGTGGAGAGTCATCCCTCCTACTCTACCGTACCCTAGTCTGGGCAAACCTAGAACCTGCCAAAAGCTATCAGGATATTCCATTGTTTGCAAGGTATTTCATATTTTAATGGCATATAAGGGGACATGTTCATTAGATTTGGTAATCAGGGGTTTCGGCCTTTGAAATTGAAGGAATATTTGGTTGAACTCACCGTCAGGGTACCTTGTCCTTTGCCCTTGGCTTCCACCACAAAGTCCTTGTTTATTCGAGTCTAAAAAATAAATTAAAAAAGATCAGAGTTAAAATGTGCAACAGATACTTATGAGTCATGGCCCTTACTACAAAATACTTGGGGGCGGGACTTACGTCCGCATAAAGTCTCAAACACCATGTATTCCAACCCACTTCCCATACAGCCTATAGGTTAATTTTTAGTACAAGATCAGTGCAGGGGTAATTAGGATGTATGGGTAAGAGCAGCCATTTGTATGAGGCGCATTATACTCTTGCTAAGCACGTTACTTTCTCGTGGGCATTATGAGAGGTCATTCTGTAAAACGTATGATGATTTAAGTCGTTATTGTCCATATCCTACCCGGGTTTTTATCAAATGGCCAACTCATTCTCCACTTTCCGCCCATCCGTTAATGGTGATATCCACCCACTTAGGAAAAGCTCCTCCCTTTCTTACCTCGGCCGAACGGGCCAGCATAGCATTTCCAAGGTTGATGCGGTAAGTTAAAGGTCTTTGTCTCTCTGGCAGATGAAGAGAAACATCCAGATCTATTTCATTAACCCCTGGGATATCTTGCTGATACTGAGCTAGCGCCTGGAAAAATATGATGGTTGCCTGCAATAGACGTATGAGAGATAAAAAGAGAGGTTATACAGAATCATGGGCAGGCAGTTTCCATCCACACAACTACTTATCCATGATCAAACATGGGCAACCGAGTATGTGAGTTGGGCAGCCACCTAAAAAGGCGGGGTAATTGTAGGTTCTCAGCAATTAAAAGAAATGGATAAAGTGAAGTGAGTTTGGCAAAAAGTGTTAGTCTAGAAAACAATGGCCAACTCCATTCTAGAGAGGGTTTGAATTCACTCTAGAACGATGGACATGTCCACATGCTACAACACACTGACCATCTATGACCAAGGCCAACGCCAACAGGGCTCAGTATGAATGTCTAGAATCAATAATATCTGTCTATGCCGGGCAGAGACTGGTAGCCTTGAGAAACAAAGTACAGTGATGGCAATCTACCGTAATTAACAAAGAAAAAAAAAGAGAGATTAGACAAGAATACAACCTCCATCA